>JAWZTD010000002.1:3885103-3895722 GCA_035221335.1 Echites panduratus | reverse complement strand
ACATAATATATTTATTGAAATTTAGACTAATTTAACTCCATTGTGTGATTAAAAGGTTTATATATATATATATATATATATATCAAATGTTCAATTTTTTGAAATAAAAGTTCAAGGTTTGATTGAAGGGCTTAATATGATAAATTAAAACTTCAGGGGTTATGATTATTATGATAAGGTGAAAGATTTAATAATACATCAGATTTAATAGCGACAATTTTATAAAATTTGACTAATATAGAATTATCTTTAAAAAAATCAAACAATTTTTGTTCAAAAGTGGGACAATAGATCAATTTGCCAACCAAAATTTTTTACGTTTGAGCTGTACATGGCATAGAGCTTACGTCATACGCGTTTAATTTTTCCTTGCACTGAAGAGCCTTGTCACTATTTGGGGCATCGGATACCTTGAGGCTTGAACACGTGTGAAATCAAATTCCCCAATCCAATCGACACTTAATGTTGTTCTTCTTATTTAATGCTTTTGGAATTGGATTGAATGTAGAAAATTAATTTTGTATTATTTTATTTCAAAATTAAATGTTTTGTTTATTATATTTTGAGGTGTCCAAATTAAATATATTATTTTTAAATTAATCAAAGTTTTACTAAAATATTTATTTATTCAAATGGCAATTAAGAAAACGTTTTAAAGGGAAACCAAGGCTATAATTACAAGTTTTTTTTTTCTTTTGATCTTCCTTCGTTGAGCAAAGACATTTGTGGATAAACGAGATTTGAGTCGGAAGACTAAAAATTATGATCATGGTCTTCTATCTCATTTTCGATGTTATATTTTATACTAAAGATAATAAATATATATGTATTTTTTGAAATATATCCTATTAATAAAATCTTACAAATATATATTAAATCATAAAAGTATTTGATCGGTTGAATTGGAAGATTCTAAGGATAAAAATGGTCAAGTCAATTATATAAACGAAGATTTAAAGATAAATTATCTCATTCTTTACAATAGTCCAGGATAAATACAGATGATAAAAAATAAAAGTATTTTGTAACTATCAAGTGGAACTTTCATATCATCCATTTTAATTAGTATAAAATTTAAATTTCTTTGTTAACTGGATTTACTTTGATATAACCTAATCATTTTTAATAAACCAAATAAGCTCGTAACTTTGCATGTAACCACTCCATGACAATTTATTTATTTACTTTTACAAGTATATACAGACAAATCTCATACACTTATTCAACATACTATAATTTACAGTATGATCAAATCAATTATTTCATTTTGTAGATAATTTTGAACAAATAGTTATTATTATTTGTATGGAATTAAATATTTAACTTTTTTTGAGGACAGCATTTGAATAAAATCTTATTAGTATACAAATATATTTTTGAGAATAGTATTATGTTTAGATGATCCTATTTACATTTAGCGAAATATTATGTGATATCCCTCAATGTTATTTTGGACCATTCGTAGGAAAGGCAATTTGGTAGGGAATTCATTATTAGAATTCAAATTTCCTTTACTATTTTTTTTTCTTTCTTTTTATAAATCAACGAATCAATGTTTTACATATCTTTTATTATCTCCATCCCATAAAGATAGTCCACATTTCTCTTTTTCCTTAATCTCAAATTATAGTCCAGTTTTATAGGTTAAAAGACAAAATTAAAATAATTAATTATCTCTTCATATCTATTACTTTCAATTCCAATAAATTAAATATATGGTATAAAAGTAAAATTACCCTTAAAATTAATTATATTAATTATACTAACAAACTTTTATTAAGATCCATGAAAAAGTAAAATTGACTATGTTTATGGGACGGAAGTATTATTATTTTTTATTTCTTAAATTTTTATTTAATACAATAGATTATAATTATATAATATGTAAATCTCGACAAGTTGAATTTCTCATTTTAGAAACTCATGATCTTTATTTGTTCATACCCACTCTACCCTTCATTCTGAAGTAATTGCTTTCATTACACGTTAATACTTAATAGTTTAATTATTACTGATTTCATTCATAACAAAAAATGATGAAATGCCTTACCTTAATGTAACCAGAAAATTGGTTTGGTTAAAAGTTAAACATATCTTGTTAGCTAATTTTTCGCATTATTAATCAATCATCGTGTATTTAAAAAAGAAAAAGAAAAATTATTTTAAAAGTAAAAGTAATAATATATAATTAACGAAGGAATAAAATAGGTCTCACTTAATTAAAACATAATTAGATTAATTATATTACAGATTTGACTCAATCTTAAGGTAACAATATAATTAAGATGTCTACATAAGAGTATTATGCATACTACTTGTAAAAAAAAGAAGAAGATTAGATATATAAAACAAGGTACTACTATTATAGTTTCTTAGAAAATATACTTGTCCCAAAAAATCAATACAAAATGAAATTATTTACTCCTACATTTATTTCCAAACATTTGTGGCAAATAGGCAAAACATTTCATTTACCAGCTTAAAGACTATCTTGCCCAAGAGACAATGAGTCACTTGAATTTAAATCACACTTACAACCAGGGGTAAAAATGTAATACGAAATATCCATTTTCCTCCCTATTTACTTTTCACTTTTATGCCCCTCCCTCTCCCCCACCCCAGAAAAAAAAAAAAAACGAGAAAATAGTCTAAAAGACAAATTGTATTGGATCAATCATCAACCAAAAGAAGAACAAACCCAATCCTTCCTTTTACCCCGGTTTTGTGCTCTGCATCAGAAGTACAAGAAGGGCAGAACCCACCCCGACCTCCACCCCAACCCCGCCAAGACCCTACGCACCCACCCCGACCTCCATCTCTCTTCACTGAGAAGGGAATATTGTGGTGTGGTTTCAGGAATAGCTTGCTTTGTGCAATCGATTGGAGTTGGATCTTCTAAACCCTTCCCTAATTTGTTTGAGCAATCAAATGGTTGAATAGCGATAAATCCTTGTCGATCTTAGAAATCGAATCGAGTGAGTTCTCGATTCGGTAAGGGAAATGGCTGCACAGAGTCAAACACAGACGCCGAATATGGATCAATTCGAAGCATTTTTCAAGAGGGCAGATTTGGATCAGGATGGTCGGATAAGTGGAAACGAGGCTGTTACTTTCTTTCAAGGCTCCAATTTACCTAGACAAGTTCTCGCACAGGTTATACTTCTCTTTTCACTTGTTGTATATTTTGATTTGAATTTGGAGAATTTTACTCATACGAGGTGGGAATTTTGGGTGGACTAAATTTGGTGAATTGGGATTAGCTTATTACCTCTGGTTCTAATGTGAACACTGAAATTTGGATTTCGTTCAGTGGAGCTGTTTAAATTGGATAAATTTCAAGAGCTCTTTAGTAGGCAGAGAAGCATTTGCATATGGATTCATGACCGCGTTGGGTAACAAGATGAGAACGTGAATTATGGATGATATTGGGCTCTATAGTTCTTTATGTTGGTTTTATTGACACCACATTTGGCTTAAGAATTAAAGACTTAACTTTGACATGCTCATAGCATTATCTACTTTCAAAGTAGGAAAATAAATAGAGAGTCCTATTGTGCATGGGTTGATGGAGCTTGGTTTTAGTGAAGTGATTTATGATGCAAACGAATCTAGACTTCATAGATTTGCTTCTGTCGGACTGCTTTTTTTATTTACTTGATGTTTTTATACATGGATTGTATGTGATAATTAAGTTGTGATTTTGAGCTGTATCTACCTTTCTTTTAAATTATTCCTTAAAAAAGAAAGGATTTCTACATCCAATCTAATGATAAATATTATATGAGAATGACTGTTGGGACTTAAATTGCTACATTGTTGAACAATGCTGAGATGTAGAAGCTTGATATACAAACCAACATGCTAGTGCTTCTGCTCCCTTTCTCAACAATAACATGCAAAGGGACAATCAATAAAGTTTCAGTTGCTTCGGTTATTCAACTTGCTAAAAGAAAGTTTAGTTCTCATTGGCAATGATCAAAGGGTTTACCTTCTTGCTGTTCGTGGCGTTTCCTCTTTTGGAACCCAACTATCCTTTTCCTGTAATATCCTGAGAAGAATAAGAATGTGATATCTCTGGTTGAACTCATCCTAGAATGTCTATAATGTTCTCGTTGTTGACTAGCCATATATTTGGTGTTCAATCTTTTGATTGTCTTTTTTTTCAATTAAAGATCTGCCTTCCTGTGCTAGATGGCATATTGCCTTGGTTCCAAACGGATCCTATGATTTCTGCACCAAACTGATGCAGTAAATTGCACATCTTAAGTGGTCAATTAAGTTCTTTTACATTTTGTTAAACTTGTCACATGAACTCCATAACACTCCACTTAGTTGTGCTTTTGTCAATGGGGCCTAATTTTCTATTGAATTATTCCTCTGATGTTAACTTGTTTTCAATACTTTTGTTCCAGAGCCGTTGGCTCTTTGAGTTCTAAGATAAACTATAGCCTCGGGAAGTTTTTTGTTGTTTATCTTTGATCTAATCTATGACAAAAACTAGGCCAGATTTTTGTCTTAGTTTTGTTAATGTCAGATCTGCTTTTTTGAGCATGGAAGACTAGTGTCTACAGTTTTTCTTCTTCTGGAGGAAATGAGCCTTAAAAAGAGGTCTTTATCACTGACATTTAAGATTTATGCATTAGATTACTATTTTCATATTAATGTCCGTTTATAATCCTTGTTCACTTGCAACAATCATGTTAGTCGTCCTATTACATTACAAATTTTTGGCGCATATAATATACCTATAAACATTTTTAATTTTGAATTTGTTTGCTTCTGGATTTTTCATCTGAAGCTTGTGTTCTGAATTATGTAGATATGGGCTATTGCTGATCAAAATCGAACTGGTTTCCTTGGTCGTCAAGAATTTTATAATGCTCTCAAGCTTGTTACAGTTGCTCAAAGTAAGAGAGAATTGACTCCAGACATGGTAAAAGCTGCACTGTACAGTCCAGCTTCTGCTAGAATTCCTCCTCCCCAGATAAACATTCCAACTCCGAGCAATCAATCAAATGTTTCATCAGGTTCTTCTGTTCCTTCACCTCGTGTTTCAATGCCAATGGCACCTCAAGCTGTGGGTGTCCGCGGCCCTCAAGGATTTGCTTCTCAACAAAGTCAAGTCATGCGGCCAACTAGACCGCCAACCCCTAGTCCTAGTTTTCAGTCTGCACAAGTTGTTGCAGTTCCAGGAGTCCCACCTCATGGAGGTAATGTGGGAGTTTCTCATCCACCAAGTTCTTCTGCTTGGTCTGGATCTCAGGTGGGAGTTTCTTCTCAGGCCAACAGAAGTACTAGGCCTTCAGGTCAAGATGGACTTACAGGGGTTGCTTCAGGGCCCCCTCCTTCTGCACAACCTGGAGGACAAGGGGTCTCTTTGTTGACACAACCTGCTTCATCGAAGCCCATTGATACTTCAGTGGCTGGTCAGGTGGAAGTGAAAGATTCTAAAGCACTTGCTGTAACAGGAAATGGACATGCATCAGACTCGCTTTTTGGAGATGTTTTTTCAGTGTCATCAACTCAGACGACCCAAGATTCTACAAAAGTGACGCATCCTGTTGGCACTTTGCCTGTTTCATCAGCCCTAGCACCGTCATCTGCAGCAGCACGAATACCCGTTTCATCAGCCACAGTACCAGCATCGGTGGGACCACAACTACCTGTTTCATCTGCCACGGTACCGATATCAGCAGGAGCACAAGTACCGGTTTCATCAGCCACAGTACTCTCACCATCACCACCACCACAAACAGTAAAATCTACAGTTAAATCAAATGCCCTTGATTCTTTTCAAATATCTGGTCGACAACCTACGAGTGGTCAGTATCAGCATGGGCATTTTCCAGCAAATTCAGCAAAATCAAACCAACAATTTCCTGTGCAAGCTTCTAATGCAATGCCTTCTGGTGCCATAAGTGCTGCTTCTGGGCAATCTCTGCCTGCATGGCCTAAGATGACTCAGTCTGATGTTCAGAAGTACAGTAAAGTATTTATGCAAGTAGACACTGACAGAGATGGAAAAATCACTGGTGAACAGGCGCGCAACCTTTTCTTGAGTTGGAGGCTGCCACGAGGTGCGACTGCCTCATCTAATATATGTATGAGTGTTGGTTTTTTTCCTTTCTGTTTGTTTGGACTAGATTTTCTATTTCTGCACTTGACCCTTTTCTTGAGGTTGAGCTATTCACTGGTCTATGCTGATACTTACCTTTTTAATTGCTTGTTGATTGTGCTCCTTTCCATTCCCGCCCCCCCCTCAAATTGTTGTAGTGATATGGTTTATTCAAAGTTTAGACTGTTTAGTAGTCTTGAGTTGGTTCTGGAACCGCTACCAGATTATCTCGAGGACTATTTGATCTCACAAGATGCAATCATGGCTTGGCAGTGCATTTTACTGTGATAATCTTCTTAATTCTCAATGTGTTACAACAATCTCACCGTGACACGGGTCAAAATTGAACTAATGGTCTTTAATTTTGCATTCTTTTGATCTCATAGACCATGGTCCTCAACCACAGGGTTTCATGAGCGAACAAGTTAGTAGCTTTTGACAGATCATTTAAACTGATCTGGTTTTCAATTGTGTTCTATTCTAGTAAAGTCCGTGTGGTGAAGATTGGTACTTGAAACACAAGTATTCAAGACACTACAGCAGGAAATTTGTGAGTTTTTGAGATTGAAGTTATCTGGATAGAATGCTATTACCTCTGTATAATGTCAATGGGAATAGAAAATAGGGCAATACTGGGGTTGGCCCGTTTTGAATGTTAAAATATATATTTTTATTTTTATGTTATATTGGTCAAATAGAATTTAGAACAAGAAGTGTCTGAAATGTGCTTCTTTTACCATATGCCACTATTTAGTATATACCTGCGTATGAATAGAGCTCTCTCTCGTTTTGGTGTTCTTTTATGATGATGCCATGAGCTTTTGTCTACACATATGCATAATTTATGTGTGTGTGGATCTCTCTCTCTCTCTATATATATATATATACGTTATAAGTGTAATAAGTATTAGATATACTATTAAATCATGAAAACAAGTTTATACCTCAAAGGCCACTTATAGAAGATGTTTGCCTTGGCTGTGATTTTAGAAAGACTGATCCTTCTGTTGTCTCTAAAAGAATTTTGTCATTTACCTTGATCCACTGTGTTTAATTATTATTTCCATTTTGTCTTCCAGAGGTCTTAAAGCAGGTATGGGACTTGTCTGATCAAGACAATGACAGCATGCTTTCTTTGAGAGAGTTCTGCATCGCTCTCTATTTCATGGAGCGGTTCAGGGAAGGTCGTCCTCCTCCCGCTGCACTTCCAAGTAGTATTTTGTCTGATGCAGGATTGTCATCTTTCTCCAATCAACCTACTGCAGTACATGGAAATACAGCTTGGAGAGCTACACCTGGTATTAAAAATCTCTCAAGTTTCTGTATTTATCTTTTGTCTAAACAACTTTTTAAGTTGGTTCAAATTTATTGCTATTAGCTTTTCAACCTCAAGTGATGAAGGGAATGAGGCCATCAGCTTCTTCTGGTGTGGGGAAGCCGCCACGTCCAGTTCCTAATTCTGCACCTGATGAGGCTATACAGCCAACCAGGCAAAAGCCCAAAGTTCCGGAGCTGGAGAAGGATCATTTGGATCAACTTAGCACTGAGGAACAAAATTTACTGAATTCAAAGTTTGAGGAAGCAAAAGATGCAGAAAAGAAGGTTACTTTTCTATTTTATGATATATGTCTAGTCTTTGGAGCAAAGGTTACTTTTCTATTTTGTCATGTCTAGTCTTCAAAGCAACTGTTACACGGTCTGGGATCTATAAATAGCTTTGAAATGGCTGGGACATTCTGAGATAATTTTACCAGATCTGTCTTATGGTCAAACCAGCCAAAGTTTCTTAATTGTTATTGTCTGATTTAGTTGTCATAGTTGGTAGCGAATAATTTCATAAAATTTGGTCAAAAGGTTCCTTTGGATGTCAGAATGCCAGTTTCCGTATCCCACGATAGTCTGGTCGTAGACAAGTTTGTGGGGCCCAGTGACACAAACCACTTTCCTTTCTTTTCTTTCTTTGTTTCTAAATTTCATGGGCATGGTTAACACACATCCATGGAAAAGGAAACAAGAATCCCCCAGTCTTGCTGGTAGTCATGATGTATTAGCCTTGACTTTTCTCAACCTAACCAAATTTATCTCTAAAGTCTAACTTCTTAGACTTTATAGAGATTTCTAATTTTCCTTCTCAAACTCTTGAAAATTTTGTCATGAAATGTTTTTGAATCTGGAAAGAAGTGCTTGATTAGGATTGATTTTGTGAGCTGCTGAGTTCTTGTAGATCATATTATAGAATCTTCATATGTATACACTTCCATGGATAAGCAAGAACAGAAGAAATATTTCTGAGGTTCATAGCTCCATTCTCTGTTGAATTTCCTTTTCAATAGTCATTTGTTTCTTTTAATTAACATTGAGAGAAGGAATGATTTTCTAAAGTCATGTTAAAATGGTTACGAATGATACTCGATTTTGGATAATGTATGTATTGTCTCAAAATTGACAGAGAAATTGATATATAACTAGTAATGCAATTTCTCTTTGGCCATCTTTCTGTTTCCAAAGGTGGTGACGTTTTTCTTAGAATATAGTGAAGATTGACAATGATTATTGCAAAAGAGAAGACATAATTTTTATCGAGAGGTTGCTGCAGGGCATTAAAGTTATGTTGTTTTTAATTCTTGATAATACTTCCTCCTTCCAGAACTAAATGTTCACATTCTATTACATTTCTATTTTTGGATGTCTGAAATTGAATGTAAAATTTTCTAAAGTAAGCATATTTTTCATTCAAAATTCGGTTGATAACTGCCTTTTAGGTATTTACATCATCTCTATATGGTTTCATCACTAACCACCTTGATAATAAGGATTAATATGATAACTTCTTGTATATCATTTGTCCATTATTTTGTTATTGTGAAGGAAAACTTACCCTGGTCCTTTCAGCTTAGATTGGCTAATTGCTGCTCTGTCCATTTCTTGTATATGTTTTATTCTTTTCTTTTTTGGTATGAAAAGGGATTTCTCCTTTATAGTTTCTTTAAAATTATTATGCTTGCCTTTAAAATCTGGTTGTGGAGGCGTGATTCTGTATTAATTTCTCTATGTCATCTATTAAAGGTAGCAGAATTGGAGAAGGATATTACAGAAGCCAGAGAAAAGATCCAGTTCTACCACGTGAAGATGCAAGAACTTGTGAGTATCTCCTTTCTTTTCTATGGACCTCATTTCTGCATAATTGTAGTTACTTTGACCCAATGTTTGTTTGCATTTGGTTTTCCTCTTTCTGAGACAGATTTGCTTTGGGAGTGTGATCTTATTGGACCTTTAAACTATTTCATATTGGTATTGGTTTTTTCTATGAAATTGACATTCCATATGGGAAATTACTCTTGTAAAGTAGGGCATAAACAAGAGGGATTGGATGCCAAGAACATTGAAGACAAGTTTGAATTTGCTGCTGTTGATTTTAGAGCCTTTGGTCTAGCTTTTGCTTTGAATTATTTTCCTAGCTTTGTTCTATTGGAAAATGGTTCTATCTGTTACTTTTTTTTTCTTATACACAACACAACAAAGAGTTGCTTCTCTATTAATGGATACCACGTGACCCACCATGTGGCAGTTACAGTCAAAGTTTGCCATCTTCAAGAAATATTTCTGCAGCTTGTTATAAGATTATATATGAATCTGATGTTAGATTTACTGAATTGGGGTAGCATGACAAATTAAGGACCTTGAAAATATGTCGTAGTTATACTCTGTGCTGTAATAGTGAAGTAAATAGAACGTTGCTCGTGACAATGATTTTGCAATACAATTTGATACTTGCAGAAAATAAAGGAGAAAGATATCAACAAAGGCTAAAAGACTGTAGAATGTTTGCTCAAAGGGGGAAAAAAGATTGTATGTAAACATACAATTGGGAAAAATGAAGTTACAGTTCCAGGAATTCTTTAATGAATATATGCCTTTAATCCTTTGCATTCCAAGCTTGAGATTCTGTTTCACTGAGCATGAATGTTCAAGTAATTTTTCATAGAAAATGTTCTCTAGCAACTTCAAGCAACAGAAGTAAGTTGGTTATATGTACACTTTTTGTGTGGTCATACAAGTGCTTTATTCTATCCATCTTTTTTGGAGGTTTGCTTTGCCTTTTAGGCTGTTCATTATTATGTGGCTTTTTATACTGCCGTTGGTGTTTTATCTTGTAGTTAATTGGTTTAACTATATGGATAATTAACAAATCTACTTTTTATGTGCTGTTGCTTGCCAGATTTTATATAAAAGCCGGTGTGACAATAGGTTAAATGAGATCACTGAAAGGGTTTCTTCTGATAGGCGAGAGGTACTCTTCTTCAAGTTGAGGGAAATTACATTAAATTATGTTTCTTGAGTTATGACTTACAAAAGTAACCTGTCTTAGGTGGAATCATTGGCAAAGAAATATGAAGATAAATACAGGCAAGCTGGGGATGTTGCTTCCAAGCTGACTATTGAAGAGGCCACTTTCCGTGACATTCAGGTAGTTTAACGGCAGTATTCAATTAAATTGCGTCAA
>JAWZTD010000002.1:3860564-3885003 GCA_035221335.1 Echites panduratus | reverse complement strand
CCATTGCCATTGCCATTGCCATTGCCATACTTCTTCAATTTGTTTTTGCTTTTTATGTGAAAAAGGTAAAATTTCTCTGATTCTTATCAAACCCATTTGGTGATGTTGTGTTCCACCCAATTATGTTCAGGAGAAGAAAATGGAGCTCTATCGAGCAATTGTCAAACTAGAGCAAGGTGGTGGGGCTGATGGTATTCAGGTATTCTTTTGCAACTGAATTATTTTGTTTTTCATCTGTGGGACTTTTATAATTACATTTTATCTTATTTTAATTTTTGCAGGAATCTGCTAACCAAATCCAGCTTGATCTTGAAGAGCTTGTAAAATCATTGAATGAACGTTGCAAAACTTATGGTTTAGGTTCCAAACCAACCACAATAGTTGAGCTTCCATTTGGTGAGTCCCATAATCATGCTTCTGGTTTAATGTCTTCAATTAGTGAAAAATATGTGTTTCTTATGAACTGGTTTTCTATCAAGTAAATGAAGATGTTGAATTAGTGGCAAATGGTGGACAATGAAGCTAAAACTAGAAATTTCTCAAAATTTGAACCCATCTCATTCTTTAATGTGCTTGAAACATTTATGCGTATCCTATTTTTATATGGACCAGCTAATGTGTGTCAAAGAATATGTACCCTTTCCTTGCATTTCTGTATCTTCATGTTTACATGATCATGCAAGTGACACAGTTTTTCTATTCAGTTGGAAATCGTTTTTTAATTATAAGTTTGGCTAGCTATCCAGTGTCAGTATGAGGTTCTATTGGCCATCCGATGTTTCACCTTGTAGTTGACAATATAAAAGGAGCTTTATCCTTCTTAGTACCTACCAATGAGCTAAGACCCCTGTATTTGAAAGAGCTGTGCAAAAACTTCTTCTGGTAGCCTGATTAATATTTGACACTGGTCCACATGAAGGTTGCAGTGATTTCCTTTATACAGTTCAGTTGACGTATTTCACTATGCAGCTTTAGCGTTCAGCACTTACATCAAATCCAATGATATTTTTATATTTGAAGGTTGGCAACCTGGCATCCAAGAAGGGGCAGCTGATTGGGATGAGAATTGGGATAAGTTTGAAGATGAAGGTATTTTAGAGAAGTTGCTTCAGAAGTCAAGTTTTTTTATTTGCTTAGACTGATGCATATAGTAATGGACCTTGTCTTCAGTGCAGAGTTAAGAATGAAAACTTTCCAATATTTTTTTGCCTCACTGACTCCAGCTAATTGCTCTTCTGGTTTTATGACACAACAGGGTACGCGTTTGTTAAAGAGCTCACCTCGGATGTGCAGAATGTGATAGCGGCTCCAAAACCAAAGTCTTCACTTGTTCGTAAAAACGAATTGGTGGATGAGAATCGGGTTGTGAAATCATCTTCTGCAGATGTCAAGGCAGAGAAGAAAAACAGCACTGGTGAAAATTTGTCTGAGGATGAAGGAGCAAATGTTCAGAGTGATGAGCAGACTGCAAGTAGTCCACCTGAAGGTCCAGCAAGAGGTCGTGAACTTGAGAGTCAATCTAGGGAATTTGAAGATTCTCATTTCAAGAAGGATGTGGCATTTGATGGTTCACCCCATGCTACTTCTAAGGACATAAGTTTTGATGGTTCACCTAATGCTAGACACAGGTAACCTTTTTGTTTCTCCCCTTGTTTGCGGTGTTCTCTTGAAAACATTTAACTTGTACTTGACTTGTGTGTTGGACATTGACACAGTGAGTCTATGTTCTATGGGGACAAGAGATTTGATGAACCAAGCTGGGGTACATTTGATTCAAAATATGATAGTGATACTGCATGGGACTTCAATCATACCAAGGTATATATTACTGTCCTGGGGCCTTCTTATATGTTGGAACGAAATAATGTCAGGATACATGCTGATAATGATTATAAGAATCGCTAAATTGTGTCTATGTTAGGATGCATATCCACCATACACGTACATTAATATTTCTTTTCATGCTGCTGGATTAGCTTCTGAAATGTTTTTAGTGGGCTATTTGGTATTTAAGATAAGATCTTATTATTCTACCAGCAAGTAGACATTTGTTTCTACACTAGGTTTCTTTGGAAGGAAAAACACAAATTAAACGATGTTTAGTCTTTTGTTGTAGAGTATTAGAGAATTTGCTACACTGTTTTATTCTTCTATCTGATGCGGTAGCCTCAGGGGGCATTTGATTGAGAGGATGAATATGCTGATGTCTTTAAGTTGTCAATAACTCAATCACTCATTCTCCATGATGTGTGTATGATTATGCAGGATTTAGATTCAGAGAGGCAAAGCGATAATTCTTTCTTTGGTTCTGAGAACTGGGGTTTGAACCCAATAAAAACTGGTGTGAGGAATGCAGATGATGACATATACTCAAAACAGGGTGCATTCTTTGATTCTGTTCCAAGTACCCCAATGAATCAGGGTGCGTTCTTTGATTCTGTTCCCAGTACTCCAATGAAGCAGGGTGCATTTTTTGATTCTGTTCCGAGTACTCCAATGAAACAGGGTGCATTCTTTGATTCTGTTCCGAGCACACCAATGTACCCCACAGGCAACTTGTCCAATTCAGATAACTTATTCGAAAGGAAGAGCCCATTTGCATTTGCGGACTCAGTTCCAAGCACACCTATGCACAATTCAGGCAATTCTCCAAGGGGATACAGTGAAGTGTCAGAAGACCGCTCCTTTGATAGCTTCTCAAGATTTGACTCCTTCAACATGCATGATGGTGGTCTGTTTGCACCAAGTGAGCCATCCTTATCAAGATTTGATTCTGTGCGCAGTTCTAGAGACTCTGAATATGATCATGGCCTTTTTGCTTCTCGTGACCTAGCAAGATTCGACTCCTTCCGCAGCACAGCCGATTCTGATTATAACTTTGGGGCCATGCCGCCCCGCGAAACATTTGCAAGGTTTGATTCCATTCGCAGCTCAAGAGACTCTGATTTTGGTCATGGGTTTTCATCTTTTGATGATGCTGATCCATTCGGATCTCACGATCCTTTCAAGGCGTCCGTGGAGAGTCAAACACCAAGAAGAGATTCCGATAGTTGGAAAGCATTTTAGCTCTGGTGATATGGGATATTATTATACACAACCCTTTTTTTTCGTATTCATGAGGCCCTCTTTTCAAGGTTTGTCGATATAGGGTCTGGGCTTACCTGCTATTGTCATTGGGCTCTCTTTAGTGTGTGGTAATGACGATGAGGCGGAAAAATGCGATGAAGCTTGCGAGTCTTTTGAATCTTTTACCAGTTTGGTTCTTTTATTATTTTGTTTTCAACATTTTTTTAAAATATGAACTTAGAGGTGTCTAGAGATATTCATTCCCCTTTTACCTCCTAGGTGTGTAAAATGTGTACAAAAATATTATAATTTGTAGTATTTTTGTTGTTGCTAATAGAGATTTGATTTTCAGTCTTAAAGGAAAGACATTTTATGCGTTTGTCTAACATCCTTTTTAAAAGATCATTTGAACTTGTGTTTATATGGTTATTTTGTTAATATTAAGATAATGTGTTTATTTTAATATCAAAATGTCATGAAGAATATTAAGAATGGGAGAGAGAATTGCTTTCATAGAGAAAGCAGAGGAAATGTTGAAAAAAAAAGAGAGTAAGTTATCTATTAAATTATCAGCCATGACAGATTTTCTGCCCATTGGAAGACAAATCATTTTGATACCGGGGACTCATAAGGATCAGATTCATGGCCTTGCTTATAACCTGGCAGAAGGCAACATGTCTCTAATGCCTCTAGATCATGAAAATATATATGTCCACTGCAGGGATCGAATTCCTTATAGCTGTTATTAGAGGTAGAATGAGTAATTGATTATGGGCAAATTCTTGATAATCTATTAGGCTAAAGAATTCTGGGTTGAAGGTCTGATCTTGCTTTTGCTACGGCCAACAAAACTACAAAAAAGTGGGGACGGAGAAGGGAAGGGGGGCATATATACATGAAAGAGAGGATTTATGTTTCACTGCTCCATTTATTTTGTCCCTAATCCATTGCACAAATGGTTGGTCGGAACCACATTGCACGTGGGGATACATATATACAGTGTCCTCTCACGCCAGGTACCGACATGACGTGGGAATCTTGACATTAAACCTTGTTTGCCATTTTTAAATTAGACATTTGATTTTAAAAATTTATTGATAATGACATGATGATGCTAATTAAAATATCACTGTCAATCTTTCAATTGTTTAGTAAATGGAGCATATAGGATAATAAAAGGTTTAAACTCAAATTACTCAACAAGAATCATTCCATATTACTCCAAGAAAACTTAAAATTTAACAAGAATTCTCTCTTGCTGAGACTGATTTCAAAGCAAATCCAATACAACATGGCATCCAACAGTTCCAAGATGGCTTTGTCCTCCGGTCCAGAATTCCTCAATTGCCAACTGATGAAAACCAATTACCAGCAGCAACAGAGCTACCAAAAGAGGATTATCATTCAACATCAAACATAGGTTATTTAGAGCAACAACAACCAAAATATTGCCTCACCTAATTGGTTTAAATATTGTTCTTTATATCATACAACACACAATTGCATAAGAAATTACCAGTTCCAGGGAATGAATAACATTTTGACCCTGGATTTCTATTCTGGTAATAAAGTTATCAGTGAACGATTTCCACAAATTCAGAAAGAGAAGTACAACAGGATAATAATCCTCTATCATACAAAAATTTCTTGTTCACTAATTTGATTCCAAGTCACTTGAAATCCATACACAAATTGTGGAGCAAAAGATTTGTATTAATCACTTTTGCCCAATCAAGCCTTGGCACCACCAAGGATCTCCATCAGAGAAGAACATGTCCCTGAGACAGAAAATACAACTCCAAACAAAATGATAACCACATCCAGAGCTACACCATACCACTTCATCTCTCGCTTGTGCACTATCAAGTGAAACAAAGATGGCAAAACAAAGCCCAGAATAACGCAAACGCTGCTGCCTACCAATGACAAGAAATCTGCGAAATTCGGAACAAGAAGAGCCACCAAAGTTACGATCAGAACCATAGCCCATCTCAACCACAAGCAGTATCTACCTTCACAGAACCTCCTCTCGACAATTTCGTAAACTGGGTTCATCATCAGTGGAAGAGAAATGAACAGGTTGATAGCCAAGCCTAGTTGAACCAGGATGCTCAATACGCCTTGCCCTAAGTTATTAGTGATTATGTCCTTAGTGTCCTCACCAAAAGCAAAATAGCCCAAGACTCCAAATACTCCATACATTAGAGAAATCAAGGCCATGGACAATCCCAAGATTTTTCCAAATTTGCTCTTTTCTTTTGTCTCTGATTCTATAGGTAATACCATTCCAATCCCTTCAAAAGCATATACAGCAACTCCAAGGCCATAGAATAACGAATTGAATCCACCAAAGGCTTCCAAAACAGGCCTATTTTTCAAAAAGCTGAAGACATCTTCAACCATCACCACTCCCATGGCCCCAACATCAACTACATCAGCAAAGATGCTCAAAGGAGCCAAATGGGTCAGTGTTGGTATTGAATTTAGCCCCAGTTGGAACGGAAAACAGCTCCATATGTAAATTAACTTGGTTGAAATTCCCAAGATTTTTGGGTTGGGATTTGAGGTAGAATAGTTGATTATGTATGATAGAGTATTTGAAACGAAAATCAGGTAGCTTACACAGAAACCAGCCTGGGAGAGCGTTATCATTGCATCAACAGCCAGCCGGCCAACAGGACCACACACAGCAAAGCCCAGATCACCAAAAGATGAAATCTTGACAGCTTTAAGATTGGATTCAAGCCTACGGCGGGTGTAAATTAAAAGCATCATGCAGTAGTAGGTGAGAAAGGCTACAGAGAAAAGCATAAGACTGCCCGTGACCCATCCTGTTCTCTTAAAAGTGTAAGGCAGGCCAAGAACGCCAGCTCCAACTATGGCTATGAAAACGTTGGCAAAAGTCTTGGGTTTGGAAGAAAGATGGCTTTCCTTGCCGAGAAGTGGGCTGTCTTCTCTGGGCAAATTGAGCACATACGAAGATGAGCTCGCTTCATCTTTCTCAAAAACCATGATTCACCTGTGTCACTTTAACAGGAAATCCCTGCACAAGAGAAGGGAGAGAAAAAAAGAAATCAAAGATCAAAGATGATAAATTTCTTAGCGGCACAGAACCCCTTTTCACAAAATTGATTTTGCCCTTTACTTTCAATTGAATCAAATGAAAAACTGAAGGCAAACGAAGATAATGGATGAACTCCGAAATGGGTGAGACAAAACACAAATTTTGATCCGGTCTTAAATGTCTTATACAGATAATTGGTTAAAGCGTGTCCGTATTTTAGCCGGTGGGTAGGGAATAGCTAGTGGATTCACTGCATTTGAAAAGGATTTGCCAATTTATTTATCAATTAAAGAAAGTGGTGGAAAGAAGGCAAAAAAAACATCCCAGAAGCCAAATTTCTTGAAAACGACTTCAACACCTAAAAAGCAAAAGCAATTGAATTTTATTGTAGAAATTAGTCAGAATTCAAGCCTTTCTTTATACGAGTTATCTACTAGGATGGTAGTGGTTTGATGGGAAACATGGAGACCCTAACAAAACTTACCTCAGGAAACGAAAAAAGGTTCCGTTCTTTCGGAATCCGCAAGGAAGGAGCGGTCCGAGGAGTCTTTCCTCAGACAAAGATCTGAATTTCCGGTGCAAGAGAAAGGATGGAATCTTATCTCCGTCGTCAAAAAGGAAAATGGAAAGAGATGCGTCAGCAAGCCAAGCCCTGAAGGTGGGACAATCAACCGTCAAGGCCCGCCGAGAAATAGAAAAGAAAAGATGAAACTGAAATAAATACAAGCATCCCTTCCGTAAATACAGACCGAATTACGGCCCACAATCGAATTTTTTTATTTACGACTATATAAATTAAATTTAAATTTGGTAAAAATACAAAAAAAAAAATTTGATCCTTTCCTTATTTTTTATATTTTATTTACCTTAAATATATTTTAACCTTTTTAATGTAGTTTGTCAAATCTTTTTAATACAAATTCTCTATACAGTTAATAGAAGGTAAATTCACTTTGATTAAAGTATATGTGGGACAAAATCGACTCCATATACTAAGACCTACTTAATGTAAGTTTTATCTTTAAATTATTTGACTTACAATCTTATATTTTTTTTTATTAACAATTAATACGAAAAGATTAGAAGGAAAAAAGAATTTACTCAAATGGTAAAATAAAGTTTTTAAAAATCCAATGGAATCCGTCAGTTGCATCTGATGGATTGTGAACCAGGTTTATTCAAAACCCTCATTCTTCATATATGCGCCACTTACAGTAACAATCAAGAAGATAGAAGAAGAGAACAATGGCAGCAATTCTACAGGAAAAGAACGTTTAAAAAAAACCCTAAAAACCAATCCTCTGCAAAGCAAGATGATGACAAAACTTCAATAACAAGACTTCACTGCTCTCCTTAGATAATGAATGTGGAAAGAGAAATCTTGAGATGAAGAAATTTTCAATCATTAAAGAAAAATATTAAGATATGCAGAGGAAATGGAGAAGAACGACTGCTAGGTTTTAATAATATTTAAGAAATTAAAAACTGCTAAAAAATTAAATTGAATCTAAATTTTGGGATATTTGTTATTTAATAACCCTAAATAAAAGGGATTCAATTAGATTTATTTAATTTCATCCATATCTAGAGATTTATTATTTCAAGTAGATCCATATTATATGCACTTAATTAATTAATTAATTTAGCACTTCTTTTTCTTTGATAGAGTTTTTTTAAAATAAAAAAAATTTATTTTTTGATTGATCTCCCTTTCAAATCTTCTTACTTAAAATTTAACATTAAAATTATAACATAATAACTGATAAATAATAAATAGAACTTTTTAAATTATATATAAACAGGTATTGTTGAACAATTAAATAGTAAACAAACATTTTTTTTCTAGTATAATGTATGATTCGATTTTAAAAACATAAGTAAAACAATATCATTTTAAAATATATATATGTCTTTCTTGTAAAAAAATTAATTTCTTTTTAGAAAGAATGATAAGTATACATGATCATACGTTCTTCTTCCAATTCTAATTTACTTGTCATGGATAGAGGTGTAAATGAGACGAGATTATTTGAAAACGGTTCGGGCTCAGCTTGGTAAAAGCTCGAATTCGCCTCGTCTTAAACTATGGTGGGCTCGGCTCGAGCTCTGTTCGTCTACTAAAGGAACGAAGTCGAGCCAATATATATTAGTTTATTTAGACTTGCAAATCTAAAAGAGCTTTTAATATATATATATATATATAATAATTTATTTATATATTATAATAATATAATTATATAATATAATTTTTTAAAAATATATTATATAATATTTTTTCAAGTCTAAATGAGTCGAACTCGAATTTATCCTTTTAAACTCTTAAAAACTCAAATATGAACTCTGAACCTTAAAAAATCTAAACGAGTGGAATTGAAGGCGAGTTTATTCGGGCTTGATGTACTCGTTTACACCCATAGTCATGGACCACTGCTTATCATATTCACTCGATATTCATGATCATTTATTTTGTCCCCAGGAAAGATTTGAATAGTCAACTTATACCACCTGTCCCCATTTATGGGAAATCAATTATTTATTTATTGTTAAATTTGAATAATCAACCTACGCAACCACCTATCTCTCAAAATATCAGAATAAAACATTTGAATAATTAACTTATGCAATTATTAATTATATAATAATGTGTGCATGAAATTGATAAGAATCTCATTTAAAAAAAAAAAAAAAAATCATTCTATGCAGCCACCTGTCTATCGAAATATCAGAATAAAACATTTGAATAATCAATACATCCAACCAGCTGTCTGCCCCGATACCCAATTCCGTCACTTAAATTTTCATGACTTAAATTAAAGTAATCATAACGTGATTCATTTGGAACGAAAATTTTATTAAAACTTCTCTCTCCTTCTTTAGTTGAAAAAAAAATTAATTATTAAAGGTAAAATGGAAATTTTTTTTTATTGTTTTGAAAGTGATAAATATTTTAAAATAAATACTCTTCTAGAAGTCTATGTGACAAATAAATTGAAATAGAAAATATAAGTATTTCCATTTGAGTTGTTTCTTCTTCTTCTTCTAAAAAAATAAATTCATGATTAAATAATAATAATAATAACATTTAGTTTTTTAATAAATTATTTAACCCTTAATATAAATAAAGATAAAATTACTAATTTGGTATCTAAATTATGCCCAACTTTTAACTTTAGGCATTAAAAAAATAAAAAACTTTAGCATAACTTTTTTTTTTTTATAACACATGTTCTAAACTTACACTTGATTAATCTTGAATCCCCTAAGCATGAGTTGCCTAAGCACATGAGGTCTGTACATCACTTCAGCTGCTCCGCTGGCATTAATCCCCTAAGCATGAGGTGCCTAAGCACATGAGGTCTGTACATCACTTCAGCTGCTCCGCTGGCATTACGATACTTGAAGTTGCTCCTCCTGAGTCTCAAACCTCTACCTTACCGCTGAGAGCGAGACTTATCATTGCTGCTTCCACTATCTCGCATGTGCCTTGGGGGATTAGAGGGTCATCAAAGAAAATACCTTTCTTCTCACATCCACGATGACTCGAACTCAAGATCTACCCAAAGGGAGACTTAAGTTCACGTGATTCTCTTAAAAAAAAGAAAAAAACTATTCATGTGACCTATATATGTTATTTTAGTCAATCAAAAGTATTACTTGAAGTTTGATAAGTTATTTGAATAATAATAATAATAATTACTTAGGTATCAAATTGGTTATTCTCCCTAAATCAAACAAAATGTAGACATTTTAACCAAGAATAGCATATTCATACATACAATTCTAACACTTCTTCAGGAAATTAAAACTTTGATTTTGATTTAATAAAAATTTGAGTATATTTTCATTTTATAAAATTATTAATTTATCTTCTTGATTAAAGAAATTAATAATGAAATTCTTATATAAGTAAAGCACTCGTAATCCTTCGATAGTGAAAACGATTCTATATTAAAAAAATATTAAAAATTTCAAACAAATCAAATTTTAAAAAACAGAACCTATAATTTCAAATGGACGGAGGAAATATTTTGTGCGGAAAATCTCGATGATTCCATTCCAGAGCGGAGCCAGGCAGTCATCGAATATTGAATATCATTAGCAACTGATTTCCCATTTGACAGAAAAGAAGAAGAACAACAACAAAACACGTGAGCTTTTTTATCACGCGAAGCAAAAGATACCTAAAGATTTTGGTGTCCATTTTTTGACTTCTCTCTTTCTTTTAATGTCGGTGAGATATTTTATTTTATAATAAGAAGATTGATCTCCACTTTTTTTTTTTTTTTTTTAAGAAATTTGATCCAAAATTTATTTTTTATTATTTTTTATAAGTCTGATTCATTTTGATTTTTTAAAAGTTTTTTTTATACTCATTCGTTTTTTTACAGTAGTCTAAATTTTTAAAAAAATTACTGTTTTTGAAAATTTTTAATTGGTGTGAGGAAAAAAAAAAAAGGTTACCTTTTCAACCTACCTCCGGCCCTACTCGCCACTGTATTTCCACCTAGCCGGCATCCCCCTGCCACAGCACAGGACTACCAGCGATGGCGATCACAGAGGCAAAGGTGCGCTGCAACTGGAGAGGGGGGGGGGGCGGTGGAAATAGCAGCCATGAAAAGGTTGCGGCGGCGTGGCTGCCAAGAAAAAGAGGCTACTAAAAGGGACAAACAAAAGGGGGGAAATCTGATGAAAAAAGAAAACGCCGGGGGCTTGGCTATGTCAGATCTAGATAGATTTGACTTTTGTCGGGGGTGGGCACCGAAATCACATCCTTAATTTCTAGCATTTTTCACCTTCTTTTTCCCATTTCGGTGCCTGAGTCCATTTTCTCCAATTATATAAAATGTATATATTAATTGGAGTTTATTTTTTATTTAAAAATAAAAAAATTAATATATCTTATTTTAGATAGATGATTTAATTTGATTTGTAAAAAAATATATTTTTAAATAAAAAATAAACTTTAATTTAAAGATACATTAAACACGAAATTAGATGATACTATTTAAATAGATTTATACAATCACACTTTAAGAAAAAAAAGAAAGAAAAAAAAAAGGTGGGTTAGGGCAAACTGGTCAGATTTGATTAGACCTAATGGATGAGTAGCAAAAAATAAAAATAAAAAAATGGAGGAAAATGGAAGAAAAAAGAGGAGGCCACGATGGCCAAGAAACTGGACAGTAGCGGGTGACGAAAGGAGGAGGCCGGCGAAGAAGGGAAGGTAGGCGATAGTGGCAGGGTGGCTCCCGGCAATATGGAGGATGCGGCGGCAAGAGGCAGTGGTGGGGTGGCAAAGATGAGTAAAGGGAATCAATGAGGTAAAGAGAGAAAAAGTGATTTTTCTTTTTTTTCTCTTTCGATTAAAAATTTTTTAAAAATGTTATAAAATAAAAAAGATTGAGTATAAAAAACTAAAAAATAAAAATAGATTAAAATAAAAAATAATATAATATAAAAAATTATAAAAAATATTTTAAATCAAACTTATAAAAATTTTAAAAAAATCTTTGATCTTTAACCTTTTTTATTATTATTTTTAATACACGTTGTGTCCCTCAAAATGTTGGCTCAAATTTAAATCCCACCCACGTCTGGAACAAAAAAAAAAAAAAAAAGACTTTGTTCTGGAAAAAGAGAACAGGCAGGAAATTTGAACAGCTCAAAGAGGAAATATCATCAAAGGGGAAAAAGATTCTTTTTCCCATACCTTGTTTTTCTATGGTTGAAAATGTACAACCTCATCTTCTCTGTCCAAATTGATGTTTCATATCAATCGAAACTCAGAAGAAGCCAAGAAATCCTGTGCTCCTAGTAATTTCCAGAGATGCACTTTGGCTCGAATTCGAGACATGAAGAGATTTCCAGAGATGCACTTTGGCTCGAATTCGAGACATGAAGAGATAAATGGGAAATCACTGATAATTAAAGGGTCAAGTTCCTATTATGTTCTGCAATTGCTTGTTTATGCGGACCATGTTCTTGCTTTCTGCCCATACCGTGCCAAGACATAGACACTCAACCAAAGAGTTCCAACAATGATAATCAGGAATAATACCCTCCTCCACCATATGCAAAAATGTCATGAGAGCAGTTTGGAAATCCCCTTTACTGCATAGTTCAGTTATCATTGGATTATAGCTTTCAGAGTTGGGTAAGGTACCTCTCCCTTTCATGTCTTCCAAGAACTTTCCTGCAATCCTAACTTTACCTTGCCTGCAGAGGCTGCTTACCAGAGAATTCACAGTTGATACCACAGGAAAATAACCACAGCCCATCATCTCGTCTAATAATTCAAATGCTTCTTTTGTACATTGCTTTTGACAAAATGCATGAATCATCTTGGCATAAACAAGGGCACAAGGAACACCACCCTCTTCTGTCGTCTGAGCATAGATGGCCTTTGCTTCCTCAGCATTGCATTCCTTGCAAAGCCTTAATATCTGCAAGCTCCTATCTACAGTTCTTGGAAATAACTTTTTCACTTCTAACAGAAATTTAAGGGCTACGTCGAAACGATTCTCTTTGTATAAACCATAGATGATGCTATTATATGGACTAATACGGCCACTAGAGCCTCCATCAGTCTCCTCCATTAATTCCAAGACTTTAAAACCATCTTCCATTCTCCCTGCAGAACACAAACCATGAATTAACGTGTCAAACGTAACAAAGTTCGATCTTATCCCAGTCATTTTTATCTCATTAAACATATCAATGGCTGAATCCAACATCCCCCAATTGCAGTAGCCAGTAATCAAGTTATTATATGTCTCCACATTTGGTAGACAACCTTTCATCTCCATCTCCTTCATGAAGTAACACCCAACCTTTACTTTGCCCAATCTGCAAAAGCCCTTGATCAGTGTGTTATAAGCGACAACATCAATAGTCCCGCCGTTCGCTTCTACTCTTTCTAACAACTCAGCTGCCTCTGAAGTACGCCCTTCATTGCACATCAACTCCAAAACCTTAGTCACACTAACCATATCAGGAACGAAACCACTACTAAGGCTCTTTTCTAAAATCACAAGAGCCTGAACCAAGTTCTCTTCATGACAATATGCAGACATTAGAATGTTGAAAGTCACATTATTAGGCTCTGCTACCTCACTCATCAAACTTCTAGCTCTCCCAACCTTCCCATTCTTGCAAAGAGCATGAATCAACGTATTATATATGACAGTATTAGGTCTTACTCCTCTGGTTTTCATCACGTGCAAAAGCTTAAACCCATCACCAATCCTGTTAGTCAAACAAAGGCCTTTCATCAAAATCCCATATGTATAATCATCTCCTTCAACTCCACTCCCCATCATTTTCTTCCTATAAAACTCTCTAGCGATATCAATATCTTCCTTCACTAAAACATCAAGAATAGAATTGTACAGTTTCAAAGATGGGTTCTTTCCAAACTTAGAAACCAAGTCAAGAACACTGATCACCTGTTTTATCATGTGACCACGGCCAAGTCCACGAACTATTGTGATAAAAATGTCGTCATCTGGGACTGACCCAATTGAGCTTGGCATTTCCTCGAGCAGGTCTTTAACAATATCAAAACGCCGGAAAATACATAGCTTGTGGATCAGAGCTCTGCAGCTGGACTGATTGTGAGTGAAATTGGGAAGCTTTGATGCCCATCTGAAAGTTTCTAAGGCTTGGCTGGCTGATTTTTGCTCTAGAATGAGATGAGTAATCTGCTGGTTCGTTGGCACTGGTGATGTGGAAATAGATTTTGACTGAAGATAGAGTCTTGTATAGATTGTGCGTGTGCATCTAATGCAAATAGAAAGATAATTTAAACTGAGCATCAAGAATCAAGACTGGTCCGTTTGAGGTAAAAGGATTCAAACATAGAATAGTATTGGGTTGGATTTTTGCCCAGGGCCTTTTCTGTATTGCTATACTAAGACTGCGTACTATCATCAACAATTTGCTTAATAACGTACCAGCTTTGGAGTTTTCTGTTCTTTTATTTCCTTTTCCTTTGGGCCTGTTCAAACTTCAATCGTAAATATCTTCCGTATCTCTGGGAACAACTGATTCAGCCAGTCGTAAATTGAGTCTCCAGAACACCTCGTCGGACTGCTGTTCTTAAATGTTTCTTCTTTTATTATACCCAATAAAAGAATAACAGAATTGGAATCATTCATTCAGCGTTCTCTTGTTAAATTCATCATGCACAGGTGAACCCAGAAAATGCTATGAGAAAATGGGTCAAAATATCAGCTGTGGTACTCGATGAAGTGTTTGAGAAACAAAATTTGAGCTCAAAATTACAAAAATCTACTCAAAAAACAAGTCCTTTATAACCCATGTTTATGATGGGGGACAATTGGAAAAAAAAAAAAAGATTTCTCTACTTTCTTTTCGGTAATAATACAATCAATCAAGTTCTTTCTGAACTTTGAGCCCCATGGAATTGGCCGTCCCGATGATGGATTTGCAAATGGACTCCAATGGCATATACTGACAATAAGGATCCTGCTGCTTAACCTTAGCAATCTCATACACGTGTTTTAGGGTTACGGTTGATGCCGAAACGTGACCCGGTCGGCTGCTGCCGTTCTCTATTCCAGCAGCCTTCTTTAGGTACCATGTCACTGACGGGGACTTCACCGTGAACTCAAATGTGTTGTCTTTGAATGCCGTTATTGTCACCGACATCGGAGTGTCTGGTTTGTATTTTTGGGTTCTCGCATTGAAATCCTTGCAGAAGGCCATCAGATTCAACCGGTATTGACCTAGAGCTGGACCTACCGGTGGCGCTGGCCGTGCTGCTCCAGCTGGAACCGTCAACCGAATTGTCGCCGACACCGGCCGCCGTGTCAAGATCTCCTTTAGGGTCGCCATGGACTTACAATGCAGGAGAGGCTCCTTGCTCGTTGAGAGGGCAAAATGATAACTCAATGTGATTTGCTTGGGCCTTGTTTCTTTTGGGTTTCTTTCTTTTAGTGGGCCAATGATCCATAATCTATCATTAACCTTTTTTTTTTTTTAGAAATGAAAATCAAATATGGAAAAATAATAAATATAATGATTTTTTTTCCAAATAATCTGTTTTTTTATAGTATATTCATTTAATAAGAATAAAATTTTATTAATATCAAAATTTCTTTAAAAATTGGATTAATTCAAAATTGTGAGCCTTAAATGATTTTTAAAGAGTTCACTTATTCATCCACTTTCCTTTTTCACTGACATTACATTCCAAATATCATTGAAGTTCTAAGTGGAAATGTCAAAAAAAGCTGGGAGAAAATAGAGGAAAAAAAATGACAAATAATACCCCTACAAGTAGTTTCACTAGAGCCATGCCACCCCCTTCTTCAAATAGTAAGTCCAACCCCTAAAACTCAAATCTCTCTTATCCGTCTGATTTTCAATCCAAACAAACAGCAAAAAGAAGAAAAGTTGGAAAAATGCAATTTTCATTAATATGAGCCTGATCCTAATACTATTAACAGTTAGAGATATAGAACTTTCAACTACTAAAAGATAATGAATATGCAAGTAAAAATAACTCTCAGATGATTCTCCATTGGTTACGAACTCAGAGCATGTTCAAATTTTCGGAGGGACAGCAGCAGGAGACAGAAAAATCCCTCCAAAAGATTTCAAGTCTTCATAAATCTATACAAGCAAAAATGGCCAAGTTTTACTCATATGTTGTTTAAGACACCCTTTATAAGATCCAGGCCTTCAGCTGATATGCTTCGCCTTCTATGAGACCTCGGGATTTCAATCCTAGGGGGTGGATCAGGAGAGAAACATACCACGACGACGGTGAGATTATCGCATGTGTTGCGTTTCAGTGCCTCCTTGACAAGAATCTGACAGCATTTCTCAGGATCATTGTGGAGCATTAGTTCTTTCCTTGTCATTGTCACGGCGCATTGGCTGCTCATGACATCCCATAGACCATCACAGCCAATCACCAAAAACTCATCTTCTTCTGTTAAGACCAGTTCTTCCAGCTCTGGCTCAGAGCTCAAGGGATAACTTAGACCTTTGGGACCTTTCATGTGCCAATCTCCAAGAGCGCGTGCTACAGATAGTTGGCCATTGAGATAGCCATCATAAATCACACCACCTAGTTTCTCAATTCTGAGTCTTTCAGAGGTGCAGTTTGGCTTGTGATCTTTTGACAGTTCAATAGCTTTTCCTCGTTTTCCCAGCACTGCCCTCGAGTCCCCAGCATTTGCAATCAGCATTTTCCTGTGAATTAGCAGAGCATTCAAAAAAATCACACTGGAAATCTTTCAACCAATAATATATGAAGGAAAACAGATATCTGACATAAATACAGTTAAGAGTTGCTTGCCTGCTTAGCACGAAAGTACATGAATATTAAATAGATTAACCATCACAAGCACAAATAGCTGAAGTTTCATCTCAAGGTTCAAAATTGCAAAGAATGGCCACATGGTACAGTACTACGTGGATGCAGGTATCTTTGACATGGAGATAGATAATCTTTGCAGTAAAAAGGGGAAAAAGAAGAAACGGATAAAAGCAGCTTTTCCAATTACCTTTCAACTATCCTAGCATGGACATATCTGTTTTGTATGCACTTAGTTAAAAGGAAAAAAAGGTAAGAAGATAGCCTGATTTCTTACCGTCCCAGAACTAAAGAAATCAGAGCAGTGGTTCCAGAGGTTCTATCAAGAGATTTCGTATCAGCTAGTGCATGATCAGTTCTTACAAAAGCATTACGGATGGCCCTTCTAATTCCCGCTGGAAAATGTTGATCCTCAGTAATGAACTTCAGCATGTTCTTTTTAGCGAATGAGGCTGCATCTACACCACCGTGCCCGTCAAATACCTGAAATCAAGAACAAACCTTAATTAATCGACCAAAACCAGAAAGTAATAGGGTGATCAGTTTTCCCCAAGACCCCCAGCAATAATGATATCACTTCTACCCTATTGATTGCAAAGCTACATGATTGAAAGACTTTAACTATAATAGATCAACTAATGCAAATAAATTGAAGTTCAATTCATTATCACCCAATAAAGCTACAAAACAGCTTTCATCTACCTAATTACATAATATGTATTCCACAATATGTTCTCGACTTCCAAGCTCATTCGAACAAATCAAGAACTGAAAATAATTATCATACTCCATAAAAGGCCCCTGGGGGAGGGATATATGAAGCTGCACCAAGATGATTGTGAAGATTATCGATGCAGATATGCTCATCCTCCATGAATTCTTTTGGTCCCTTTTCAGAGTAGCTTCCTGAGCGAAACAAAGGTGAAAACTCAGAGTTCCCACCTGATGATGATTCTTGACCAGCAACAATACCATTGGTTGATACCTATAGATAAAAGTACAGTTGAGTAATTAGTCAAATGAAATTTCAGAAAATAGATCCTAAAGCAGTTTGTATGAAAAAGGATATCAAACAAACAAGAATAAAAGATAAAGGTAAAGGCCTTTGACAACTCTACCAGCCAATTTTTCCAAAACCATCAAATAAAACTCAAGGTTCATACTCTAGAGTCTAGATGACCATGCTTCAAAAAGTTTACTTACTAAATACAGTATATTCCACCTCTAAAATGAAAGTAAAGAGACATGGGATTCTAACTTTTTTTCTTCTTCTTTTTCTGTTTGTCTGTGTGTGTTTAATCTTCATAACAGAGAAATTTGGAAGGCCAAACGAATATATTTAATATGCTGGCTCCTTAAATTATTACTACTTGATATAAAGAAGCCATAAAAGTTTAATCATGAGTTACTAGTTCTGAACTAATGACAGGCAACAATTTGCAAGGCCTTCTTTTGAAGTATCTCAATGTTGCAAGAATTAAACTTTGCAACACATGTCAAAGCTCTGTAATATGTATAATTTTTATTTAAAAAAAGGGGTTCATCATAAAATATTATAACAATGTAGATTCATAAGTTGAACTCTCAGCTCCACAACCATTTGCTATATTGACCAAAAGATCTCATATAAGCACAATCATGTTAATGAGTGAAATTCTAAAACATCCCAATAAGATAAGAAGAATAAGAAATTCCACATCCCAGGAATACCTCCTTGAGATTGTGATTCACTCACCGATTTATGGGTGTATGGCAGCAATGCTTGGCTGATAGAATGCCTCATGGCCGGAAGGTTTCTTGGAGGCTTCCCGGTCTTTGCCTGACCCAAATCGTCCAAATCATCATTATTACCATTTTCCATCACAGATGCATTAATTTTATTGAATGTATTATCTAATAATTCACCATTACGTGGTGAAGTACCCGTGCCTGGAGCCATCTTTTCCTACAAGATCACCTCAATTCAATCCATTGAAACTCTAAAATGCTCTATCCTTGGTTTGATAACAACTTAAGCTGAAAATAGTCGCTAAACATCCACATAAATTTCAGTCACAGCTACACAGCACATGGACAGCTGTATATGCAATCCTTTGATCCTAACTCAGGGCTAGCACAAGAATAGATCCTCTCAAGCAGAGTGAGCATTAAATTTCCCATACTTTGGGTTCTCCAAAAAACCATACATGTCCACATGCCAAGATTTAAACTGTCATCTATTTTACATTAAAATACACAAAATCCAAGTGCCCATTTCAAGCAACCCCAACAAAAAGATCAACAAAGCTTCAAGACAAACCCAGACTGGCCTTGTAATATCAGCAAAGAAATCTATCAAAGAAGAAGTTTCTTGTTCTTGAAACAAAAGTAAAAATAAAAAAGGGCAAAACAACAAAAAAAAAAGACTATGATTAAGATAAGTGATTCGAAAAGAGGTGGACGAAGTAAGAAGAGAGACTAAAAGCAAAGCATTGTAGTAGGAAATGGAGGGCCCTGTGTGTATATGGCTATGAGAGGAATAGCGATCCCAGCTTCAAGCTTTCACGGCCGTTTTTGTAGGTGGGAAATTTGGGAGACCAAGCCAGCTGACACGTGGGGCATCTTTTGGGTGGCGGGGGAAAATCTGAGTCTGAGGCGGTAAAGTTGACCCTGCCTGCCACCCTTTTCCTCTTCTTCGTGTCTTTGGTTTGCTACACAAAAAGCCTTGAAGAAGGCTGCCACTGGATGCTCAACCATGGTTGGTTGTTATTTATTTATTTTATTACTTACTTCAAATCTGAAATCAAATCAAATTAAATTTGTGAATTTTCAATTAATAGCATCTTAAATTCATTTTTTTTCCTCTATCGAGATAGATAATTATATCAATATACTCAATTAAATATTTTTATTTTGAATCATCAATTAATTAAAAATTATACTAAGAAATTTTTGTTACAACTTTAAAAATGAATTGAATTGAACTTTTTTGTTAAAATTACCTGGCGGTTTTAGCTCAGTTCGCCATAAGCCGCATCATCGATTAATTAAAAATTATACTAAGAAATTTTTGTTACAACTTTAAAAATGAATTGAATTAAACTTTTTTTTTTTTTGTTAAAATTACCTGGCCGTTTTAGCTCAGTTCGCCATAAGCCGCAATGAATAGTGCTTAGCCCTATCCAGTCCATCAACTCATGGTTCACATATTTTTAAATTCAATCTGTATACGATTTGAACTTTGTGAACTGGATCAATTTGCAACCCAGACCAAACTTGAATCGGCCCCATCCATTGTTGGAGACTCCAATTCTAACCATTTAAATTTTTAAAAAAAGTTATAAAACTATCATTTCTTCAACATATAAATATCCCTTACAGCTTCAAAAATCACTAAAAAAACTCTCTAATCCCGACTTTATTTGTTTTCTAATTTCACATCTCTATAATCTCACTTGTTATGAAAATTTAATTTTTGACTTGAATAGCTTGGATTTAGAAAAAAGTTAGTGAAGAAAATTAAAGTTTCAATCATCCACAATTTCCTAAGAGAATTATAATTTTTTTATATATATTTGTAATTTTTCAAAAAGCTTCTCCTCCATTGCTGTATTTTTTTTTTTTATCTATGGAGGTTTAAATAAAGAAGTCCAATTCCTTTGTAATTTTAATAATTTTTTATTAATAAATTTGATAGGATCAATGCCAAACCTACTATCATCCCAGGTTTCCTTTTCCAATTTTCATATATCTAATTTTAATAGAATTTTATTTAACTTTATTTTGATTTAATTTTTTATTAAAATTTTTTTCAAAATATTGAACTCAACTTAGTTCAAATAAATTTATAAGAGTCTTAGACTCAAATTGCTTATAGATTTTTAAACTTCTAATTATAAAATATTAAACTTCCAAAATTTTCAAATTTCTAATAAAATTTACTTTTATTTAAGATTTTATTTCAACAAGAAATTTTATTAAAATTAAAGTTATAAATTTTGAAACATTAAATTTAAACTTTTAAAATAATAATTTCAAATGAATGAAATATTAATTTTGAAACTTGAAAATCACTTTAAAAAACGTTTGAATTTTAGAAAATAATAATAATCTGGGCCCACAGCTCGGGCTAGTCTGCTAAGCCCGCCAAACCTCCCCTTCGGTTTCCATCCAGGTTCCACCAGTTTCTTACCCAGCCCAGCGAGTAAGATTGAGCTTGGGCCATCAAACCCACCCAATTGCCAATGCTACCCTTATCAGTTTTAATGAGAGGACTAATATTTACATGGGATAAGATTCATGGTATATTTTGTTTTATAAGTAAATTACTCCTTTACCCTTGTAGTATAATTACTATCAGTAGAGACCCATTTCTTAGCGTGAAATGGAACGAAAGAGATTATTTATATTGAAAAAATAGATAGTTGATTTTATACATAAAAAAAAAAAAGACATTTAAACTTGAATTGAATGGGTAATATTTAATTTACCTTTCTTTTGATTTGAAAAGTCAAAAAATAATTCATCTTAAAATAGTTATTCCACTTACAATTGAACCTCATCATTCCTATCTTGAAATATTTAAAATGTTTGATATTTTTTTCAAAACAAATATATTTTAATTAACAATTTCATTAATAATCACTTGAATTAATGACCATATATTCACTAGCTCTAGATTAACATAAAAATATATAAATAATGTAATAAATTCAACACATAGTTCATAATTTTCCGTAACATATCTATGCATCACTCTTAATTATATCATTAAAAAATAATCTATAATTTTAAAAATTTTACACGTGATCTTTATTATTTTGTTAAATATATTTTATATATTAAACAATATAAATAGTTGATATTTTTAGATGCATGATCAATTGAAAGTAATACATACATGTGCATTTGAAAATTCAAAACCCTTAGCATGATATTGCTTCATTTATACCTTTACAATCAAGACTAGATTGGGTAGGGGAGATGATCCATAGCCATCCAACGTGAAAGTAAAGAATCCTCTGCACTCCAGCACACCAATAAACAAACGAGGTGGACAAGCCCCCTCAATTGGTTGACTTGAGATGACTTTTAATGAAATGGAGTATTAATGGACCTTCGCCTCTCCATTCACATATATAGTATTAAATTAAATCATAAATTTACAAGATTAAAAATAATTCTCCTTTCTTTGAACACGACTCTGGATCTCCGATCACTTCCGTTTACATTAGTAGAATTTTAACACATACGTATAGTAAGAGATTCGAAACCTCAAATCCCACTTGTCTAAAACATGTAATTCCCAGATCTCACTTTAAATGTGTCCAAATTAGTGAATTTTTTAGTACGTTTTTAGGTAGTTATCTTGTATGAGATGGGAGACATCTAGGGGTGGATTTGAGCTGATATGAGTTTGAATTGACCCCTAGCTCGCCTTGGCTCGATCATATTTGAATCGGCTCAAGCTCAGTTCGTTAAGAAAAATAACTTATTTTTTTAGTTTTACCTCGGTTCACTATAAACTCTTGAGCTGCTTAAATTTAATAACCTAGCTAATTTAATTTTCAAGTAATTTGTATTTTTACTAAATTTTATAATTTTATCCATATTTACATTTTTTTAATATATTTATATACTTATTAATAAGTTTTAAATATACTAATACCATATAATGTCCAACTTGTAAGTTAGTTATTACCTATAAACAAAATATTGAAGATAATTGTAATTTTTAACAAAATTGGGGGAAAAAAGGAGATAACTTAAAAAAAAAGGAAAGAATTTTTTTTTATATTAATCAACTAAAGTTGATAATATATATATTTTAAATATATAAACAATAAATATTTGTACCTATATAATTGTACATAAATTAATTATTGCAGTCATATATTATATTAAATATATAAATATATTATCGAGTTGGCACACAAGTTTATGAGTCAAGCCTACCAATGGCAGACGGGCTAGGTTGGCCAGCAAACCCGCACATTTTTCAAACCATATGATCAGTGCCTTGAACCCATTCGAACTACCAACCCGTATCTAAACCATGTGGTCCAATATATAATGAAAACATCCTTGCCCCAACCAGCCTCGCCCTCCTAACTGATGAATTTGTGTTTAAAAAAAAATTACAAAAAGTGTCCAAAATATTTTTACTATAAAAAAGAATATATGTTTTGGATAATTACTCCACAACCTGAAAAAAGAAGGAAATGGAGAACATGGCTGGTGCACTTAAATTAAATCTCTTCACTCCTGTTTATAATACTAAAGAAAGGCAACACTCTCTTGCACAGACAATGTGGGATAAAAATCTTCATCAACTTGGGAAGAGTTTTATCCCACATTGGTAGTGAAAGAGAGTTTTGCCTTTTTTGAATATTATAAATAGGGATCAAGAGATTTAGTTGCACCAACCCAGAGATTTTGTAATTATTCAAAATCTATATTATTTTTTATGGTAAAAATATTGTGTTCCTCTTCAAGTTATTCATTTTACGTTTAATAAATCTAATAAATTTTAAAGTTTCAAACTAATTCAAATTCAAGTAAAATTTGTAATGTAATAAACCTAAACACTAAAATGTTTTGGAGTTTTTAAAGTAAAATGTTGTTTGCCAAAAAAAAAGCCAGACCCACCTTGCCTCATACCAGGAACCGCCCAGTCCACAGTTAAAGGATTCACTAAATCAGTCAAACCTGTCCCAACCCGCTCGTTTGTCATTTCTAGTCTAGCCTATCAAAGTTCAAGATAGGTTCATTTACTAAATGAGTCCAATTCATGAGTTCAACCTCGACTCTTGCTTATAAATTTAATTTATTGAACTATTAATTAGTCAAGTTGTGAGCATCTCACAAGTCAGTTTGTCTCATTAACACCCTTAGAGACATCATGGGCTACGACGACGATAATGATTAAGGCAGGCAGGTTCATCTCGTAGTCCGTTAATAATTAAATAAATACTCTCTCGATAGTTATTTATAAATAGCCACAGAGAGAGTATTTAATTTAAAATTATAATTTTTTTTTAAAAAAAATTGAATGTCATGTTTTTAACTTTATATAATAAATTAAATTTTACATAATTATTAATTTATTTTTTCTCATTAATGTGATTGGTTATAAGAATATTATACATGTGAATTTAAATCCATAAATATAAAAGCTAATTAATGAGATTTTATATTAAAAAATACATTTATTTTTATAATCGAGACATTTAATTTTACAAACTAAAATAGAAATAAAAACATTCAATTTTGAAGAAAATAAATATTATTTTCCTTCCACATATATTTCTATAATTTCTTCAGTGAATATTATTTATTTATCGAAATATAATGCTCTTATTTTTTGGGGGGTGGGGGACCTATCTCTCTTGAAGATTCATACTTTTGAGTTTTGATGGCCAACATAACAAAAGTTGGAAACCTTTCCCATCTAATTGAGATTCTTGACAGGCATTCTGTTCTGCTGTCTAGTCCAATTTGCCTATCCATTGTCAGAGAAAACTCTAAAAAGGAATGATCAATTATTACATTACATGGGTCCAAATTATTTATATTGAGTTGGCACTGTCCATTTCTTTCCTTTTCTTACGTGACAAAAAAGTAATTCGCACTTGACTTATTGCAATAGCCTTTGGAGTTTTAGAACTCCAGGAATTAGGACAATTTAAGTGAGAGATTTGATAATTTAATCCAATGAAAAAATATATATATATAAGCCTTGTGTTGTGTATATACTTTTCAAATGTATTTTTTAAATTTTTTTATAAGGGATATTTGAGACAGACTCATGTACACAATTCAATTACATATTAGTAGTTGTAAATTAATCGAGATTAGAATTTGTAGTAAAACTAAATCGAACTTATAACTTACATTATATATATTGCACATCTGAATCACTAAATTGGTGCAAATATATTTAAAGAAAAGGGGAAAAGTTAACCAAATAGAATAGGTATAATGTT
>JAWZTD010000002.1:3847140-3860464 GCA_035221335.1 Echites panduratus | reverse complement strand
AAATAAATTAAAAATTTTAGTATAACAACACTTTTTTATTAATAAAAATTAACTAATTTAAAAATAAAATATTTAATTACAATCAAATAAAAATAATAAAAATACTAAATTATTTAATTATTGTTATAAGAAAATTGTTAATTAAATATTACTATGTTTCATTATTAATTTTAGAATAGTTTTTCTGGCTGGAATTAATTTTAGAAGGTTTACATGCATAGTAATATTTATGTTGACAGTCAATGCCACGCCATACCACAATCTAAGATTGTATAATTGATTAATAAGAATTTAATTATTCAAATCTTCTGTGTAATACATTTTTTGATGACTATCTGTTATACATCAGTAAATTAATAAAAGATTTAGATAACTAAAAAAATCATGTAATTTTTTTTATTAATATGTTGATAATGCCACAAAAAAATTGTATTAGAAGATTCGGAAGTATTACCGCTAACTTTATATATTTATGGTAATACTAATTCATTTCTTCAATACTATTTTAGATATGAATATATATATTGACAACATTACAATTTTAATAAACAGTTTTTATTCACTTTCTTTAAAAAGATTAAAGCCAACTATAATAAAATACTTTTATTGATCTAACAGAAACACCTTTGACTTGTCCTCTCTAAGATAGAATGTTCCGATCACTTCGTATAACTTAGTAATATCTTGACAATATATTGAGTCCAAAACTTTCTTAAAGTAAAAAAATCTTTCTTCAACTAAAAATTTTAACTCTCTTCTCAAAAATTCTTTTATCAAACACAACTCTTTCTTGAATTTTTTTTTCTTTCTAGGTATACTTGTCTTGTTCTTTTCTTCTTCTTCCAAAACAAGGTAATAGAAGCTTCACATATACAAGTAAAGGTTCATTTAATTAAGGAGGATTAAAAATAACTTTAATGAAGTATATTTAAAGTAAGAGTTCTAAATTAAAAAGATTAGTTTTAAAAATGAAAAGGAAATCTCCATATTTATCTTATAAAAAATAATAATAACATTTTATATTAAAATATATCAACAATTTATATAATATTTTGCATAATATTTCTTTTTAAATTTTAGAATTTATTTATAAAAATATAGATTAAACACGTGAAAAAGAAAGGTAGGCATCTACTTCTGTCCTTTAATGAGGACAACGGAAGAAATCATGAGACTATCCAACTTTAAAAGCAGCTGCACATAATTCCACACATTCTTCTGGTGCTTCAACATGGAATGTATCTATATGATTTCAGCACCAACATTTCAATATTCTCAAGTAAGAATTTATGTATACCACCCGCAAAGGTCATCCTTACACACTTTTTCCTACAGAAAATGACTAACACATGATTCATGAGGTTTTGAGGCAAATTGATGATACTGCACCTAGTTGGCTGCAATTTAACTATTAAGAGGTTTATTTTCAAAAATCGAAAGTGATTCAATTATTTTATATTGTTTCGAAAACCATACCTTTTAGTATGATATATTCTCTTTGGCCACCAACCTCAAAGGGCTCGACGTATGTGTCGTACTACTATTTATAAATTATATATATATATATATTTATATGAAAAATTATTACTACTGTCCATTGATTGAAAATGCAGAAAATTTGTCAATGCTACACACTATGAAAAATGAATTTGGTGAAAGTCTCATCTCCTCAGGGAAATATCAAAATCTTGGGCTGGTAGGCATGTGAGTGGTGATGTTCTTGTTTGTTTTTGTTGGAGTGAAGCCTGTGAGCATCTGTGGTATCCCATCTCCAATTGCCCTTTTAACTGTGGTTTCCCATCAATGGGCATCTTATTCTTACCATTGGTGGTTTTCTTCTCTCCAGAGTCGTTAATGGCTTGTGATGCTCTATTAGGTATGAATTTTCCTTATATTTTTGTGATAAATGTAGCGTAAATTTAACTGTTCCAAGATTCTAATTTAGGTTTTCTGCTACTTTTTGTTCAGCACTCTCTGTCTACTCTTTAAAGAATCACGCTTTTCCGATGACTTTCCTTTTTCTCAAAGTTTTTTGTTTTTCTGTCATCTTCTTCTTTCACATGGAAATGGACTTTACATGACTCTTCCAAGCTGCTACAGCTATACATGTAAAGTGATTAGCGGAAGTTAAGTATCTTCGTACAGTCACTTCTAAATTATTTTAAGCTGCTTTCTTTTCTTCGAGTCCTGCCTTTATTCATTATTTGATTTTAATCGTAATGGTTATCTCTCTCGCGGGTTGGTAATTTTCGATTTTTAATGTAATTATTTGAATTTCTAGATCATAATCCTGGGTTTCATTTGTCACATAAGAGAAATTTTATACTAGAAATGAATTCCTGGAGTGAAGGTTTTCCATTCTGAAGTTTAAGTGTTTATCTTTTTCTGAGTAACAACAGGTACTTGAAATAAGGTTTATGACCATAAACTCAACCATGAAGCTTTTCTGGATGCTGATGTTGATGGTACTTTGCAACGGGTATCTTTCAAAAAGTGCTAATACAAATACGTCTAGGAGGCCTGATGTTGTCAACATTGGGTCTATCCTAACTGCAAGTTCTGTTGTTGGTAGAGTTGCAAAAATGGCAATAGATGCTGCAGTACAAGATGTGAACTCCAATCCAACCGTTCTTAAAGGAACCAAACTGAAAATTACAACTCTTGACAGCAATTACAGTGGATTTTTAGGGATAGTGGAGGGTAAATCTCATTACAGCATCTGTTTTTTTAACTTTTTTTTGCTTGGATTAAAATCTTATGTATGATCTTGACTTGTTACCGATTCTCTTGATGATAACAGCCATGCGCTTCATGGAGAAGGAAACTATGGCCATAATTGGTCCCCAATCTTCACTCATAGCTCATGTGATATCCCATGTTGCAAATGAGCTTCATGTTCCACTATTGTCTTATGCTGCTACAGACCCTTCCCTTTCTCCACTTCAGTACCCATTCTTTGTTCGGACCTCACCAAATGATCTCTTCCAGATGGCTGCGATAGCAGAATTGATTGATTACTATGAATGGAGAGAGGTGATTGCAATCTATATCGATGATGATTATGGGCGGAATGGAATAATTGCGTTAGGTGATCAATTGGCAGAAAGACGCTGTTCAATCTCCTACAAAGCACCTATCAAACCTGGAGCAAGTCAGTCAGATATCAGGGATGTCTTGGTTGAGGTGGCTCTTTCAGAGTCTAGAATTCTTATTGTCCACACTTATCCTGTCAACGGTCTAGAGATATTTACTGTTGCACGATACCTGGGAATGCTGGAGAGTGGATTTGTGTGGATTGCCACAAATTGGCTGACCACAATATTGGATAGTAAAGATTCCCTTGTTAAAGATTCATTTGGCAATCTTCAAGGGGTTATCACACTGCGGATTTACACATCAGATTCTCAGCTAAAGAAGGACTTTAGAACTAGGTGGAGCAACTTGACGAAGAATGAGGCATCAAGAAGCCCTGTTGGGTTGAGCACTTTTGTTCTATATGCTTATGACACTGTTTGGCTGCTTGCTCATGCCATTGATGCATTTTTTGATCATGGTGGAAACTTATCTTTTTCGAAGTATTCAAAATTAAATGACGTCCAAGGAGGGAGTTTACATCTAGATGCCTTGAATGTGTTTAATGGGGGTGACTTACTTCTTAATAGCATTTTACATGTCAATATGACTGGGCTCACAGGACCTTACGGGTTCACTTCAGATAGGAACCTCATTCATCCTGCATTTGAAGTTATAAATGTAATTGGCAATGGAATAAGGAGGATTGGTTTTTGGTCTAATTATTCTGGCTTCTCAATTGTTCCTCCTGAAATGCTTTATAGCAAAGCACCAAATCATTCTAGTTCAAATCAACATCTAAATAGCGTGATCTGGCCCGGTGAAACAATTCAGAAGCCTCGTGGTTGGGTTTTCCCACACAATGGAAGGGAATTGAAGATTGCAGTGCCTAATCGAGTCAGTTTTCGTGAATTTGTTTCTCTGGTACCGGGCACTGACATGTTCAAAGGACACTGTATCGATGTTTTTACTGCTGCCGTGAACTTGTTGCCATATGGTGTACCGTATAAACTAATTCCGCATGGGGATGGTCTCACTAATCCAAGTACCACAGATATTGTAAGGTTGATCACAGCTGGGGTGAGTCTAAGGTTTGAACTTTTCTGTAAACTTCAATGTGATCTGTATTTCATGTTTCTAGAAATACATTTTTATTTCTTCTTCATCACAGGTCTATGATGCTGCTATAGGTGACATTGCAATCACTACTAATCGAACAAGGATGGCAGATTTCACTCAACCATTTATAGAATCAGGTATGGTTGTGGTTGCACCAGTCAGAAAGTCAGGTTCTCATTCTTGGGCATTTCTCAGGCCATTTACCCCTTCAATGTGGGCTGTCACTGGAACATTTTTCCTCGTTGTTGGAGCAGTTGTTTGGATTTTGGAACACAGAATGAATGATGATTTTCGTGGACCTCCAAAGAAGCAAGTTGTCACTGTTCTATGGTGGGTGCCTGAAAGCTACTCTTTCGAAACTCAAGAGGATAATCTGAAATAAGCATATTCTATTATCAGAGGTCTTAGAAATGGGTTTTCTTCCCTCCTAGAACTTCATTGGTTCATTACTAGAAAATCATTCTTCATCATTCTACAGAAGATATGAACTAGTTAATAGATATAGAAGGTTCATTATTAAACTCCACATACCCTGAAACTGAATTAAGTTTTCTTGTTATTCCACCAATTAACTTATAATCGTTGGTGAGGTTTGGTATGCCAGATTTCCTGCTGTTTTCCTTTTTGTTCATATTCTTTCCTAGCATAACATTTTTGTTTGCATTTGCAGGTTTAGCTTTTCAACTCTGTTTTTTTCCCATAGTAAGTGATATGAATCCAGTCTAGTAACTTCATGAACTTTGGCACTGTAATGTCTGGTGAAAGGGAAAAGCTAAAATCTGTGAGTTTTTGGTGTCTACACAGGACAAAATACTGTCAGCACCCTCGGTCGTACTGTTCTTGTTATCTGGCTATTTGTGGTTCTGATAATCAACTCCAGTTATACTGCAAGCCTCACCTCAATCCTTACGGTTCAGCAGCTTTATTCACCAATTAAAGGGATTGAGAGTTTGTTAAATAGCAGAGATCCCATTGGTTATCAGCATGGTTCCTTTGCCCGTGATTACCTTGTCGAGGAACTAGGTGTAGATGAATCCAGACTCATTCCACTTAATTTGCCCGAAGATTATGCAAAAGCCTTGAGGAATGGCCCCAAGAGGGGTGGAGTCGCTGCTATAGTTGACGAGCGTGCATATATGGAACTCTTTCTCTCCTATCTTTGTGAATTTAGCATTGTGGGTCAAGAGTTCACCAGAAATGGATGGGGATTTGTAAGTTTAAATTTATTAACTCTCTCTTGCTCTCTCCTTAATTTATGCTCATCTATATACGTTTGGTGGGAACCATGCCAGGTGTGAATCTTCTTATTCTTGATATTCTACTTGTTTCAGAGAATCATGCTATGTTTTGTAATAGTTGCCACTGATAAATATATCCATGTCAAGGCATTGCTGATTATGTTCTTGCAGTGTAGTCTAATAATCAATAACAATAATGGTAAGGTGAGAATACTTAAATAGTTTTTGGCTTCCGTTTGTAGGCCTTTCCCAGGGACTCTCCACTAGCTGTAGACTTGTCAACAGCCATTCTGAAACTATCAGAGAGTGGTGAACTGCAGCGAATTCATGATAAATGGCTACAGAGAAGTGCCTGTAGTTCGCAAACCACAGAGCTTGAAGTGGATAGACTAGAACTGGGAAACTTCTCTGGCCTGTTTTTCTTATGTGGAGTAGCATGCCTAATTGCTCTTATCATATACGTCATACTCACAGTACGCCAATTTGTGAAACACTATTCTGATTCTGAACCAGAGTTATCCAGCATTCCAAGCTCGCGATCAGCAAGACTCCAGACCTTTCTTTCATTTGTTGATGAGAGGGAAGATTCTGTTAGAGCCCGTTCTAAACGAAGGCAAATGGAAATTGTTTCAGCCAGATCTGTGGATGATGCACCCATGAATGGTTCAAAGAGATTCAAAACAGACCTATCTTCAAAAAGAACTGTCAGTTTTGGAAGTACAGTGTAGCTGATTTACATTGTTGGCAACCAAATCAGACAACAATATCTGGTCCTTTGCTTTTGTAACTGCAGGTATATCCAAGCAAAGGGACCCTATGATATTGCATTCTATTTATAGAAATAGATAATGTCACCCTATATACTTGGCTTCAGAATGCCCCAACCAAAGGTTGATGCAAGGTAGGAAGAATGTACCATGACTGTATTAATTATGTATAGATCAAGGTCTTGTAACCAATATCACCATTGTCACCTTTTCTGAGGGTTTTTTTTTTTTTTTTTGAAACACAGGTAATATTAAACATTTAGAGCTGTGGAAGAAGTCTACAATAATGATTGTTATGATGAATCTGATTATTTCATTCCCTTGGTTTCTGTTTACATATTTTTACATTTATGTACAAGCAATAAACATAACTTATATCATACTTCAGAAGCTCCCACTTCTATATTTCAAAGTACTTCTTAATTTCATTGTCCTCTCTACAGTATATGCTCATCACTTTGTATACCTCAATCAACAGTTTTGGAAACCTACTCCTGAAATAACCTTCATATCCTTCAGGTACAGGTCCCAAAATCTCCTGAAATGAACAGCAGATAGAAAATTAGAATCCCAGAAACAAACAGAAGAAAAGAGAAACTGATACTTCTGAAAGCATCTTATAAACAAACCATCTTTCTTATAGTTTGGTAGATAATATAAATCATGTTCTTACAGCTCACTGTAAGAAAATGAGATTTTAACTAGTTTTGCACAAAACATCAGATCAAATAATGGTGGATGTAGTTCTGTCAACTTTTTCAAAGCAGTATTAAAGCTTGATAAGAACTTTCTTTGATTGAAAAATACAATCTTGGACAAATTGGAGACTGAATTCAACCATGTAGAATAGACCAAAGTATATGTCGACAAGATGCACCAAGTCATAATGGAAAATAACCTGCACTTCTGTAGGAAGCTCTCTGTAGTGATTCCTCTTATTTCTTATGACCCTCAGTAAATCACGTATGCTGTCAAACTTATAGCGCCGGTATCTCCCTATATTATCTAAAAATGTTGGTTCCATTTTTTCATCCCATTTTCCAGCCAAAGTTACCGGTGCTGTACTTTCTATTGCTTTTAAAATCACAGAACCATTCTCTTCCCTGTCTTCTAGTTCTACCCTGTCACTTGAGTCAAGAAGAAATGACAATCGCATCTCAGCACTCCAGAAAAGAGGATGAGTTAGCACCTCTGCTGCTTTTGGTCTGAGGTTCAGAATTTATTGATAGAAAGAAATCAGGTTAGGAAGGAGTCATCAGATGAATAATATGATAATTCTATATGCAAAGTCTGATATATACTGGATGAAAAAAATTTAACCCATGGAAGATCACCGGTCATTATAGTCTACCCTTACCTCATTTCAGCAATGGGATTTAATAGATGGGAGAACAGATCTACAGCTTCAGGAATATGTTCAACCAGAAAAAGATCTACTTGGTTTTTGACAATATTGATATCACGTTCAAGATGGCTGCCAAATGGATGTCTACCTGCAGTTATGCAGTAAAATAGAACACAACCTAGACTGAAAAGATCTAATGCCCTTGTTTGACGTCCATGAAGAAGTTGTTCTGGTGCTTGCCATCCTGAACTTCCATAACCTGCAGTACACGAGCAAATATCCAGTCCTCATAGCCAAAGTCACTTTAAGCACAACCCGAACTCCAGAAAATCAGTTATCAATAGGAAACCTTGAAGAAGTCATTTTCAGATCTAAAATGATGCAGCTTAACAACCACAGCAAGTTGTCAAGAAGTTAGATCACACTTCATGCCGACAAAGAAGGTATCTTATGGAAGGTCTGATTTCCAGTGATAACATTTATATATCTACAGTGCTGAGTAGTTTTTACTCACTTCTTACAAAATTTAGAAACTAAGTACTTGCCTGTTGCATGCTGACCCAAGGAAGAAGTATCTCCAACAAGGCGCTTGCTGATACCCATATCTGAAAGCTTGGCACATAAAGGCCTTCCCTTGACTATCAAAATGTTTTGGGGCTTCAGGTCACGATGAATAATTCCTAATTCATGCAGATGCACAAGTCCAGAAACCACATCCCTGTGTTCCAGAATTTTTGCAGGAAAAGAGTAACAAACACAGAATCAACAAAGTAAGTTCAAGCTAGGCCATGAGAGTTTGTAATGTGAAATAAATTTTTTTCTTTTTTTCTTTTCGCAGCTCAAAATCAATATGGTGGCTCAGTTCTAAGGTGTCTTCATACAATAGAGAGAAATGAAAAATAATTAAACAGCTCAAGATACCATTTACAATCAAGATGTGAACAAAATAACATAATGCATGTTCAAAGAGTTTAAGTCTCCAAAAACACAGATCTATAAATTTTGATTAGGATATAAAATTCTTTCGTTGAACTTATAAGTCCATTCTCAACAATCATTAGCACCAAGGACCTTTTCCTTATTTTGAAGAATAGCCCCATACCAGCTAGCTGATAACATTAATTGATGGATCAGAAATATTTGAGCACACTGTTGTACTAATCACAGCTATTTCCCAAACCGTATAAGGTAACCTACTCTCTCTATTTCTATGTGTTCTACATGTATTAAGAATTGATTGCAAATGTGACAGCATTTACCAATTCAGCAAACAAATGCAATGATTTTGAGTATCTCCAAAATAAGCAGAGACATTTCTGCTCATCACAATGCAAGTAGACAATGACTAAAGATCTGTAGCATTGGAATCATGAGAATGACCTATCGCCAAAATCTCTATGATGGAGATATGCAAAGTTCATTAGTGGACCACAATACTAACCTCATCAGTTCTAATAAAACAGGTGTTGGATTGCCATTCGGCAGCCAGAACTTAGTGTCCTGCAGATGAGCTTTAATGGAATCCAAGTTGATTCTATCCTCTGTCAATATTTCAGCATCCAAGGTCTTCATACGAACTGGATTCTCAGAAAGGTCTGAGTTCATGTCAATAAGATCATTCAAATTGCAAATACAGAGCTCAAGTGAAAGATAGACAAAGTCCTCATCTTGTTCCACTCCATACCAACGAACAATGTTTTGGTGGCGATCAGAGGCAATAAGATTTTGGATTTCTTTGAAAGCAATATCATGATGAGCTCTAACAAGGCGTTTCACAGCAACTAGACGACCATCATAAATTCCCTCAAGGACAATAGTACCATTACTCCCTTTAGCAATCTCCTTATTAGAGACAAATAATTTACCAATTATGCGTCCATCAACTCTAGCAGTTGGTTGATTGAGATTCAACAAGAAGTTACTACCCTTATCCTTCTGCACAGATGTTACATCACCACCTGACAGTGCGTGTTTACTGCTCTCACTCTTTCCAGATTTCCGAGTCCTTTTCTTTTTGGAAGGTATGGATCTCGGAGTTCTACTACCAAATAGCTCAACCCACTCAAGTCTTCTAGCCACTAGGCCATGCAGGTATTTAGCACATGCTGCAAGAATAATAGCTAAAAAGACCAAAGGGAAAACTAGTTTGTCAAACACCATGTTTTTTCCATAGCTAGAACTAATTTTTACATCTGGCACCTGAGACCCAACTTTTCCCATCATTGTCGGCAAAGGAAGCACAAGTTCATCAGCATTCCTGACAGGAGAATCCATCATTTCAGCTTCACTGTGCGAGGTTGGAAGAAACTGCAGAACTTTATGAACATTTGGCTGAGAGGGCAGAATATCATTTGCTATTGATGATGAGAGCATCATCTCATGATGCTGAGCTTGGGGGAGCCCACTTGGCCTAGAGAAGGATTCTAACATGTCATGGTTGCGAAAGCGGTAGACAAGAGCTCTAGATTGACATGGCAATGGCATATTAAAACCAGGTTCAGAAGCCCGTGAATCTGGAAGAGCTCCATCAAATGAATTTTCTATATCCTGACATAGGAAAGCAGCCCCAATTTCAGCCACTGTCATATTCCAGAGGACTTTATTTGAGTCTGGAGCAAAAGATGTTAATAAATAATCAGTCCTTGTAATGTAAAGTGGTAGCTCATCATCCTTCAGCTTTGTTCTAGACAGTCCCTGTTCTTCAACTGTGGTGTTAGGGGCAATATCATTCTTGCCGTTGTTCTGAGTTGTTTCTGGAGGATCAGCTGTTTTATATGTGTAGATAAGCCTCCCATTCTTTGCATCAACAAGGAAAGCCGTGGTTTGTTTAGATCCAAGTACAATACCTCCATCCTCAGCTATTTGTGGAGTAGAACTTATGTACTCTTCAAGGGTCCTCATAAGTTTCTGAAGACAAAAGTCACAAAGCAACAAATGATAAAACACAAAAAATGTAATGCTAGAAGGATGATATACCAGAACCATCTGGAAAAATATTTGAAATGGTTTTCTTTACAAAGCACAGCATGCCGTTTTACATTAACTGCATATCATGATCACACTTGAAGAAGCCTACTGTTGATGGGCCATAAAAGAAAACACTCTTTCTCTACACCTGATATTACAGGCTAGTGTAATGAAGATTAAGAGATTAAATCCAGAAAATTCTTATTGCATAGAAGTCCCTCAATCAATTGTGTAAAGCCAACATAACTACGGAAAGTAGAGAGAAGAGACTCTTTTCTGAAAAGCCAATAATTTCTATTTCCTTCTTCAGTGAATTCTAAAGCAAACGTGTGATATAAATCTCATATGGATACTGGAAAATGCTAAATCTTCAGAGATAGTTTCTTAAGACATAGGCACATAACATTCAGCAAAAAAAAAAACACCCTTACCAAATTAAAAGCAGAAATGAGGATGGAAGAATCAAATCTAGTGATAGCAGTCAATAATCATTCACATTATCCATGTTTATTTACCTTATAGAACACCGGTCTTGACAAGGTTAGCCAAAACAATTCACCAAAATCTTAAAGATACGAGTTTAAAAGCTTACCACTTTGCCAAGCCTATTGTGAGCATATAATTCCCAATCATCCCCACAATCAATGTAGTAATCACTTCCTATTCCAGATGCATTTTCCTTATCATTCACATCATTGAGAGGGGTCTGATATGATGAGTAAATCGCTGGACCAGAAGCAAATGACCAGAGAGGTTTCATTGAATCAAGGTCCAGTAAATGTACTTGACCGTCCAAACCAGCAACTAAGGCAGTTTCAGGTTCCCTGTAAGGCCCAAACGAGAAAGGAAAAGGATTGAGCAAGGGAAAAACCATTTAATTGAATCACTGAAATGACAAGTGATTAAGGCCTCATGATAAAGAATAAAAAATGCAATATATTCCTATTCCAACATTCGAAACAATCTTTTTTTCTCAAAAATATACATTCATTTTTGAGTATTTTATGTGACTATGTCAGGGAATAAGGAGAAAAAGAATCAAACACAATGCAGTGCCCCTATTCCAAATTAGACCCAAGAACTTTTTCCTCCTATAGATAAAGTTCCTTCTATAAATAAAGTTTACCACTTTCTATGCAGCAAAGATATTATATACATGCAATCAATGTGATACAACCCGCTTGAATGATGAATATTTACTTTTTTATCAGCAATATGCACTTCAGAATTAATCATATAGAAATCCAATAATATTTTTCTTTGATTTGCAACAGTAATAGTTCTCAACATATTATTTAACAAAAAACAAGCTAAATAAATAAACTTAAACAAATTTCGAGAAAACACAGAAAAAACAGTACAAGAAAAGGGAATTCCAGTATTTTCAGGAAACATTTCATGAATATATGTATCAATCAATTACTAAGCCTAAAAAGAACATTAACCATCTTAAAATAAGACGAATGAAACCCAAAAAATTCTATCACGAAACAATCCAAAGGACGAACTCACTTTGAATCAGACAACAGAGACCGCCGGGGCGGAGTTGGGTTGATCCCATTAAAACTTCGCCCAAGTAAACTCCTATAAGCATCCAAAGAATTGCTAGAAGAGCCAAAGATGGCAAAAAGTGCTAGCCAAGTGCATAATGCAAGAAGCACCAAACGATGGTTCATGGATGACTTGAAAACAGAAACGGAAGCCAAAAATCCCGCCTTGTCCTTCTTCAGATTACAAGTCTTCTCTTCGATGAGCTCTCTTTCGGGGTAAAGTGGTAGATCATCGAAGTGAAAGATTGAACTTTGGATATACTAAACCGCGGCAACGAAGATTCTAAGCTTCTGAGGAGATTGAGAAGTCTCGGCTGGTGAGATTTCTAATTTGTTTCCCACTGTTTTCTTGAGCTGTTAAATTACATTCCAGTCAAAGTTATCTTTTTCTTCCGCTTCTTTCTCTGTTCCTTTCTTCTCTTTTCTTTTCCAAATCTATAATTTAATATCTAATTTTTTCTATATTGCATTCGCCTACTAAATCACCCTTTATTAATACACCAAATCTTATATTAATCTTCACAATATTTTAATACTAATAAAATAAAGGTAATTATGTAACAATAAAACTTATTGTAGTAATTAATATATTAAAAAAAATCAATTCTAGTTTATCAGTTTAATAGTAATAATAATTTTAAAACAATTTTTACATTAAATATTACTCGTTGCAATTTCCCTCCTAAAGTAAGAGAAAAATAAGAAATCAAAGTTCATATTATATTATGTAAATATATATATATATATTAATACCATTAGATTGGAAATTTGGATGCAGCATAATTTTCAAAAGGTAAAAAATTAATTATTTTTTGAATTATTATATTGAATAAATTTTAAATCTTCATTCTTTGATAATTTTTATTCTCATCTTCCTTAAAGGATATATAAAAGCCCTAAAAAAAAGAGGGGGTGGAGTATATTCCAAATTTTGTAATTCATTTTACTAATAGTATAGATATGACACTTTGTTTGCATAAAGATCCTAACTTTTATTATTTATTTATTTATTTTTATTTTTCAAAATTTATTGAAGAAACATAACCTGAAATCAAGTAAGTTCTTAGGTAAGGTGCATTAGAAAAAATAAAAAATAAAAAAATTCAAATCAACAAAAATCAGAAATCAAACTCCATTCATAGAAAAAGCAATGAAAAGCACTCGCTATTCATTAATTTGTTAAAATAATAGCATAATTCTTTAATTTAGAAAAACAAGCATTTTATTCCTTAATGCATATCAAATGTCATTTTACAAATTTTTTTT
>JAWZTD010000002.1:3771871-3790262 GCA_035221335.1 Echites panduratus | reverse complement strand
GAAGCTAACAAGATTTAAGTAGGAAATGAGAAAATAGATCATGATCACAATTCAAAAAAGTTTTGTTGATTATAAAATTTTAAAAAAAATTTAGAACCATATTCACAAAACTCTCAAATTTTGGGGACAAAATACTCCAATTTTCCTAAAAAATTTCATTGGTAAAATTGGACCTAATTAGATAAAAATGAGTCTGGGATTTGGGAAAATCAAAATAATCTTTTGGTCAATGTTATTATACATAAAATATCCTTGAGATAAAATGATAAAAAAGAATATTGATTTTCCTAAAAATATTATTTTTACATCAATTATACATAATTGATCGTCCGTAAAAGTTGTGAAACATGAAAAAAAAAAAGAACCCACACAACTAAAACAAAAAAAAATTATGAGAATAAATTGATTATTTTACGGCATCTTATTTTGATCTAATAAATTTTCTATCTTTATAATTATTAATTTTTTAATAAAATTTTAATTAATTCAAAATATTAATTTTTATCGCTCTAAAAATTAAAAATAAACACGTTTCAATTTTGGAAAGAAAAGTGTGACAACTCAAAAGCAGGAAGCGCCGGATTTTGCAAATTGGCGTCGCTGTTTTAGACCAAAAGATTCTTCTGCTTACTGTACCGATGACTACTGTGTGAAAGAAAAGATTCAACTTTCGCGTTTCAATTTCAACGCCGCAAGGCCCTCCAGCCGCACCCCTGCCAGATTCCAGGCCCCGCCCGCTCGCGCACCCTCTCCCATCCTATATTTCTACATTCTTAAAACTAGACATAAAATAAAAGAGACATCAAATTAGTGGATTATATGATTTTTTTTTAATTGCATAGTATTTTGATTTTAAATCATATAATAGTGTGGAATGAGATTTAACTAAATTAATTAATATTTTATTTTTTTAATCTTAAAATAAAAGGTGTTTTATAAATTTGTTAGGTTTATTAAAATTTTAGTTTATGTAATATAATTTTGATTAATAATTTTTAATATTATAAATTTCATTATATTTTACATTTTTAAACAATATATGCACTATTACTCTTAGAATTGCACACATCGAATGATTTAGAAAAAGAAAAAAAAAAACTTACAATAATCCTTTTCACTCGTAATCACTTATTAGAGTTATTAAAATGACAAATATATAATGCATTCTTTTATTCTTAAAAGAAGTCGCTTTAATCCTTTATTTCTCACATATAACTGATATAAGTGAGTTTTATATCAAATTGATCACAATATAATCTTCTATATAAATGGAGAATTAAAAAGGAGGTGGAATACTTAGTTGCATGGAGTTTCGTGCCTGTTCATATTGGATCCATTAAGACGGAGATAGGTGTTCAATGTTCATCGCTTCGAGGACAAAAAATTGGGTCTGATAACGACAATCCCAAGAATATAAGAATCGCAGCTCACAGTGGTCAACCACGAAATCCCCCATAAATACCAACTTCTCACCCTCATAAGTTAGCCATAATTAACCTCCTCTAGTGAGTGCCAGAAAAGTTCAGAACCTCCATTTTCTTGATTCTACTTTATGGACCGTTCCAATAGTGTTTCTAGGCGTGACCCAGATAATTCTACAGAATATGGAGTGGAAAATGGTGCTTCAGATCATGGTTTGAACAGTACTAACAAGAAGATAGATGATGGAGAGGAAGAGAGAATTGAATCTGTAGAGAAGATTTTTGATTCCAAGGTGGTGCCTCCATGGCAGACCCAGCTTACTTTCAGGGCCTTCTTTGTGGCCTTTGTTTTGGGGGTTTTGTTTACTTTCATTGTCATGAAACTGAATCTTACAACTGGTATTATCCCTTCTCTCAACGTCTCTGCTGGTCTATTGGGATTCTTCTTTGTCAAGACTTGGACAAAATTTCTCGAGAAAACTGGCATGTTGAAGCAACCCTTTACAAGGCAAGAGAATACCGTGATTCAAACCTGCGTTGTGGCTTCCTCCGGCATAGCCTTCAGCGGTAAGTGATCAAGTGTGTGCATATATTTTCCTAAAATTTCATGTTCTCATTGTTCATTATTTTCTTACTATCGGATTACCCAATTAGAATACTTTGTTCCTGTTGTTTCATTTTCCCAAAAATTTGCATAAACATCTGGGGTTTCAGGAATTTTGGTTGGTCTGGTTTCGCCGCCCGGGGGAAGGGACGGTGTCTGCCTTTCTGGGGTTTGCTGGGGTAGGACCCGTAGGGTATGTGTCTGGTTCTGTTGCTGCCGAAACTGGGTTTTGATTCCCTACTTTTGATATCGTGCACCTTGAATCTGATTTGATCACCTAGGGACCGTCGGATTTTTTCCTTGTGTGCACCAAAGGAAGCGACATGATTTTCCCACGTGTTTGTAGGGGGTGGAATTGAACTGTCAATAACTATCTGCACTTTGTTAGGTTTCAAAGCTTTTTGCAGGTTTCCAGAATGGTTAGTCTCTGAGCTAAAGGACCATGTGTCCTCTATTGATAAAGGACTACAAGTCCAAAACAATCTTTTCCCTGTTCTAGTTTCAAAAAAAAAAAAAAAAAAAGTTTTACTTTTTTGTACACATCCAATATGAGTTTTGGCTAAGAAAATTGCCTTTTTCGATACTCATCTGAATATTGTTTTTTCCCATATTACATTTATCAATAATCTTATATGATAATTAAATGACCAACTCTGTTTAAAATTGAATGACATTTTTGTGATGAGAGAGAAATCCATTTGCAAATGGGAGAGATAAGCACGGTCATGTCACTGTTCTATTTTCAAGTATTTCTGCCAGCTTTTTTTGGCGAAGAGTTCAAGAAAACATCACTTTCAGATCTTCATGCGGAGTAACTTCACATTTAATTTCATAAAGATGTTATCCTAGGAGAGCAAACAGATCATTCAGTAATGGGAAAATTATTTATTCCCTTTTTCTTGCAAGTTTATGGTATTTTGTTTTTACTCCCTTCACATGATTGTGTGAACTCGCATTTAAAATGGTAGGTTGGCCTAAATGGTATCACAAGTTTCCCCTCTGATCTTGTGAAATGGTCAAGTTGTAAAGAAATTTTCAATTTTGCATCTTGCAGATGAATTGAGCCAATTTTGACTTTGGAGTGTCGTTTTGGTCTTACTTATTTATTGAATAATTTTAAATTAATCAGCCGTGGAGCCATGTTGGGGAAATTTCTAGATTCAGATCTCCTCCATGGATGATGGGTCAAAATGATTATCATAGTTGACTTGGAGAAGAGATATGGACTTTGATATGAGTGTATGAAAACACTGGCACCTAAAAGAGGAGAGCTGAACTTTTTGTACAACTGACTCTCTTAGACTTTACTTGATCTATCCATGATACTGGGACCTATCAGATTTCAGTGTTTGGAGTTCTTTGGGAGATACACACAACAAATACCTTCTTCCGCCCGGGTTTTTAAATTTTGATTTGATTTATAGGGGGGGGAAAATTGAATTCGGTTTTGATCATGACTTGCAAAGGAAGAAATAGTTTAAAATATGTCCAAGTTTTGGGAGATAATCTGATCAACATTCCTCAAGATGGAAAAATTAGTTGGATTAAAGAAATGAAAATGATTGCCAAACCAAGACAGAAAAAGAGGCGATATTCTGTTTAGGTGAATTTATTGCTTCCGAAGGATTTTATGGTAATGGACCTTTAATCAATCTGTTTAAAGGCTTTGTGGTAGTAGAACTTAATACTTTTGACCACTTCATCAGAAGCAGATATCAAACATGGAAGTAATTTAAGGTGAAATCCTATTGAAGAGTAAAGCCTTGTTTGCTTAAAGCATTTTTAAGGAATTACCATATTCTAATATACATGCATTATCAAGCCAGATCATAACTAAATGATCTCTAAGGAAATTGAGGATTTGTATAGGTCTGTGCAGTTCTGCTTTTACCAAATGCCCTATTTCGTTCTGTAATTGAACTTGAAACTGCAGGAGGTTTCGGTAGCTATCTTTTTGGCATGAGTGAAGTTGTTGCAAAGCAGTCAGGTGAAGATAACTATGGGCAGAATGTCAAAAACCCTTCTCTAGCTTGGATGTTCGGATTTCTTTTTCTTGTTAGCTTTCTTGGGCTATTCTCTGTGGTGCCTCTAAGAAAGGTAACTAAAAACTTGACCTAAAATATAGATTCCGCATGGAAGTTTTACTCAGAAAAGCTATGGAAAAGAAAAAATTGGTTACTTTTCAGTTGCTGTTATTTGAAGTGAATTTATTTTCTCCTTCCACTTAGAATAGACTTCTCATGTCTTTTCTCATGCAGATAATGGTCATAGACTTCAAACTGACATATCCTAGTGGCACTGCAACTGCTCATCTTATCAACAGTTTCCACACTCCTCAAGGAGCTAAGCTAGCAAAGTAAGGCAAATTATAAGTTAAATCTTATTTTGTTACTTCTATTTCTTTCCAATGCATTTGCAGGGTTCTCATATTTCTTCTATCATAATTCCACTGCAGGAAACAAGTGAGAGCTCTGGGAAAATTTTTCTCCTTCAGCTTCCTATGGGGGTTCTTCCAGTGGTTTTTCACTGGAGGCGACGGCTGTGGATTTGCAAACTTTCCTACTTTTGGTCTCAAAGCTTATGACAATAGGTATTAATTATCAACCAATTCTGTTGACAGATCAAATTGACGTTTATTTCACATGTGTGGTTTTTTCCCTACTATGGTTGCTTGAATCCAAATCCTTTTAGTTTGAGTTTGGATAATTTTCTAAGAAGTGTAAGCAATCGATGCACCAACGTGGCTCACTAATCTTTTATGTGTTCAATTGACTGAAAACCAGGTTTTATTTTGATTTCTCTGCAACTTATGTTGGTGTTGGGATGATATGCCCATATATAATCAATATATCCTTGCTGGTGGGAGCAATCCTTTCTTGGGGTATAATGTGGCCTCTTATAGAGAATAGAAAGGGAGACTGGTTTAGTGCAAGTTTGAGCCCCAGCAGCCTCCATGGCATTCAAGGTTACAGGGTAATTTTCTTCTGTACTTTATATTATTCATAGGATGCCATCCAGGGAAAAGGTTGCATAACCACTTTTTGATGCTTCTATACAGGTCTTCATAGCCATAGCCATGATACTTGGTGATGGCCTTTACAATTTCATCAAAGTCCTTGGACGTACTTTATATGGTTTGTATCACCAAATTTATAACAAAGATACTGGTGCTGTCCTCCCAGTTGGTGGTCATTCTGCTCCTCCCACTTCACCAGAACTGTCTTATGATGACCAACGTAGAACCCAATTATTTCTCAAGGACCAAATTCCAACTTGGGTTGCTGTTGTTGGCTATGTTTCCATAGCTATTATTTCCACAGCAACACTTCCACACATCTTCCACCAGCTCAAGTGGTATTACATAATTGTCATTTATGTTTTTGCACCAATCCTGGCCTTTTGCAATGCGTATGGCTGCGGGCTTACTGACTGGTCGCTGGCATCGACTTATGGAAAGCTGGCAATCTTTGTGGTTGGAGCATGGGCTGGTTCCTCTCATGGAGGTGTTCTTGCAGGATTAGCTGCTTGTGGGGTGATGATGAACATTGTTTCCACTGCATCAGACCTCATGCAAGACTTTAAAACAGGTTACATGACCCTGGCTTCCCCTCGATCCATGTTCGTTAGCCAGATCATTGGCACAGCAATGGGTTGTGTCATTTCTCCATGTGTATTTTGGCTGTTCTACAAGGCATTCCATAATTTGGGGGTCCCTGGTTCAGAATATCCAGCTCCTTATGCTCTGGTTTACCGCAACATGTCCATCTTGGGAGTTGAAGGATTTGGTGCTTTGCCTAAGCACTGCCTCACCCTGTGCTATATTTTCTTCATTGGAGCTATCGTTATCAATTCAATCAGAGACCTCGTGGGAAAAGACAGGGCAAAGTATATTCCTCTTCCAATGGCAATGGCAATTCCATTCTATCTCGGAGGTTATTTCACCATTGATATGTGTGTTGGGAGCTTGATCCTCTTCATTTGGGAGAAGTTAGACAAAGCCAAAGCTGATGCATTTGGTCCTGCAGTTGCCTCCGGATTGATTTGTGGAGATGGAATATGGACATTACCTAGTTCCATCCTAGCTTTAGCAGGTGTGCAGCCACCTATTTGCATGAAGTTCCTTTCTCGCAAAGTCAATACCAAGGTTGATGCTTTCTTAAATCCCAGTTAATGGTTCCGGTCAAGGTGTGGGTTGGTTTCAGTCTTCATGAATTTCTGAGTCTAATCTGAACTTTTATATGTTTTACTTTGTTTACCAACGATTGTTAGTAGTCAATCTCTAAAGTGTGAAATGATCTTGTATATATATGTGCAAGCCAAGAAAAAAGTTAAAAGAAGTTTGGAGGAAATTGCAAATTTCTGTGCACTATACTTTTCTTCTGTGCATTTTAATACTTCATTTCAATGAATGCGTATATATATGTGCAAGCCAAGAAAGAAGTTAAAAAGAAGTTTGGAGGAAATTGCAAATTGCTGTGCACTATACTTTCCTTCTGCACATTTTAGTACTTCATTTCAATGAATGCTTAGAATCGTCTACTCAATTTTAGATGAAATGTGAGATTTTTTTGACATTAATTTCCTTCTTTCTGTTCCAATACTACAAAATTGCTTCATTTTGAGGGACTTGCTCAAATTGTAAAACAGTCAGGTATGTACAAAGCTAGTTTTACATTTGGAAACAAACAAGTATTAATTACTTTTTGAGCTACACTGGTAATACAAGAGATAGTATCCAAGTGACTGTACATGTTGGTTTTCCTTAGGCCTCAATCAACTCACGAACTGGTTTTCTGGCAAGGTTATCTGAAGGGATGCTGGTAAATTCTGAAAGTAAAGCCCTGAACTCATCCCCTGTAATTGTCTCCTTCTCTAGCAAAACTTCCACTATTTTGTCCATTGCTTCCCTGTTTTTCCTAATATGATCCTTTGCAATCTCATATGCTTTGTTGATGATCTGCCTAACTGATGCATCAATGTCTTCTGCTAGTTTCTCAGACATATTGTTTCTTGCTAACATCCTTAGAACCACATCACTGTTCTGTACTGCTGGATCAATCAATGACCATGGTCCGATTTCGGACATTCCATATGTTGTCACCATTTGTCTAGCAATTTGAGTAATCTGCTGCAAATCTCCACCAGCACCAGTTGTGATTTCTGGTTCACCAAATACTACTTCCTCAGTTGCCCTCCCACCAAGACCACCAACAATTCTAGCGAAAAGCTGCTGTTTTGAGATCAATGTTGGATCTTCTCCAGGTAAGAACCATGTAAGTCCCCGAGCTTGGCCCCGAGGGATCAGTGTAACCTTCTGTACTGGGTCATGGCCAGGTGTCAAAGTCCTGCATTCATCCAAGAACAACAAATTAGAGATCCAGCTTGCATTTCTTCAATTAACAATCTTAGAATTTCTATCTAGCGATCAACTTCTTACGCGCAGATAGCATGCCCAACTTCGTGGTAGGCGACTAAGATCTTGTTCTTCCCATCAGTCATCTGTGTTCCTTCCATTCCAGCTACAATTCTGTCAATTGAATCATCAATCTCTTTTGAAGTGATTCTCTCTTTTCCTCTCCGGCCAGCAAGAATGGCAGCTTCATTCATGAGGTTTGCTAGATCTGCACCACTAAAACCTGGAGTCCTCATAGCAATAACACTCAGAGAGACATCTTTGTCAAGTTTCTTGTTATCGCTATGAACTTTTAGTATATCTTCCCTCCCTCTAACATCTGGTAGGCCAACGGAAACCTGAGGAATATATTAACAAGAAATTAGTAGGATGGTTACCATACAACTGTTAGAATGATGAAAGAAAATTGCTAACCTGTCTGTCAAATCTTCCAGGCCTAAGCAAAGCCTGATCAAGAATATCAGGCCTATTGGTTGCAGCAAGAACAATAACTCCTGTGTTTCCAGTGAAACCATCCATTTCTGTTAGCAACTGATTCAATGTTTGCTCTCTTTCATCATTTCCTCCACCAATTCCAGTACCTCTCTGCCTCCCAACTGCATCAATCTCATCAATGAAGATCAAACATGGTGAATTTTCTTTAGCATTGTTGAACAAATCTCTTACTCTTGAAGCCCCTACTCCGACGAACATCTCAATAAACTCTGACCCTGAAAGGGAAAAGAAGGGTACCCCCGCTTCTCCAGCAATAGCCTTAGCCAACAATGTCTTCCCAGTGCCTGGTGGTCCTATTAACAGAACTCCTTTTGGAATTCTTGCCCCAACTGCAGCAAATTTCTCTGGGGTTTTCAAGAATTCAACAATCTCTTGAAAATCTTGCTTTGCTTCATCAACTCCAGCTACATCATCAAATGTCACTCCAGTATTAGGTTCCATCTGGAATTTGGCTTTGCTCCTGTAAGAAAAATATAAAATTACTGTAATAAGAATTATAAATGCCTCTACTTCAGAAAGTCCAACATATGAAGATTATATCAAAACTCAAAAACATACCTTCCTAATCCGAAAGGCAAGTTGGGACCTCCTGGTAAATTGGAAGATGAACGTCTCAAGAGCAAGGCTCCAAGCAATATCAATGGAAAAGCCAAACTTCCCAACAAATCAAGAAGAGCCGCACTGGCATTCATTTCCATGGGATGAGCTGCAAAATCCACATCCTTGTCCTTGAGTTTCCTCAACAGCTCTTGTGGCAATCCAGGCAGCTGAATCTTAACCCTCTGGATTTTCTCTAGAGCAGGATTATATATCTCAGCTATGGCTACAGTTCCATTGTCAAACAAATCCACCTTTCTAACACTCCCTTGATCCAAGTATTCCAAGAATCTTGAATAAGACATTCTACTCGAAGTTGTCTCTTCAGGGCTTTCTGGCCCTGCTCTTGCAGGTTGACCCAAAGTTCCTCCAACTAGGCTCAAACCACCACTGTTTAGCAGCTTCCGGCGACTAAATTTGAGGTCTGTTAACATTGTCTGACATGGGCTCTCCCCCATTCCGATGCTTTTGCTGATCAAGGGAGCATCTTGACATTTGCAGATGGGAAGGTTGGAAACTGAAAGAGATAGAGCAGGAGCCATACAAGAAATTCTGTGCTATCAGCAGAAGAATTGACTGATGTTTCAAGAGGGATTGCGGGATACTTGTGTAAAGATGTTCTCTTGAGTGGATGACGATATCAGAAGACAATTTCTCGGAGGGAACAAGCCATTGGGAGTTTAAATAGGAACAGAAGCAGAAAGATGTTTCTAGCAGCTTTTTTGACTTGGACTTTAGCAGTTGATATTTCTTATCAAATTTCAATCTTGAAGAATCTGGATTGATTTTCCATAGTTCGCAAACAAAAGAAAAGTCAAGCTTCAATTTCGTGGGTGACTTGTGAGTAGAAGAAGACAATGGATCGATCATCGAGCCCTTTTATTTCTAAACCAGACACTTGGAGGGGTTTACTGCTCGGCCTTCTCATTCCCACACTTGTGTGGTAGAAATATGAAAAAGGAAATAAATAAATAGTTTTCCAATCCAATATCCAGAATAATGCCATTCAATTGATATACCAAGGAAAAGAACTAACATTATTTACTAATTAAAAACGTCTTCTATTCAAGAACTTCAATGCAAATTAGGCTCTAAACCAATTTCGCGATTTTATAATATTTTCCCCTACTAAAAAGGATTTCCAGCTATTCTTTTATTTTTCACTTTCTACTAAGAAATTAAGAACAATTTTTTTTTTTGGGAAAAAATTATTCTAAAAATACTTTTAAAAAACCTAATTTTAGTAATACGGCTAAAACTAAAAATATTATATCAAATTTCTAAAATAAAGAAAAAATCCATCTACTATTATTTAATAAAAAAACAATCTTATGTTAAAAATAGAACACTTTTCAACTCACTGGATAATTTTCCAAAAGCACTCTGAAGGTAGTTTTGGATAACATGCATGCATGAACCAAAGCTGGGCCTTGCCAAAAATAAAATACAAACTACTAAAAATGCTTTAAAAAAAACCCATTTCTAGGAACCTTTTATAAACCCACATAAGAATACATGCTAAATGAACCCATTATACATCCACAAATATGGAATAAAATAATAGAATCATAAAGAATCTTTTTTTGAATCATTCCCCACTTATCCCATTGTATCTCGGTCATGGTTCTCAAACTCAGAACGAATATTGTCATGTACTACTAAACTTGACTAGAAAAGATTTATACCTTAGGATGAGGATTTTTATCTCCCAAACCTACGAACAACTAACTGGTATTTATACTTAGGATAACGATTTTTATCTCCCAAACCTATGAATAACTAACTCGTAAGGCTTTATGGCAGTATAAATGGAGACAAAGCACTGAAACCACTGGCTTAATCTTAACCTAGCAACAATCCTTTTCTACCCTTTCCATGGTCGCTAGAAACATACTTTGCTCACTGCAGCTTCCTTGACCACAAACTACCTTACCGTTAAAGAAAACACAAGAAAGCCATTAAGCAGGAATAAAACACAAAGCACCACCAAAATGACCAAAATCTTTTTTTTTTTTTTTTGAGTTTAATGTACATCTGGTCTTAAAAACAACCCTACAGAGTTGGACAACAAGAGTACATTACAAGTTCAGAAACTATGAAATGGGTATACGGAAAGGGAAGGGAAGGGAGAATTGTTCTAGATATAATAAGTTCTGGTTCTGAAACTGCAAAGATCGCCTGATGGATGGAGAATCAATCAATCAATCAATAGGAGAGTCACACTGTTCCGGCTACCTCCGAGATTTCGGTCGAGGTTTAGGCTGCTTAATCTGAAAAAGAACAAAGATATATTCGTGTGAGAATGTGATGAAGGTAATAATACATAAATGCATGCATATAATCCATATGGTGAAAAATCCATAATCATCAAAAATGAACATATGTTTCACCACATATAGCATACTAGTTAGTCTATCTTGTTGTACCTAAGGCAAATCAAGAAGATTGGCAACAGGAATAAGGAATTTAGAGCATTCACAACAATAAAGGAGCATAGTTAATGGAGGAGTAAAGAAAGAAGGATATAAACTTAGGATAGAAAAAGAATGATTTACCTTTAAGCATGGGCTTTTCTCAGTCTCGAGGGAGCATATTGCTTGGTCGAGTGCATAAAGGGCCATCTTTTTTACCTATTTCAGAGTCATAGATTAAATCAGGGAGACATCATGAAAGAAATCATATGCTATAATCAATTATAGTAAAACCCTCTTAATGTAGCAACAAATATGTTGCATTATTGGTGTACCTCTAATTTGTCCTCCTGTGCCCGGTGCTTCTTGGGAAGAGCACGAAATTCCTCAGTCAAGCGAACGCATTCAGAAATGTTTTCAGGTGAAACAAAGTCGAGAGCAACTTTCATGCAAGACTGTAAGTTCAATAAGAAGATTCAAGTATGATTATCAAATGCTGAAGCACAAACAAAAAGGAGTAAATGGTAAAAAAGATCTCTTTTTTTTTTCTTTTTTAGGGGATGAAAATACTAAAAGTCAGCGAGTACCTTTAGATTTCTAACTTGATGGGGACACCCGGCAGGTATGAAAACTGCCTCACCAAGCTCTTGTACGAAGGTCCAGGGCTCAACTCCTTCATTGACCACACAAGCATATAACAGTGAATTAAAATGTTAATGGCTATAAGCATAACCATATAAGATTATTTAAAAGAGAGCAAAAACCTACCAAATTCCTCCTTCAGCTTCCTCTTATGATATGCAGATAAGTAGAAAGTTTGGTCATGAATAGGATGCATAACCTACAAAATCAAACATATTCAATTGGAGAGCCAAACTTGATAAAACAGAAAGTGTTTGTCATTTTTACGATTTAAGAACTATGTACAAAAAATCTTAGAACCCTAAAATACGAAAGAAAAAAAATCAAGTTAACAACATGCTCAGAAAAGGATAAAGAAATGACACGATTTGTTAATTAGTACGAGGATAGAAGGCTGAACAATAAGAAGCAGATAGGTCTAATATTTGGTCAAAGACAAGAAGGAAAGGAGGACTAATGTTTTTGGAATTAAATCATTTACAGTATTTTAACTTGCTCCTCTACATAAATTTGTACTTTGGCTCCACCTGGCACAGTACTGCAAATTATAGCTAGATTATGAATCTTATGTTGCTTTATTTTGTAAAGTAGGCAAGGAAATGAAAGATATTGACCATGTTCAACACATTCCACGTGTTTGGGAATCAAAAACATTACAAAACTGATAAATGAGTAACATCATATCAACAAGGCTTGTGATAACAATTCAAATCATAAGGCACTCCCTTCTAACCTTCTGATAATGTAAAATGTTGCAAACTTACCTGTTGCACAGGACGGCAGTAAACATGCCTGAATTCCATACAGTGCTTTCTAAGATACTCTTCAATCTTGGGAACATCCTGTTGCCGAAAAATATCCCAGAGAGCACCACCTTCAGCTACCAATAAGCAATTCAATTAATTTCCATTATTTATTTCACGACATGAGAAAAATCATTTTCCTAATTCTGATAAGATTTAACAATTCACATTAAATAGAATAATACCAAAATCACCTGCACCACTTTTATCTTCCTCATTCATGCCTGTCCCTTCCAGTTGAAAATTGGAAGCAGTTGCCATCTCAGTAGACAATCTTGATTTGCTAGCCAATCTGTTTTTAGAATTTTTGGTTCCACTTTGCTGCCTTCGCTTTGAAATTCTGGCTTCTGGTATACCATTAGCATCCAATTTCTCATCTAATGGTTTTCCAAGAGCTTCACCAGCTTCATTGGAATTGACATTAGCATCCGATTTCTCATCTGATGGTTTTCCAAAAGCTTCACTTGTTACATTGGAATTGACAGCATCCAACTTCTCATCTGATGGTTTTCCAAAAGCTTCACTGGAATTGACATTTTGCATGTTCTCGTTCTCATTCATAATAGCCAAGTTGGCAGCTTTCCCACTGTCTTCTCCATCTTGCATTGGCAAGACATCAACCCTTTTATCATGTTCAACCAAAGAATCACCTCCCTCTTTACCATCCTCTTGAGGAACAGCATGTTCACTAGATGGTATGGTGATATTTGGCTCTGAGCTCACTTTCTTGTTGTTTACGGCCTGTTCATTACTTGTATCAATTGCACCAAAGAGCTCCATTTGGTCTTGCAGCGCATGCTTTTCCTTTAACTCCTTAATTACATCCATACGCTTTTTTTCAACTGGCACATTAGCAGTATGCATCAAGATATTCACCTGATAAAGATGAATAAACTTAATGAGATGATAAAGTGACAAGTAGATTAACAAGAGCAAACAGTATATTCTAGTCCACATCCAAACAAAACCACTTGAACAATAAAGACAATCATAGAAAAAGGTCCCACTGTTAGTCTGGGAGAGATTTACAAATAAAAAGAAAAAATGACCTTCCTCTTCTTCAGAAGGTACACAACATATTATTGAAAGGATATCTTTTTCTTTTGGGAAATGTGTATATTGTTTAAAAGGTATAGCTAGTTTTAGGTCAAAAGAGCATTTTCTTCTCGTGGATAAAATGAATCCCAAGAAAAACAATATCCAGGAGTGCTATGCATAATAACTTTTTGGAAGAATAAATTGCAATTGTTGAAATAAAATTGTTCAATGCCATACCGCATCAGACATGTCACAATGAAGCTTTGTTACAGAATCTCCCCGTCCAAGCTCTTCTGCAAATCCATATGCTATATATGTCTTAGGCCCCATATCTGGCTTCAGCAGATGTTCTGGCAATTTTGCTGCCACATTAAGAATACCTGAATGTGGATGTGTGTACTCTTTGTAAGGCAAAGCACATATAAACTCTGCACAGTGGCGCCCAAGCCGCTTCTCAAATAAGGTTGATGGTGGCCAGTCCTTCAGTTTCAACATTTCTGGCCAGCCACTAGAATCTTCTCGACCCTTCTCATACCCAGTGAAAAATTTTAAAATGTTTATGTCCACCTGCAAATGCAACGAAACGTATAAATAATTATTCTAGAGTAATATCAGAGCTCCATTTTACAAGATCATCAGCAATATATTTACACTTCTGATCTACACAATCACTAATCTAATGTTCACAGAAGACAGAATTAAGTATGGAAATATGTTGCACATCTATTGTTTCTCTAAAGGTACCCTGCAAAGATACAAGCACATTCTGTTTTTAACATGTATACATTTATATTCAGTTTACAACCAATATTTAGTTACAATAGTTGGCCTTCAGAACAACCACTAACAACAGTGTGTACATGTAAAAAAAAAGTATTCTTGGAACCAAATCATTATTTCCACCAGAACATGTAGATATAAAAGCCATGCAGCAACCTAATGAAGGCCAGCAAAGAAAGCTCACATATACATGAGGCTAAACAACCCCAAAGACAACCAAGTTGTGTACAAGCATGTGGCAGTAAAAAACATAAGGAATAATATTCCCCCAAAAAGTCTGTTTCTTGAATGTGCTCATCGGCATGCATGCATGTGGAAATGGAAGACTGCACTACTTTGAAAGCATAAATGAACACACAATGCTACTTGGCTCATGCAAAATCCAGGAAAATCATTCCAACTGCTTCTAGTAGTTGATGAATAAAAATTCTACTGAACAATTCAATGAAGGAGAAGAAAAGAATCCTAAATAAAGATACTAAAATTTTAAAGAAACGGCTTCAGTTTTTTCTGCATGTTTTATCAGTTTGATGGCATCATTACCATAAAGCACTTTTTGTAATAAGGCTAACAAATCACAATCTATTGCGACTATATTCACAAATAGAAATACCTGAGAACCTAAAAAAGAAAGAATGGTGGTAATAATAGAAGACTTGCCTCGCAAAAATCTAAGCAATCAACTGCTGTCACCAATAAATCTGAAGATCCCTTTTTAACTAGAATCTCACGGACTGCCCGCCACATGACCATTGGCTCCCAGCTCAATCCAGGTGTCAGTTTCAGAACATTGCTAACAATCACCGGCTCTCCCATACTCCAATGTCTCTGGAAATGATCAAGGTCCCCCTGCTGCAAGTCACATGCCGAGGGGCAATATAAGTAGTTGTCATCAGAATCCAGTCTAGATGCTGCTTTTCTCAATTTTTTATTTTCGGAGTCAACATCAAGGTCACTCTTGAAACATAGGCACTGCTTGGAAGTTTTAGAATCACCTAAAAGACCATAGGTTTCAATTAAATTATTTACTCTCTTTTTTAGTTCAGAAATATCACTCTCAGCAAAGATACATTTAAGCTGCAGGACGTTAGCCCCGCAACCACCCCTTTCTTCAGGAGGACAAGGAATTTGACCATTTTCTCTTGCCCTCCACTCAGGTTGCTCACTCTCCTCAGAAGCTGTTTCACTGTCTGATACTGGTGAAGGTACAACTTGGTATCCATGCAAGTAAGATTGCCCACCATCAGTATACTGAAAGAAATCAACTTCTTTGCCTCCTCGCATGGAGCCTTCACGCAGTTCTTGGCAACAAGTCAAACAAAGATCATATGAACAGTTTGGACAGCTTCTGTGAAAATCAACTATCGACGTACCACAATTATCACTGCATTGGTATTGGTTATATAAGCAATCTTTTACAAAAAATTATAGTTAACAATGAAAGAAATTATGAATTCTAAGAGAATTGCCATACCAGAACACTCGCTCATCTGAGTAACATTCGATTCTCTCTACCTCAAACTCTGACAACAAAAGCCCTGAAAAAATAGTAATTAGCTTACTAAGTCCTGGTGGAATCACAAAATATGCAATTTCAACTGACACCACAAACTATCTTAGGACCCCAATCAGCAGCAAGATTCATTAGCTTACTAACTATAAAATATCTAACTATTTTCTCTCTTTTGTTCCCCTTTCTCTTATATCGCATAATATATTTTCATGCAAGATATAATGAAAGGTCACATTCTGTCAGTACAGCTTGATACATGCATATACACAGAAAGGGCCTTAGCAGAACAGAACTTCAAGCAAAAAAAAAGTGACTAAAAGATGTAAACAACTACATCCACTCACCCATCCGCTACTTAGTCCCACCCCTCCCTTAGTTTCTTGATTCATTTTTCATGTGAAGTACAAAAATGACACAGGATCCAAAGAGCTTAGTAGAAGAGATACATTAAGAAGTACAGGTACAATGGATCACCCATCAGCCAATATGCTCTACATGGACTAGTTAGCAATTACTCAACAATCATACCTCGAATTCTAGCTTCTGTTTCCTTTTCCATCGTTTGTTGACAATCAAACTGCCTGAGAAATGGACTAAGCTTAGTAACCAGATATCTTAAGCGGTGCATTCTTTCAGCCTCATCTTCTGGCATGCCGGAATATATATCGTGCTGCAAGCAATTAAAATGTGAAAAAGATGACAAGAAAAACAAAAATGTATCCCACTCTAGAAAAGTAATTGAATATGAAGGAAACCAACATTGGGTATTCTGTTTCTACGTAAACAAGCTTTGCAGTTGCAGTTCCCGCGGCAGTATGGGCATGCCTCAGCAACAGCACTCTCTGAAAGTTCAGGATACCTGCATTAAGCATGCCAAAATAACCAATTATTCTACTGGTACAACATAAACACTTAACTCTAACTTGCCTTTCACCATCAGAACATATAAGAGCAATAAAATATGAAATTTGAAATAGGAACTTAACGTAAAGAAAATATAATACTCCTTCGAAGAAACACAACCACAATGCCAAGCAATATAAGATAATCAGATATTTCAAAAATAAGTTCTCTATGTAAAGTTAATTCACAGGATAGGAAAAAAAATGATAGCAAGATGTAGGAAGAAGAAACATTCATCTCTACAGCGTGAGAAATATCAGTCATCCAGACACATTGTAGTACAGTTAGTTGAAGATAGAAAAATAATATGCAAGCATAGCTTGTTACAGGGTTCATACATATAACAACCAGATAGATTGAAGAAGAGTAACAGAAAAACTAAATTAAATGCCTCTCGTAGTTTGGCATCTTAGGAGGTAAGACCTGTCTTGTAACTGGCTTCATCAGACCAAACAGCCAGCATCAAACAGATGATATTACAAGTATAGGTATTGATTAATAAATGCATTTCTACTATATCAATTACATAGCCACGTTTACCTGATAATGAGCATGATCAGCAAGAGTCTTAATTCTAACAAAATATAAATTTTCTTTTCCTCTTCTATTCAACTGAAGGGTTGTCAAATAAAGAGTTTCATTTCATAGAACATATACATGCAGAAAAGTCACAAATGTTTCCATTAGTTAACTGTGTATTACCATTTGTGAAGGCAATCCTCACAATAACGCCTACGGCAGCCCTTTGGTATTTTACGTTCCTTGTGACACCGCACAACCTTCTTATTACTCAACATGCATTGATGACACATTTGGCAATCATCTTCCGGATCCTGTACATTTAATTTTCTAAAGTAAGTGTTCAACTAATCCAAAATATACTCACAAATATATATATATATATATATAAGAATACACAGATAATGAAATCAAAAAGTGAAAATCTTACATCATTACTGTAGTGTTTCCTCCTTAGATCAAACTTAGCAACTGGCATGTATTCCTTTTTCGCAGGGCCACTGCGTTGCTCTCCCAATTTCAATTTGTTTTCTGAAGTACACTTGGCTATGTTTTCTACCTTACCCACAGAAGCAACCTGCTTCTCATTCTCAGCCTCCTGCATATGTCCTCTTTCAGTTTTTTTTGCTTTAACTTTGTTAGGCAAGTCCCGTTCCTTCTTCTTGTCAGGTTTTGGAAGAACCTCAGGTTCAGAATCCTTCAGTTTATCTACAGAATCACCTTCTTCTTCCTTAGGTTCTGAAACATTTTCTCTTTTCTGATCATTTTTCTTCTGCTCTTCCAGTTCCAATGTGTTCTCCACACCACTCTTGGTTTTCTTTACCACTGGATTCACAGGGCAGATGTTATTCTCACTATCAGCCTCCGGCTCATTTCCTCTTCCAGCATTTTCTTCTTTAACCTTGATAGAAACCTCCCTTTCCTTCCCTCGAAACTTCTTTTCCTCTCTTTTAGAGAGACCCTCAGGTTTGAAATCATTCTTGACAAATTTGGCTAAGCAAACATCATCATCCTCCCAAGGACCATCGTCAGCAACACTCTTGCCACTGACTCCTACAGATTTCTTCCTAGAGTCATTGTGTTTCCCCTTCAAATGAGACTTCTTCTTGCTACCTTCACCCCCTCCTTTTACTAATCTCTCAGCCTTTTCAACCTCCATATCAACGTCAACATCAGAATTCTTACAATCATCCCCATCATCCTTTCTATTTCTCAAACAAAGCGTTTTGGTACTGGGACCCTTTCCTTTTGC
>JAWZTD010000002.1:3740542-3753868 GCA_035221335.1 Echites panduratus | reverse complement strand
TCTCTCTCTCTCGTTTTTTTTTTTCCTCCTTAAAATCTTAAGTAATCATTTATTGTAATGTAACGTTGTTCCTGAATTTATGTGTCCATAATTGTCTTGAGGGTTTAAAATAAACAAAACAAAAACAAACTGATGGCTCTAACAAATTCTAATGTGAGACATGCTTTGTACTTGAACATTGATATGTACATTTCATGACTAAGGAATTTTTTCTTTGACATATTAATGAAATGTAGTTTTATTCGGATCTTCTCCATTTTTTGTAATCTTATTGCTTTTAACTGTAGTCTTCCAATTTCAGCTAAATGTACTTGGTGTACTCAAAATTTCTTCTGGTCATTCAGATCATAGAATTCTTGATAATAATCAATTCTCCATTGTTTTTCCAACCTTTTTTTTTTTTTTCAGTTCTATGAATTTGGTTATAGATTAGTAGTTATGATTTGACAATTTTGGATCGTAGTTAAATACGGTTAGATGCTGCCAATTGTTATTTTCAATGTACAATACTATTGTTTTTACAATTTGTTATCAATTTATTAGTTAAGTTACCTTTTTTACTTCTAATTTTGATGGTTTTCATGTTTGTGGTTTTTAAACATATTCTTGAAATTTCATTTGTTTTTACAGTCAAATCACATTTATGAATCTTTTCCACTCCGTCGTTTTCTGTAGTTTTTTCATTTCATTCTACCAACTAACCATATGACAATATATTTCATTCATTACGTGAAAATATAAACTATAGGAGATTTGCTGCCATTTTCCTGTGCCACCAGGTGTCAAAAGATTTTAAAAAGTAATTTTATTTTGTTTACACCGAGTTATTGAGGGGCTCTGTATGGAAGATTAGATGTAAACTCCTTTCCCTTTTCCTGGTTCTCTCCCTAGCTTTCCCCTTTGGCTCGAACCCTTCCTTACTGATCATAATCAAGAAATGAAAACCAATTTGACATGCAACCGCTCTTGGACCAGGGAGGAGGATAAATCATTTGAGAATGCCCTTGCAATCTATTTTGGTGATATATGTCCATGGGAGAAAATTGCTGCTGCAGTCCCGGGAAGGACAGTTGATGAGATCAAGAATCGCTTTCAAGCCTTAGTGTCAGATATAAATGCTATCGACTCTGGTGATGCGCTGTTGCCTGAATATGCTGATTCTTTCAAGAAGCCTAGTAAGCTTGCAAGTCATGCTTCCACCAGCAAAAATAGGAACCAATCTGTGGAAAAGCGGGGTCCTTCTGGTTGCAGAGGAAAATCTTCAAACTCAGATGCAAGACCAAAGAAGGGTAAAGTTTGGACCCCAGAGGAACATAGGTATCTTATAATTCAATTGTGTGTCATTGCATGCAGCAACTGCTTTGTTGCTAGTCATCTTTGATCTGGTTTTTGACGAAGTTTAGTTATGATTGAATTATTAGAACATATGTTTTCTCCAAGTTGCTTTCTCAGAGGATGGTCACTGTCATAACTTTGATGTCATAGAGCCACACAGGGAATTTTAAGGTCTAATTAAATCTATAATAAACAACTGAAAGGTAGAGACTAAAAGATCACACATGTGCATATTTGTCATAATGCAGTGCTTAATGTCATTTATTCATATTGACTGATTGGTACTGTTGGATTTGAGATATTTTTATGTGAAGGTGAATCCGTGAATCTTTTTTCTTATCATCTTTTTACTTAGAAGAACAGAAGCAACTTTTTTCAACAACTACGAAAATATCTATTATACGGAGAATCTTTGAGAAAAACCTTGCAAGTGGTTTAGCACAACGATTGTCCGGTTGATGTTGGATGATATAGTAGATCGGCTTGAGAAATCAGGATTTCATTTTGTGGCATTGCCATCTAATTGTTGGCAAATATCAATCATCTGGACTCTGAAAAAACAAGCAGCATTTTCAATAGCTCTAGCTGTGTTGGTATAAGGTCTAACATCTCCATAGATAGCATAATAAGCAAAACTTCCATAGTCCAGAGTTCACGGAAAATCCAGTTAAAGTATAACATTCACATTTGATGAGATTCAGTTCTCAGTCCACCTTTTAACCTTTTCATTAAATTTCCTTTCTTCTTTATCTTTGAATGATAGATTATTAATAAGTAAAGTTCTTTTAAATTTGAATGCATAGTCTTGTCTATTAATGTTGTTTCTATTGCTGGCTGGTCATATAGGATAAATGATGTGGAGGAGAATAGTGAACTAGATCAGAATGTGGTCACTGCCTGACTGGGCAAAATGCCTACCACAAGTCCCTTATAAATAACAGGATGGTGTTAAGACTGAGGATTATTCTTTTAAATGAGCGAATTTGTTATTGATGCAAGATGAAATGGTGGAAAATAACTTTTGTTTTCACTCATGGTCAAGCAGATGATTGTGCCTTATTTTTTTGGACCTCTTCCAAAACCCTGTACTCTGTGTTGATCTACTCGACACAGTTCAAGTGCTGCATTTGGTGTAATGTGATCTGCTGCTTTATATCTGAACTTTTCTAACAAGATGTATTCCAAAGGGATTTCAATGATATCAAATCTGTTTTTGGAGTTCAGCTATTTTGAATGTGTTTTCTGTGTTCCATGCTGTATTGGTAAAAAAAACAAGATATTGCCTAGCAAAAACTGCTCTTTGTGTATTGTTGATTACCCTTTTTTAGGTTAAGGATTCTTACTACTGGCCTATTCTCAAGTCTCTGGGTTAAGTGATATAAGAAAGGTGGAAAAATACTACAGTTTGTCTTTAGTTTTTCTCTTCCTGTTTAGTTCCTGGCACTGAACTGACAGTCTTTTCTTTTGATCGGCATATTGATTTACCTCAGACAAGCATTGTATTTACTTCAGGAACAAAGTGGTCCATCATTTTGAAGTCCGTATCTTTGGATGTAATAGAGAAACTACACTGGTGCTTTACCAATGGCCTGAGGAAATTATAGGCCTCAGTGTGAATTTTTTCAAATAAAAAAAATCATCCAGTTTATAAGAAAAGCTGGATCTTCCGTTTACTTTCCTCTTTTAGTCATCTGAGGAATGATGCAATGGTTGTAGCATTTCTTCTCTGTTATTTGTCATATGGGACTTAAGTGTGATTATGTGCCTGTGAAACTTAGGAAACAATGATTTGAATAGGTTTTGCCATATTATTGTAGCAATTTTGAGTTTTTCTGCTTTTTGGTGCTGTAGGCCATTTTCCTTTGTAATTGGTACTACGTTGACGTTGCACTTCTGATTCTTTACTTCGAATATGACAAGCTGAGTGTCTGATACCTGTGGAGTATATTGGATTAGTTGGATGTATGCCAATGAAGACCCACGATCTTATGTCTTTATATACATCGACGTTTCTTAAATTGAACATGCTGAGTTTTCTGTATTCTGTTTCTTATTTTTCTTGTCTTTTTTACTGCAAGATCTTGATTTTTTTTCTCCTGGGACTACTGTGTTCTCATAATAATTATGAAATGAATAATGATTTCTCAAATTGCCAGATGAAGTGAACCATCTTCTGAAAACTCTTACCAAACATATACATCTATATTTTAGTACACTAACTTTCTCTCCCTCTCCAATATAGATTATTTATTCGTGGCTTGGAAAAGTACGGGAAAGGTGATTGGAGAAACATTTCCAGACACTGTGTCAAGACTAGAACACCTACTCAGGTGGCCAGCCATGCCCAGAAATATTTTAAACGTCTGGATGTAATCAATAAGGGGCAGGAAAAAATGAGTATTAGTGATGCAGAAATTCTGGACAATGGGAAGTTATTGGATCAGAACATCTTGGTTGCTGGGAAAGTTTCTGGAATTGGTGGGATATCTATGACAAACACAAGAAGTTGCCAAATGTTTGATAGTGTCACTACTGCTCCACTCAGCTTCTCAAATATCTGTCAGATTGACATGTCAACTGCACAACGGCCAAGCACTGAGCACATGATTGAAGCCAGTGGTGCTCGCTTGATTTCCTCTTCTATTCCTAACCTGAATGGCCTATCCATTTCCCAGGCACCAAGCACTGGACAAACAGTTGGAGCTAGTGGCTGCCTGAATGCACAATTTATGCGTAACCTGCATGGCATATCAATCTCGAAGTGTAGCATGATTGGAGAAGTTGATGTTGGTTTTACTTCTAGGCATCAGGGCATATCAATTACCCAAACTTCAAGCACTGACAGGATTGCACATAGGATTGCAGCTGCTGATGTTGGTTGTATTTGTAGCTATCAGGGCATATCGATTCCCCAAACTCCAAGTACTGGCAGGATCAGAGCTGCTGATGTTAGTGTTACTTCTAGCCGTCAGGGCATATCAATTCCCCACCCCCCAAGCATTGCACATAGGATTGCTGCTGCTGATGTTGGTTTTACTTCTAGCTATCAGGGCATATCAATTCCTCAAACTCCAAGCACTGACAGGATCAGAGCTGCTGATGTTAGTGTTACTTCTAGCCGTCAGGGCATATCGGTTCCCCAAGCCCCAAGCATTGCACATAGGATTGCAGCTCCTGATGTTGGTTTTATTTCTAGCCATCAGGGCATATCGATTCCCCAAACTCCAAGCACTGGCAGGATCAGAGCTGCTGATGTTAGTTTTACTTTTAGCCGTCAGGGCATATCAATTCCCCAAGCCCCAAGCATTGCACATAGGATTGCAGCTGCTGATGTAGGTTTTATTTCTATGCATCAGGGCATATCGATCCCCCAAGCCCGAAGCAGTGCACAAATGATTGAAGCTGCTAGTGTTGGTTTTATTTCTAGCCCCCAGGGCTCATCAATTACCCAAGCCCCAAGCACGGAACACATGATTGGAGCTGCTGATGTTGGTTTTAATTGTGATCGAACTGCCAGCCATCACCAGATATCTTTTCTCCAAGCTCAAAGAACTGGACAAGCAATTGAAGCTACCAGTGTTGGTTTCTCTCTGATTACTGGACCTCAAAGCGTGTCAACACTCCGAGGTCCGATTCCAGGACAAATGATTTCAGACTCTGGTGTTGATTTCTGCAATCCTATTGTTACCAGCCTGCATGACATGTCAACTTCTCATGGGCAGCAAAACACTAGAGAAACAATTGAGAATGATGGCGATGACTGCAGTATTGACTTCGACAAATTCCTATCCGAATGTGATCTCAGCATACTTGATTCTCTTCCCTGATTGTTACCACATCAACCCTGGAACACAGTACTCCAGCTACTGAGTCGGGATCTATTACTTCTTCAAATCCATTGATGTATGATTTTGATGCTCCTTCCCATGGATCTTTTGTTCCTGCTGACACCTCTGGATATGGCTAACTTCACTTATCCATTGCCTCCGAAACAACAGAGCAGCAATGCTTACTGGTGGAGTTACAGTCATTTCTGGTTCACTAGAAATGATGGATAGATATTTGCTAAAATGGAAAAAAAAAAAAATGGTAATATCTAGTTCCTGCAAATTCCATTGGAAACAAGGATCGTTAAGTGAAGTTTGTGGAAGTGTAGTTGCTGGTAGTCTATAAGTTTCTCTTGGCTTCTCCTTGTAAAGTGATGATACCTAATAAACTATTATGCTGTAAATTACATAACTTCTTGGCAAAAATGTTGTGCTTTTTACCCCACTATTGGTTTTCTGTGCTTTTGCCATGCAGCAGAAAAAAGATTGTGGCTAGTTGAATCTGACAGGCATTTATTTCAGAAAATAGATACTCCTTCCGTCCCTAAATATATTTAAAATATAAGTCGTTTTGTAATTATCAATGCATCATTATTCACAATATAAGTCATTTTATAATTTATCAATACATAAAAATTATAATAGAAGATCGAAAGCTCCTCATAATAGGATGTAGTTTGCATAAAATCCTTACCATTATTACCATCTATAGAGTTTAGTTACATCTATGTTTGTTTCACATATACAAAAAGAGATACCCAACGACAATTTCATACTTAATATAATTATATGTATTTCTTCTTTAATGATTTTTTTTTTCATTCTCACTCTCTATTGATATACTTATTTATTTATTATAAAGAAAAAGAAATATAGCTAAGGAGTAAGAAAATGAGTATTTTTGACATAACATAATTACATTTAACACTCTTAATCTACATGAAATGACGGCTAACGTCTTATATTGTGGGATAGAAAGAGTTATATTTATGATAAATGGTTTTGAAAGTGATGAATAAGAGAGAAAAAAAAGGAAAAAAAGTTGCACCCCAATCCAAAGGCCCCCGCGCTCTTGTCCTTGGACCACGTAGAGAATGTAATGTAACAAGTCGACACCATGCCATTAGTATGATTCAATTTGCACACTATCATTTACAGGTTAAGCTGTCATCACAATAACCATATATTCAATTATCAGTGAATTATTATGCCCAAAAGGAACTGAAAGTGATGAATAAGTACCCAGCCATATAAGTTTGTATATTAAACTGAAAATTGGCAGACTGTTCCAAAGTCTTGTGTAATTTGTTAATCTGCCAACCAACTAAAATTTCAGTGAGATAAGCAAACTTTGTGGTAGTATTGCTGCTCCATTACTTCTTCACTACAAGACAGGAGAGATCAAAAGGGATATGCACACTTCATTACCTGATTCGTGTTTAGTGATTTTGTTAGTTATAATCCATAATTTTCCTTGACCAAAATCAATCTCATGATCAAGTTCAACTCAACCACCCCACTCACTCAGAAAGAATTAAAACTTTTTATTATTATTATTTTAAAGAATTTACCATGACCCAGTCTCCTCTTTGTAACTTGACAATTATGACCTAATCATGGTCATCATAATACTTATTGATAGTGCTGGATTTAGGCAAAGTAAAACTTGAAGGAATTCTTTAGTTTTTTTTGCGATTTGTGTGAGTGTAATGACTTGAAACAAGGATGTTTTACCGTCTACGTATCTTCTTTCAACTCTGGAAGAATCAAAGCCAATGTAGTTCGCTATTAGAACTGTTATGCTTTTTAGTTAACATTTCGTAACCTGTTCCCACGTGATAGTTGTAACTACCCTCATTTTAATAAGGGAAAAGTAACCTTTTGACTGCTCATTTAATAATAATGATTAGCTCTTGGTTTAAGGTATATTCTAACAATATTGAATTTTTAATCATCAATTAAGAATTCAATATTATATCGTATCCGCTTAGACTGGATTAAGTAACCCATTTTAATAGATTCTGTTAAGATTTATAAATCCATCGGTTTTTGACCCTCATCAGGTTCCTCAATCTTATCGGGTTTTCTGACCCAGATCAGGTTTTGATCCTTTCAGCATTTCTAGGGAATATTTGATGATATATCAGTTATATTTTCTTTTTTTCTTGAATTGATTTGATTGTTCATTGAAATGACAATATTGGATTTTTAGGTTGGATTTGTTCAATGGCTCGGACTTCATCTGGCGGCTGGGGACGAGCACCTACGTCTCTGACCTCATCGCATCTGCCGAGGGCGGATGGATGAGCTAGAGTCATCAATAATAATAATAATATTGTTGTTGTTGTTGGTTACGTCGAGCAGTGCCAAAAAGAATTCCGTCACCGAAATTTGTACGCTTTGTGATGTGGCAACAGCAGAACTTGCATGGGACATGGAATAGGTGATTTTTGTCACGCATTCTTCTTTTTGTTTGTTGGACTAATTTTATATTGTTGAGCCGTGTAGCTCATGTAACATGCAAAATAATGCCTTTTATTATTATTATTATTATTATTATTCTTTTCTTTCTGACCAACAAAAGTTAAATTTAGTTTTTTTATTGCTATTGGCTGGAAAATACAAATTTTATTAAAATAGTTAGTAAAATTTGAAATTAAAAATATTCTTTATTCAACATTCAATTTCGAATCTAGAAAATAAAATTATATAATAAATGAACCTTTGATTTTAAATAGAAATATCTAATTCCTAAGAAAAATTTGTATATATAAATTAACACTCTTTTAGTCTAAAATTATATATTCATATTTGTTTTAAAATATTAACAAATGAGTAATATTTTTTTAAATAAATATAATTATTATTTATAGTAAATAATTTACCTTAGATGTTTTTTTTTAAAAATAACTCAACTTGAACACTTAGAATTAACTCTGATCTTATGTCTCTAATTTATAACTAAATATTTGTAATAACAAAAAATTTACTTTGGATCTCTTTTATTCTAATTTAATTTTATAAAATATAATAAGAGAAAAAAAAAATTAAAAGACACATAACTATTTTTTAACGTAATAAAAAGCATGTACAATTTCATGTACTTGCTTGCTTGTTAGGGGTTACTTTGATTTTTCTTTCTCTGTTTTTTTAAAAAAATTTATTTTATAAAATAAAAGAAAACTACTTTTTCTTTTATTTTTTTCCGCGGTGGGTCTCAAACAACGGTACTTAATTACTAATTAATTAATACGTGGGGCTAATTTGGAAGCTTCTGAAAGAAAATCGTGTTTGAATTGGCTTCCTTTTCTCTCCATTTCCTTGAAAGCAAAGACTATTTAACGATTCACTTGAAATTTATATTTTCTTCCTTTTTTTGAAAAGGATTTTTTTTATTTTTTATTTTTGCGTTCAAGTAACAAATTCCCGTCCCTCGAAGAGCTGGGTATGCATGAAGTAATGAGCACGTAGAATCATTAAGTTTCGAAGTTAGAAATGTTAGATGCAGGTTTTATAAAAAATAATTTAAAAAAGAGTAGTGCTATTTGAATAAAATTTGGTTAAAACCAAATATAATATCATCAATGCCCTTATAGTAAATTGGTTCCAAAAAAAATTTTACTCTTTTTTAGTCCTTTTATCTTATAAAAATATCCAAAATACCTCTATTTGGTCATTTTAGTGACCTACATTTTGGCCAGACTTTTTCCTTTCGTAAAAGCATCCTAAGAAGTAACTAAAGTGAAAACCTTGGACAGATTTTCAAAATCCGATATGAAAAATTGAACAGATTTCTTACTATTAAATTGTGAGATACTTATTGAATATTGTAGTCATATTTGAAATTAGAGTAGCTTAATTTGAAGTAATTCATAGCTGCCCTTTTCCAAGAAGCAACCTAACTAATATTAATTAATAATATACTCTCTTTATCATCTTAAATTTAATGTCATTATTTCTATTTTAATTTTTTCAAAATAAATGAATATCTCATTTTTTAAAAATTAAAATAAATAAAATATTAATATAAAATCTCATTAACAACTTATCATATTTATTTAACTCACTAACAATAGATTATAATTTTTTATCTTTCACCCTTTTTTTCCACTTTTGATCCTAAATATTTTTTTTTAATCTATATTTGTAGGTCCTTCAATTTTTTATTTTTATATTATTGATCCTAAATAAAAAATTTTGATTGAACTGGATTGTTCCTATTTTTCAATAAAAGTTTCTAACCAACTCATCACTTTTGTTTTAATTTTAATATATATACTTTTTTAATAAAAAATTCCTTTCAAATATTAAATACAATAATATCAGAATAAATAATTAAAATATTAATTTTTTTTTTATATTGACCGGCACGCGAAAACTTTGAACTGGTCTGGTGGTATCGCGTGTACATATCACTTTCTTGCTTCTTTGTCTATGGAAAAAAAACTACCATGTTTATGACTTTAGCATCTGTCTTTGACCTTTTATAATAATAATCTGAAAATAATTTGGGAGAGTATTTATTTATTAGATTTATATATAAAAAAAAAGACATGTGAATACTGCCTAATAAAGGAAACAAAACATCATACGCGGACAAAGACTGTTCACCATTTTATGTCCCAAAAGTCAAATTTGAGGAAGCTTCAGCTTCACCATCAGCCTGTTTTTTGACTTTAATCTTTTAATATTTGGCAGCTTTAATGCAAACCAAGACTTCTTCTTGATTTCATGAGGCCTATATAAAATCACACACTTCTCTCCAGGCAGAGAGAAGGAAAGGAAAAGAGTACTGCTTATTTTTGCATGTTCTGTAGTTCTTGCTGTGACCATTACTAGTTTTCAGTCCATGGCAGATCCCCAGAGGATCCATCCTGTTCAGGATCCTGAGGCACCACAGGAACAAAAGCCTACTGCTCCACTGGTTCCCCGAGGTTCTTCCCGGTCGGATAATGGCAATCCTGAATATCACCATCCCGGCCCTATTCGAAGGACCCTCCCTCATAAGTATGAAAAGCCACCACCCAGGAGGAGCTGCTGCCGTAGATGCCTCTGTTGGACAATATTCCTCATTCTGCTGCTGATTATTATCTTGGGGATCTTGGCTGCTGTCATATACTTTGTTTTTCAACCAAAAGCACCTAAGTATTCAGTAGACAGCATGAGAATAGCACAACTTAATCTCACCAATGACATGAACTTGTCTGCAACGTTTAATGTGAATGTCACAGCAAGAAATCCCAATAAGAAGATTGGAATATACTATGAAGGTGGAAGTCATTTGAGTGTATGGTTTAGAGGGACAAAACTGTGTGAAGGGTCGTTACCCAAGTTTTATCAGGGTCATAGAAACACCACCGTGCTGAACCTGACCTTGAATGGACAAACAAACAATGCATCAGATTTGTTGCAGCGAATACAGGCAGAACAGCAGACAGGAAATATTCCTTTGAATATTAGGGCTAAGGTCCCAGTGAGGATCAAGCTTGGCAAACTGAAACTGATGAAGTGGAAATTCTTGGTGAAATGCAAACTCAATGTGAACAGCTTATCTGAAGATAATGTCATAAGGATTAGAGATAGCAGTTGTAAGTTTAGGTTTAGATTCTAACTTATCTAGCTGCTTCATTTTTAGCATTTTTCTTGATTCCTTTTTTGCTTTATTTATTAGTACTCATAAAACGATGGGAGGATTGTTATAGATTGGTTTTTCCTCCATTCCACTACTGATGATGATATATTGTCTGTTATGTACCAGCATGCCGTTTGTTTATATATTAGATTCCTTTATGTCTTACAGCACATACATGATTGAATAACTTAACAGTTTTCTTTTCTCATAACCTTCTTCTTCTTCTTCTTCCTCATGAAGACAGGAAATTCAGCTATTAAACTTGGTGAATAATTCATATGAATTTAACCGGCAACTTGTTAGGAGTAGGTTTTGGCTTGCCCCTTTCTATCTTATCTTATTAGTAAAGCGCTAAAACCCCTTCCCCTTTTAATAAAATAATAATAAAGTAAGCTTCCAAAGCGCCTTTCTTCAGCTGGTGAGGAGCGCACTTTAGTTTTCCCGAATTCAGCTATTAAAGTTGGTGAATAATTCATATGAATTTAATTGCAAACAAGACTCCAAGTTAGAATAGGTAAAACAGATAAGGTTTACCTTGGAAAATGCAGAGCAGTATAAGAGAATGATATCCCTGTTTCAACCTTTTGCAATTCTTAGCTCCATTCAAATCTCATGAATGTTTCCCCAAATTAACAAGTAACGTGCTTCAAGGGATCAACATTTCTGATGAAACCAAATTTTGCATTCCATCTCTTCATCTAATTCACCAACAAGGCTTTTAAGAAAAGCAAAAGTACATAAAAATCAGAATGTGCAGCTAGTAATTAGTAGTTGTCTTTGCTAAAATGATAAATCGAAGCAATATTTGCAACATACATGTAATCACCACCTCAGGATTTTTGGATAGGCTCAAAACAAGTTGCCGAAACTTTCCAGCTGACCAGAGCAAAGATTAACATTGCTGAAAAACATTACCAATCAACCCTCTCCCCACCCTCAAGCACCCGCCCAAACCGAAAGAAAAGCTTAACACCACCAATTTTCTATTGACCAACTCAAGCTATAATCAAAGTCTATTTTCTTTGAAATTTAAGAAAGCTAGTTCAAACTATAAAGAAAATATCTTAACCAAAAAGGTTCACTTATGGGCTTTTCATACTTGATTCTCAAAGTCTCTTTGTTTCCAACCAGGAGTAAAGGTATTTATTTCCTCCAAGAGGGATACAATTTTATCAGACTCACGACTGATCAAATAGATATCAATTGTAGTTGGCAAACTGCTAAAGTTCATCTCATATGATACCAAAGGCAAATTGAATTACGTACATATAGGGGAAGTTTAAGAATTGCTCTAGGATGATTGGAAAGCATATAGATGAATCGTCTTACAATACCGGATCAAGCAAAAATAACAAAGATACAAGGAATGGCTGGTTTCAATAAATTTATTTGGTAAGTACTGATGATCATCCTGTATTTAGTAGGCAGCCTGCAAGAGTATATGAACTGAATGTGAACTGATTTATACTGCATATGTAGACATTCAGCTAGCTTTCCCTCTCCAGGAAAATATAATACAAAAGCACTGCAATTCTAAGTTCTAATCCTCTGAACAGGCTATTGTATGCCTTTGAAACTCGATGGAGTACAGTTTTCTTACATAGAGAAAGCCAATTGAAAACCAATTCTTAAGAAATTCTGAGTAATCAAAGATGCAAATAGACAACTTCCCAGCATGCTATATAAATTTATGGCTTCTAAGTGGCCTGGAATACTAACTTTATGGAATAGACTCAGTCACGAGATTTGTTGAGAAATTATACAGCTTACTTGTCAAAAACTTAGTGCTGTTTCTGATTGATCTTGGACTTGCACTGCCATGAACACGACCACTATATTGATTCCAGAATACGTGACAACCAAAATTGTCTCTGGGGTAAACAAAGAAATCAAAGGCAAAACATGGCAAAGGAGTACATCTTCAAGATAAATAGCAGCTGATAAAGAAACACTGTTGAGGTTAGAAATTGCTAAATGCCATTGCTCTAGCCATTGAGAACATTAACCTCATTAGTCAAGAAAGATTATACATCACAATAGACTTCTTTCATGGATAAAAATTAGAAGTCTTCTAGAGATTGAATACCGGGCTCAGTTTGACATTCTGAATTCACATAAAATGCATTAGTACTCATGAAATAAGTTTTGGGACAAGACCAAATACATTAATAAGGAAGTTTTCTCATGGTCCAAAATCCCAAGGATAAAAAATTAGGGAAGAACATTTCATTATCTTGATTTCAGATATCTCCTCATTACCAAAGATTTTATCTTTAACACAGTTCCTGGCAATGCAGCAAAGGCTATTTTTCAGTTCAGTTATCTTAGCCCAAAAAAAAAAAAAAAGCATTTTATGTTTTCAACTACCAACCAAATCCAGAGATTTTCGCCTGCGTTAAATTTGGCAAAAAAAAAAAAATGGCGTTCATTGATTTGCAAAACAACCCAACACAAACCTAAATGCAATTACTTTGCAAAAGTAATACTACCTTGTGCCACCATATAAGCTGTTAACTGCCACCATTTCACATG
>JAWZTD010000002.1:3727607-3740442 GCA_035221335.1 Echites panduratus | reverse complement strand
ATCCCCTCCATTTATTATCAAGAAATATAATTATAGCTATATTTATGAAAGATGAGGGGTATTTTAAACATAACAAACATATATTTATTATTTCTTAATCCATGTGAAATGGCGGCTAACGCCTTATATGGGAGGGAAGGTGTATTTAAATTTATAATTGTATTTCTTAATCATAAATAAAAAAAGGAATAAAGCAGCATAATAAATATATATTATAAATTGTAAAACACCTCCTTATATTATGACATGAATACAAGAAATTAAAAGAACCAAGAATTTAAGTTACCTGTAATCCATGAAATTCATAAAAGCTGCTGAGATTCTTACCATCACTGTTAATAATAATAAAGCATTAGCAATTGGAGACGAATTTACAGAGTTTCTTTCTGCTGAATAATGGAACTACCGTCAGTGATTCCGATGAAGTCAACCCGCAAGCAATCACTTTGCCCTTTTAGGTTTTATCTTCCTCCTTTTGGTCCTCCCATTTTCAATTTCTTGTTTTCTGTGTCCTTTTGGTGGGTAGTGGGAACGAGTAAACTTGTGACACGGAAAGTAGACACGTAAACTTTTGTTTCTCTCCTTTTCTTTTAATAATTTAGATATTTGTAAAGAAAAACAAAGGCGAAGGGGAGGGACGAGGGAGAAAAAAACGAATATGGCAGTAAATTGCTGCTGCTCTTCGTTTTCTCTGTTGAATTTTCTGAATCAGAATTCAGCAAGCCCTTCGCGTATTGCACTTACGAAAAAGTTACCTGTATCAATTTTTACTAGGACTTGGCAAACATCAGCATTTCTTGATAATTATTACAGTTACAGCAAGGTTCATCCCAGATTTCGTCGTTGTAAATTCAATAGAAAAGCCACAGAATCTGATGTTGAAGTGAAGCCATCAAAATCAGCATCATTTAAAGACGAGCAAGAAGAAGAAGTAGACTGTTTAGGTACTGGGCAGGCTGTTGAATGTGTGGTTAATACACCATCATCTTCGGAAAATGATGAATTCTTGAAAAGCCCAGTTGAGGTTGAAGTTGAAACATCATCATCTTTGCTAGGATTTTTAGACTCGGCATTAGAATGGGGTTTGCTAATTTCGCCCTTTTTCTTCTGGGGCACCGCTATGGTGGCTATGAAAGAAATTTTGCCCAAAACGGGTCCCTTTTTCGTGTCTGCTTTTCGCCTAATTCCTGCCGGTTTCTTGTTAGTGGGTTTCGCTGCTTTCAGGGGACGGAGTTTTCCTTCTGGGATTAATGCCTGGGTTTCCATATCTCTTTTTGCTCTCATTGATGCTACCTGTTTTCAGGTATCTAGTCTGTCGTTGTTCTGCTGTATATAGAATTTTTTGTGTGCAATATCTCGTATATTTAATTTCTAATGAGTATTTTAGTTATCTGACCATTCTTGAAATGGTGGACAGGGATTTCTGGCCGAGGGATTGGAGAGGACAGCAGCAGGATTAGGCAGTGTATGTTAATCTCTTCCAATTAATTGATGCTCTAGTATGCATGTAGCTGTTTTGCCTATATTGAACTGTTGGAACTGATATCCTAAAATGCAGAAAAGAGAATAAACAATACAAGATTGAAAAGGCAGACACTGAAAAGCTGAAGGTGGACTTTTTGAATGTTTCGGTAGGGGTGGTTTTGTAATCTGAAAGCCTGAATTCTATAGTTATTACACTCTCGTACTGGTAAAGTATAAAACTGTTAAGAAAGATGCATCATGTGTGGGGGAAATGGTTACTCCTTGGATCTCAGTTTAATGGTCCAATTAGTTGTATTCTGTTAACTTGTCTTCTTTTCATTTTGAATGGAGTTTTAAATAAGTTTAACAAGATTTTGTTAAAATTATTTTAGGTAATAATTGATTCACAGCCTCTGACAGTGGCTGTGCTTGCTGCTCTCTTATTTGGAGAATCTATCGGATTGGTTGGAGCTGCTGGCCTTGTTCTTGGAGTTATAGGTCTTCTGCTTCTTGAGGTATGATTATCTTAAGATCTGTATTACTTATCCAGAGTATAATTTTGGGTTGTTCCCTTAGTGGATGAACTTTAATTATATGTAACTTTGGGACCTTTTGAGATTTTTAGTTGTTCCCTTCTTTGCTGAAGTATTGTTCATGTGCATACAAGTACCTTAATATACAGCAAAGTAGAAGTTGTTTAGAAATGTTATGTAAGCTTTTTCTGAACTTTTGAGTGTATTTACTGGTTTGGTTTGAATAAGCTTGAATCTGATAAAGAGGCATAAGATGCATCTGATAGTTGAATATCCAATGCTCACCATGGTTCTTAGCCCGAAGTTGCATGTATGAAGTTCTTTTCATCAAATATCAGTTTGTTATTGGACTGATTTGCGTCATCCAATGATGATGCATAAAAATGGTTGAACATTATTAATCTTCAACTGAAGTGGCATCATTGGCAAATTATCCTCTTTTTCATGAATTGGAATAATTTATCTTGGCTTTGTGTTACTCATGAAAATTTCTATCTTATGCTAATTTACCAAGATTAACATTGCATACAGGCCTATTTTTTTATGTAAGTTATCTTGTTTCTTATCGACTGTAGTTGCATAGCTCCTCATAGGTTTATTGCACATGCTTTATGAGTAATACGCTAATACGAGATTCAAAACCTGCTATAGAGAATCCATACCATAGCATATTCTTGGTTATTGAAGTCAGCAGATAATGCCCCCAATACTGCTTGTTAAAGATTATGAATTTTCTTGTTATTAGTTATTCTCTTTCTATTACCTGATTAAATACACTAGGTGCCTGCCATTGCTTTTGATGAAAGTAACTTCTCCCTATGGGGAAGTGGAGAATGGTGGATGCTTCTAGCAGCACAAAGCATGGCAATTGGAACAGTCATGGTGCGCTGGGTCTCTAAATATTCAGATCCTGTCATGGCTACTGGATGGGTAAGTTTTACTGGTAATTTCACTAAACTGATTTATACATCTTTCTTGGATTTATTTATTTATTTTTTTAGGGTGGGGGGGGGGGGGGTAAGCTGTTTGTGGGAGGACTGAGAGATGTATCCAGACAATTCAAGTTGTAGAAATATTCACGTGCTGCAACTTGCAAAATGAGATTGTACAAGTTGCATGTACATTTATTTTCTACTGTCATTGAGTAGAAAATAAATGTACCACTCATTTCATTATCAGTCTAGTTGCCCTCTCTCTCGCTTTGATGGATTTCTGCTCGTCTCAAATCTCAAGAACCTTGAAACGAGTTAGAATTTTGCTTGCAATCAATCGCCTTCAATCAAACAAAATTTGGTGATGGGGGGAGTAGCAGAAGCTTACAGGATTTCTAGCTTTCACAATAGCTGTGATTACTTCTCTTATTATATTATACTCTATTGTTCATGTGTACTCAAAGAATATCTTTTGAGAAAGGCAAGTTGCATCTTAGGGTTAGAATTAAGAAAAGCAATGGTTCATTTTTGTGTTATGAGCGTGAAAGTGAAATGTTTTTCATTGCAGCACATGGTTATTGGTGGTCTCCCTTTACTAGCTATTGCAATTCTGAATCATGATCCTGCACTCAGTGGGAGCTTTAAGGAGCTTTCTTCAAATGATCTTTTGGCACTTCTTTATACCTCAATTTTTGGAAGTGCCATTAGCTATGGTGTATTCTTCTATAATGCAACCAGAGGTTAGCTTCATATTTTCAAGATGCTTTTGAATTTTGTTTCTATTCTTCAATTGTTTTTGAGTGAGTTTGTGGTATCACATACTTTCTTTAAGTAAATTTCAAAAACCTGTCTTTGCTATTACTTATCCAACTAATGCAACTTTGGATTGATTGCATGTTTTGGATTTTGTTTCTGTTCTTTCAGGAAGCCTCACAAAACTCAGCTCCCTTACCTTTCTAACCCCAATGTTTGCTTCAATTTTTGGGTAAGACACATGTGAGAAACTGTTAATTCAAATTTGATCAAAGCAGAAGGAAACAGCTGAAGACACCTGTTATTTTTTAATTGATGTTGCAGTTCCATTAGTTGCACTTTGTAATGATCATCCTTCTTTTCTTTTATCCATATCATTGAATCCATCTTACAGGTTCCTCTACCTTGGTGAGACCTTTACGCCTATCCAAGCTGTTGGAGGACTTGTGACTGTGGCTGCCATATATATGGTTAATTACAAAGATACAGTGGTGTGATGAAGCATATTACGTTAATCTGTTTTCTTTAACCCTGTAAATTAGAGGACGAGGAATAGAAGGTTTGATGTGGTTACATCCTCTCATCTCACAAATACTCCACAACGATCCCACGAATGAATTCGAGGGCAGGTCAATCGTGGTGTATATAGATATGAGACATAATTTTGCATAAGCAAGATTCGGGTCCTGTCAAAGGTTGAATGACATATTACAGAGAATGTGTTAAGATATTGTATATGCATGCAGATGTTAATGACTTGAAAATTGTACAGATTCCAATGTGTTAATGAAGAATCTTGCTTTCTTAACCTCATTGTAATGTTTTTTAAATGTGTGTGCTCATGGAAATGCCTGTAACTTGCAGAGCAGGACTAGTAGAAATCTTTCAATTGGCTTTTGAAACAGGCGAAAAATGTTCAGAGCAAACAATTTTGTAAGCAAGAAATACAGCCAAGGTTGCAAGTTTGCAACGATGGAGGAATCTGTTTCTAACTTACATAAAGCGTGCAAGCAAATACCAATAATAATATTCTAGGTCGAAGCTGCTGCAGCCGTGGGCAGGGATTGTAGTCCTCTTGATCCTATTCTGCCCCTCCCTATTCCATTCTGCTGCTGATCAGAATCCCATTTCTTTCCACTCAATCTTCTTCTTGCATCATCAGCATCATAGCTTGGCTCAGACAGAGCAAGTCTTTGAAATGGCACTGGACTTCGGTTATCCTCTCTACAGTTGGACCTTGAAGAGGCCCAGCGATCCGTTGAATCAGCTGAATTAGGTTCCCAAGAGACAGAAGAAGAAGCCCAGTGTTGCTGACCACCAACAATGCTGTTACTTCCCGAGGATTCTTGCTCTTCCATATCTTCCCCGCCCAAGGTACCCCTTCTAACTGTGACATACTTGTGAAAGCTCGGTTCCATTAAATCATCACCTGCAACCACCTCAGATTGCATAAAGGGTTCTTTGGTCTCCAACCTCTTCTTCCCAGCTTGCTGTGCTCCAAAAGAAGCATTATCATATAACTTACTTAAGTGGTCTGTCGCTGGAATTCGTCGCTTGTCATCTGTAGTGGCAGCAGATAAACTAGAACTGGTGCTGGAATTGAGGTCCGCAACTGCTTCAAGAATGGAGCAGGCTTTAGATACACAAGCTGGCAGGGTGAAAGCAGGAGTGTTATTCTTTTGGTGAAAGTTCTGAATGTCCTCAAGCAAGAGTGCGGTATAGGATGGAGCAGGATTTGATAAAGTTTCGGGATTGATGTCTAGGTCACGGGATAGCCTAGAAGACCTGCTTCTTGTTACTCCATGGGGTTTGAGAATGTCAGATCCTGAACCTACCACATTCACTGCAATATTGTTGTTATTTGCCTTCTGATTCTTGGCTTCTTCAGTTGCTGAATGCTGGTGTTCTTTTGCTTTGCAATTTACATTCATGAGATTCTTGTCTACATTAGCTTTGCAGATTCTACCGTCACTCATTGTATTATCAGCGTTCAACTTCTGAACCTGCTAGATTTATGTATGGAACTTATATTAGTTAAATTGCCAAATAATACTAATCAAGCTCCAAAAAACTGAAGTAATATTCTCTATGAAGATAATAGAAAAGCAATGTTTTAGGAGTTGTATAGGAGAGCAGTACATACTAATGCATACCTGTGACGAATTGTTGTTAGGGACCTTAAGCCCTGCTGTAGGCATCTGTTCACCAACAATATTGGTGTCAATCTCGCCCAATGGATTTCTTCTGTATGGAGATTGTTCTGCTTTCCTCGAATTGCTTCGGCTAAGGGACAGAGGTTGCTGCTGGTTTTGGATTGAGTTAGTATTCTGGATCTCATTTGAGGCTCTAACTGTTCTTGCAGGGGAGCGGGCACGAGGAGATGCAGCAGTTCTTGAACCCACAGCTGTATCGCTGCCTACATTTCTCCTCACTTGTATCCTCTTAACAGCAGCAGCTGAAATGGTCTCTGTCCCTCCACCATTGTTACTCTTATCCATAGCCAGAGATGAAACTGTTGCAGGCACAGAAACCATCTTGCCTGGCCTACCATTACCGCTACTAGCATTAGCTGATGTTGTATTTGCAGCAGAAACACCAGCAGATGAGGTAATTGGAGATTCAGATCTCCTACCGGGGGATCTGCTTACCCTTCGTCCACTTCCACTGCCAACTCTTTCTCTACTACCCGAACGCTGCTGCTGCTGAGATTGATCTCTTTCCCTACTTGGGGTCCTCCGTCTTCCCTTAGACGGAGAGCCAACGGATCTAGACTGGCACTGGCGCTGCCGCTGCCTGTGGCGGTTGGACCTCTCTCCCACCACCCCATTATCATCATCAACAGCGTTATCCTCACAACCATCAATTTCACCACCGTTACCTTTTCTTCTATCTCCATCACTTCCATTTTCATGGTCAAAATCATAACTCCTCTTTGACCCAGAATACTTCCTTAATCCCGGAACACTATTTCCATTTTCCCCAGATCCAGCAGAAGCAGAAAGAGCAGCCTTTCCGGTAGAAGAGCTCCGGCTAAGCCTTCCACATTGTATCAAAATAGCATCCACCTCTTCTTTAGTACAGCTTGACGTCCTGACCGGTGCAGTTGCTAGAACACCACTACCAGGGCCTAGTCCCAAAACACCGCCGTTCATTGCATTATTACTTGAACCATTTTTTGCCATTTCAGCAACATCAACCCCCTTTTTAACTTCACATTTCTCTTCTACAACCTTCCTGTCAATCTCATGGCTCTTCCTATGCTTAATAATGAATATCTCCTTCTTCACAGTTTCTTCTTCCACCTTCTTCTTCTCCACCACTTGAACATTGGGTTTAATTTGCTCAGTTGGCTTTTCAACTGCAGCAGGAGAAGAAGAATCGGTGCTCTTCTTACTCAAACAAGAACCCATGTTTCTTCCCACACTACAAGGTAGAGAATGGGCAAGAATTACACAGAAACAAAAGGTGGGTTTTTGAAAATTATGATGTAACGGAAGGGAAGAGATAAGGGAAATTAGGGAAAAGAGTGAAGGGGGGCTCTGGAATCAAGAAAAACCGTGGATTTCAAAGTGGAAACTTTAAGGGGTAATTTGAAAGAGATATGAAAAGAGAGAGACAGATACAGATACAGATACAGATACAGATACAGATACAGGAGAATTCAAATTTTTTTATGGACAAACGGGTAGAGTGAAATATAGCCGTTACTTTCAGAGTCAGATAATCTTTAGTTTTTAAAAAATAAAAATAAAAATAAAAATAATGTCAGAGACAGAGTCCACCTACTTCTGCTGCTTTACTAATGTTTATGATGTTTTTATTGGAATCTTTTTCAAATTTGTGATTCTCCAACGGTCTTCTAATGTTGGACATGTGGATTCCTTTGCAGTCTTTTTCTAATTATCTTTTGGGTTTCAATTACTATTATCAGATTCATGTAGGATTATTCAATTTGAGATTGATGTGGGATTCAATCTGCTTTCTTTAATCATTATCTCTCCAACTTTGTGGTTTTAGAAAAAAAAATTTTTTTTTGAACTTCGGATTCAAATTGAGATTGATATGGATGGGATTTTGCTCTCATATTTATTAAAGATTATAATTTGCTCCGAGTGATAAAATAGACTTCGTACTAGTGAATTAATTTGAAAAAATTAGTTTATATATTGATTCTTTATTTCTTGATTCATTTAATTAATTAAAAGAAAAGGTATCTAACTTTTTTAAAGATCCTTCCTTGCTGGGAATAAACAGGAATCCCCATTGGAAAAACCTAACAGCATCGTCTCTTATCATTTGTGTAATTATCAGAGTTGAGTTCAATGAGTTCTATAATAGAGCACTCAAATTCTCTCTTTTTCCTTGAAACAAAAATACTTATTATTTATTTATTATCTGTCTATCAATTGAGAAAGATGAGATAAGTGAATTTGTCTATCAGATAAATTTATAAAAGGGTGTAATTTTTCCTTGAAAAAATTTGTCTTATTTATCCTTATTTTTTGTTTATCAATGAAGGAAAATGAGAAATTCAAGAGATTAAAGAAAAAAATTATATTTAGAATAATAATAATTTATAATAGACCTTTTAAACTTCTTAATTTAAAAATATATCTTATAGACATATGAGATCTTTCTATGATTCTTGAAAATCATTCTATTTATTTAAAATTGAATATATCATCTTTACTTAAATAAATTTCAAAGAAGAAAAGTTTGACTTGAATAAAATTTTTAATATTAATAATATTATAATTAATTTTAAAACGAGATGTTAGGTTATCTTTCCCCATCATTATGGTTTGGCTTGGTGTGTGCATTTATGTTTTCTTGATTCAATGAGTCCACAAGGAGAGGAATCAATCTAAACAACAACCCGCTCGATAAGCTGACCAGGTCTTCACATTTTTGGTTTTGACATGGTCTCATTTTTCTCAAATATTTTTTCCATTCAAAAAGGAGTCTTTTTAGCAGAAACTTCCTCCCCGGCCCCTACTTATTACTTATTGCTTGGCAAACTGATAAGGTCAGGCAAAATAAAAAGCCAAGTATAGGAGGAGAAATAACTAAAGAATCCCTTCTTCTGCAAATTATTATTAAGATGGCAAGTTTACAAGAGAAAGTAAACATTAAGTTGCAAAATGCATTTGCAGCATAACAACATGAAATTCAGGGACAAGTTAAGCATACTACAAGTGTTCTTTCTTTTGCCTCAGAGTCTCTGATTCATGCGGAAAGCAGATGGATTCCACATGAAATTGTGCAGACAATAAGCCCCATCAATGCCAAGAAACCATATTTCCTGTCCATAGAGAAAGATTATTCCATCAAAATTAATCACATCATAGAGAGAACAAACAACTTTGATAATATTAATTGCTCAAGCACAAATGGAAGATCCCACACACATTTCTACTAGAACTGGCATTGTTCCGCATAAAACAGGTCTCTTTTCTGTAATCTCAAGTGCAAATGACTCTGGATAAATCATGGCATAGTACCTGATTTGGCAAAATATTTGCCATATAAGCATCAAATACACCTTTTTTTTTTTTTCCCAATCGTGTGACATCAGATTGAGACAAGTAATCAACATTTGGGACAACTTAACCATAGAACCTTTTGTTTGGATAAAGAATATCTATAAGAATCATTTCAACTCAATACACACACACACACACACACATATATATATATATATATATTTCATAAGGCAATAGAGGGCAATCAGAAACAAGATGGGGAAGCCAACAATAAAGAGGCAGAAGAAGGCTTACCCAATAGTTAATCGATTTTCAGGAACACCAGTTGCATAGCCTTTGAAATAGAAAAGACGAGTGATGGCATACAGCAATCCAAGAGATGCACAGATTTTTGGATGCTTAATTCCTCCCAATATCATGAGTATGAAGAACATGGGCATCATTTCCAGTGAATTCTGGTGGCCTCTCTGTATCAATTGAATAACAAAACCCAAGATTAATAACCAAAAATGAAACTTATAAAGCATTAGCAGGTAGAGGAAAGGGAAAGAAATGCAAACCTGGACACAGTTGAAGAGCTTAGCATCCTTATTTTCAGATTCTAAAGCATATAATGTGGGGTAGAAAACTTTGTGTCTGCAATACCGAGTTATCACAATTCATCACAAAAAATTAGTACCAAAAATCCGGAATTACATTAGAAGCAAAAGAGAGAAAGGAAGAAATCAAATCGGAATGGTCACAAATAAAAGAAACCCATAATAAAAAAAAAATTCAAGAAATTACACAACAGATCGTGTTCAAAATCAAGAAAAAGAGAAATCAAATGCAAATCATGAGATACAAAAATAAAAAAGGAGGAGAATGTAGAAATTAATACCTCTTGCGGGCTTTGCCAACTTGAAAAGCCATCCAGAAGTTGATAAAGCAGTAGAATACGAGAACAAGAACAACATATCCATATTCTTTGGGTAGAAATTCCACTCCAACCATACTAGAAGCTCTTGATAAGATATCACAATTCGATCTAATTCTTGGGATGCGAATACGAAATGCAGCTTGGCCTTGGTGTGTGATTCTTTTGCCGAGAGGAAGGCAGGCCGCTAGTTGGCTTTTAGAAAGATGTGATATTTCCAGAATTTTCCGCTCCCATTTCACATTGTTGACTCCATTTTTCTATCAGTATTCTGACTTCTTCCTACCTGGCTTATTGCCCAAGACAAAGTGGAGCCATTCACTTTAGAGATTATTATTATTATTATTATTATATTTTGAATCATAAAGTAAAAAATTTCAAAGATTTACCGCTAATTCCTTCTATTCTCTCTTACTTGACATAATTTTACTGTCATACAATATAAAAGTTAATCGTAATTTTATATGAATTAAAAAATTATTATATTATATCAAAAATATATTTTATCTCTCTCCTTCATAATTTTGAAGGGTACTTACTATATCTTCAACTTTCTTTTCCTTACATCATCAAAGATTATTGTTGTTTTGGATTACATTTCATCCTCTAAAGATCTTCACTAGATTAGTTAGATCAAAATAGCTCAGATAGTGTTTTTTAAAAGAAAAAAAATTTATAATTGAATACTGTTTTGACAGCATAATTTTGTGCTGCAATTTGGCAGTTCCAATTAAATGATAAGCTGAGTCATGCTTGGGTAGAGGAATTCTTGCTTCTGATAATCCAACAGGAAGATTTATCAGTCGGTTTGCCGCAATGAGTCTTTGCAATGGTCATTGGTCACAATGTCACCGCATGAGAAAGGGGTATATTTGTTCCTTTTTTACTTTCCGAAGCATTCAATAAAAATTTTCCAATCTTACCCTTCAAATCACATTAAATTTTAGGAATGAATTCATATAAATATTATTTATTATAAGGGGTACTTTTTATCCAAAATAGTATTACCTCCATTACACAATATAAGACATTAGTTATCATTTTCACATAAATTAAGAAACAATAAAAATATATTTATCATGTTTAAAATATTATTTATCTCTCATATTAAAAACTATAATCGTATTTCTTCATAACAAATTGAAGATGATATTAAATGAAGGGAAAAATGAAAAAAAAAAAAAAACAACAACATCACTTTTCAGATGATGTACGGATTTCAACCTTTCTGATCATGACTTCAAAAAAAGAAAGAAGTGAAAGAACTTGGAGTTGACACTGATGGGTGTCGAATCCAATAAAAATAAATTCCCTTACTCTCAAAATATGAATTACAGATAATGAAAAGTAAGGTTGTATCCATGGATTGGTGGTTGATTTTTTTTTTCTAAACAATGTAAGAAAAAATGGGGTGGATTTTTTGAAATTAACTAAAACGAAAATTTATAAATAACAATTATAGAAAATTTATTTAAATCAATATCAAAACAATTTCTAACCAAGAATAAAATGTCAGACTCAATTCACACTTGTTCATTGATCCAAAGATAGATTAAATTTTGCTTGAATAAATTGATTTTAGTTGTTGACAAGCTCTAACAACCAACTTGTAATTAATTAATCATTAATCAAAACAAACTCTTTGATTAATTCCCTTATCAACAAACAAACTTAAATAAGATTTAATATTTAATTTGTGATAGCATTAAAAATTAGAGAAGCCCAATTCTAACCAACAAACAAGAAAACTTTATTTATTTAGATTAGATCATGTGTTCAAGTAACACAAAATAGGTTATTCGCTACCGATATTATAATTATTAAACAATTACAAATTTAATGTTCTAAATAGCAAACAAATTCCCTGAACTATCAAATATGGCACCAATATTCAATAAAACCTATAAATTTGTAATAAAAATAGTAAACACAATCTCTCAAGAATACAAGATGACTTCTTGAGAATGAAAGATAGATCTCAATAGAGTTTGTATGGATTTGTATTTATATTCCTTTTTTTTTTATTGTCCTCCATGTTTTATGATTTGTCTCATTCTTTTCTTTCGTATCCTCCATGTTTTAGGATTTATCTCTTCTTTTTCTTAATATCCTCTATAGTTTAGGATTGTCTCTTCTTTTCCTTAATATACACCAATATTTTAGGGATTATATTCCTTTTTCCTTAATATCCTTCATGTTTTAATGATTGTCTCTCATTTTCCTTTATATCCTCCATGTTTTAGGGATTGTCTCTTTTTTTTCCTTAATATCCTCCATATTTTAATAATTGTCTCCCCTTTTCCTTAATATCCTCCATGTTTTAGGATTTGTCCCACCTTTTCCCTAATATCCTTAATGTTTTAGGGATTGTCCCTTTTCCTTAATATTCTTTATGTTTTTGAGATTATCTCCTCAACTTGAAATTTATCCAAAATAAGCCAAAAGTTTGATTTTGTACTCCTCTTCATTCCAAAGCTCAATTTATTATATAAAACATAAAATATAATCAAATTCCACATAAATAATCCTTTCAAACGATTAAAATCAATGATTTACATATCAATCACGTATCAAATTATGCATCTACATAAGAGATTGCTTGCTTACCAAACAAAAGAGGATAAAATGACTTATATTTTGTGACAAAAGGAGTCCTAATTGGTGAAACAATCATTACCTAGTCCTATATTCCAAAGGAAAATGCTTCTTAGATCAAATTGTGCCAAGAAATCGTGGATCAATAGGGCTAATTAA
>JAWZTD010000002.1:3717457-3727507 GCA_035221335.1 Echites panduratus | reverse complement strand
TAATAATAATAATAATAATAATAATAATAATAATGTGATAATCATATAGTTTTAAATTGTGTCTTGTCTGATCTTATTTTAACTTTAATAAATTATTTTGGAAAAGCTTAATGTAGTTTATTTTTAATAAAACAACATCAAAAAAAATTTTGGATAAAAAATTTTAATTAATTTATAAAATAAGAAATTCAATGTTGAACAACACATAATAGAAACAAAACTTTTCAATTTCAGAATAAAATATATTAATTCTCTAATTAATTGATTGATTATTTTATTTTTAAAGTTGTAATATGGTGTAGGTATTTTAAAATTTTCACTACTAATTAAAATAATTTAGTAATTTTCGTTATACAATTTTCAAATGCAAATATTGTGTTTGCCAAGCTAGTACATTTATTTTTGCCCGGTGATTCTTTTTCTTAGTTTCCATGCATAAGTATAATAATTTTTAACTATGCATTTAACATTCATTTATCGTTCATTTCAAAATACATGTTATTTACTGCATATTCTATTATTGATAAGTTGCGGATTTTAACAAAAAAGTCAATGTGAGTCCAAAACCTTACCAGAGCACCGCTAGTGAAAAAAATATACACGTTGATATGGTCATTCCATATAAAGTAAGATTTTTTAATTACAAATTACATTATGCCAAAAATACTCCTACTTACTACACTTATAAATATAGTTAAAATTTTATTTTTTTTGACAGATAAGTTACAAAGCAATTTAATCAAACATTTTTTAAATTAAAATAAAATATTTAATTTCAATCCAATTAAAAATAAAAAACGAAATGGTCAAAAGAGTATTATACAAAGGAAACAAAAATTAAGCTTCAAATGTATTTTATCATTCTGTCACCGGACAGACCGCACTTTATGTCACCAAACTACTGATAAGTGTAGTAGAAATTCGAATACAAACATCGAACGAGGGGGGAGATAAAGTGTTGTTGTTCTTCTATCTATATTACTTTAGGCAAATCCATAGCATGGTAAAGTACTTCCTGTTCATCCTCAAAATCTTGGAAATACACGTTGAAAAAAAAAAAGGCTCCATCCATATACCATCGTTTTTGGCAATATGACTCTAAGTATTCCAGTAGTAGTCAAGATTTTTTGTCATATGGAAAAACGTCTCCCAATGACTTCTTGATTCCTATGTATAAAAACCCTAATGATGTAGAAGACGTAAACTAACATGAATATGTGGAATAGTGTAAAAGGATTGAAGCTTTTGTTGGGGTTCTTGGCTCTTGCTCTATGAACTGATGTGAAGGTGAGAGAGAAAGAGATTGTGAAAGCAAGAAAACTGAAAAAAGTTAATATCTTTAATGGCATTTTCACCATTTTTTTTTTTTTTGTCCTGTGTTTATATTTGAACAGTAGTGTGTTTCTTCATGAGGATTCTTGGTTCTTAAATGGTAGTATACTTGGGAGCTTCATACGTATATATACTTGCTTAGTTCATGGGGAAGTCTTTGTTTTAATTGGTTTTGGTTGATTCGTTTAGTCTATTCGGAATCTTTCTTTAGTTCACTTTTCTCTTGTACGGAAACTTCTTTTTCCACCATTAATGAAGCTTTCCGATTCTTTTCCTCTTAGTCTTGTATAGAGTTCACACTAAGGGAAGTCAAGCGATCTCTTCGTTGGGTTTTGGTTCCTTACCTGGTAAGTGAACGAGCTATTCATTCAAACACGGAATCTTTTTTCTCTGCATTTGTATTGTTTGATGTTTCTTGATCTCATTCAGAGAGCAAAGAAGGAGGAAAGGAAGAAACGATGATGGCTACAGCAACAAAGAAGAAAGAAAGCAAGAAGCCGGACTTGATCAGTTGGGTTTTTTCTTGGTCCATACCGGACGTAATGAACAAAAACCTGTTCAAGAACAAGGTAATCTTTACTTAATCTTTTGAACAACAAATTTTCCTTTGGATATATCATCATAGGACACGACTTCAATATGCTATGTCTTATACCATATTATGTTCTAGAAAAAAAAACATGATTTGGGTCAGCTTTAGCAATTGAATCAATGATTGTATTCATTTGTTTGGATATGATTTTCTTGAAAAATTATAATAGTGAGACTGTAAGCTAGTTTCTTCATGTTATACAGGTGGAAAGAATTCCTAGAACATTTTCATCCACAGATCAATACTTAAAATCTTTCGTCTACCCACTTATTGAAGAAACACATGCTGATTTGTTCTCAAGCATGACAACGCTGTCACGAGCACCTATTCGTGAAGTTTTTGATGTCAAAGTATCGAACCAAAGTAAGACATCAAATGAATTTTTATGTGAGATTTTCTTCGGGTTGAAGCAAGATAATTCTGGGAAAAACCAAGGAGCTTATGAACCTGAGGTTGGAGATTTGATTGCACTGACAGATGTGAAACCAAAATGCCCAGATGATTTGAACAGGCCCAAAAGACCCTATACTCTGGCTCTGACTCAGAGGTTCAATGAGAATACATCTTATTTCTTGATCATGTCATCAAAACCTATTGCTTTTAAGAAACAAGATGGTAAAGAGCAGAAAAATGGAGGCAAACTTTATGCAGTCTATCTTTCGAACATGACAACAAATATGCGCATATGGAAGGCTCTTCATTGTGATAAAAAAGCTATGAACATGAATATCATCCAGAATGTACTGCAAATTGATCCAAATGTAAGATTATTATTTAGGCATCAGAACTTACTCTTCAACTTCTAGTTTAAATAACCCAAATTGCAAATAATCTTCTTCCGACAATGTGCAGGCTAAAGAAGATTGTAGTCTTTGTTCCACTGGGAGAGGTGAGGAAGCTTTTGCAGCAGTACATTCAAGAAAGGCCATTGGTACTTTCACGAGTGGGCTAGATCCTTCCCAAAAGTCTGCAGTTTTAAAGTGTATTGCAACTAAAGAATGCCATCATCAACATTCTGTAAGACTAATATGGGGTCCTCCTGGAACTGGAAAAACAAAGACTGTTGCCTCTTTGTTAGCTGTCCTTTTGCAGATGAAATGCAGAACATTGACTTGCACTCCTACGAATATCGCTGTACTAGGAGTTATAAAAAGACTAGTAAACTTGGTTAGGCCAACTCTTGAGCTAGACACTTATGGTCTAGGAGACATTGTTTTATTTGGTAATGGGGAGAGAATGAAGATTGATGACTATGAAGATCTTTTTGATGTATTTCTCGATTACCGTGTTTCTGCACTTGCTGCTTGTCTATATCCAGTGTCCGGGTGGAGGGGGAGTGCAGAATCTATGATAAAACTGCTTGAACACCCGGTAAAGCAATATCAGCTTTATTTGAATACAGTAAAGGATGACGGCACTGAAGACGAAGATGAGCAGGAAGAAGAAAGATCAGTAGACATGAAGTCTTCTGGCAGGCAGGACAAAAAGGAGAATGCGAAAACTGAAAGCACAAAAAGCACAGAAAGAAAAGCATTGTTCAAGAAAGTTATTGCTGAAGCAGTAAAGGACAATAAGAAAAAATCACAGGAAAAGAAAGCTTCTCAGAAGCACAAGAGCAGTAAAAAAGGCGAAAACTGCAAGAAAAACAAAGAAAAGTCAAGTGATATAAGTCATTGGACCTTTGAGGAGTACTTCATGAAGGAATTCAACAAAGTTGCGGAAAGGCTGTTTTTTCATCTGACAAGTTTGTACACTCACCTGCCTACATGTTTGATTAAAGAGGAAGAAGTGAAAGAAATGATTAGAGTCTTAGATATGTTTCAGATTCTTGGAACATTGTTTCGTCGAATTGTTGCTGCTAATGAGGGGTTAAAAGAAGCATTACATGGTTTTGAAACTGAAAATATCATTACAGAGTGCATAAAAGTACTAAAATATCTTCTCAGCAAGAAATGTCTTACAAAATTGATTCCTGATGATTGTGACATTAGATCCTTTTGTCTGAAAAGAGCTACCTTGATCTTTTGCACTGCTTCTAGTTCATCTAAGTTGCACACAGAGGAAATGACCCCACTTGAATTATTAATAGTTGATGAAGCTGCTCAGTTGAAGGAATGTGAGTCTAATATTCCCCTTCAGCTTTCTGGTCTTCGCCATGCCATACTCATTGGAGATGAAAAACAACTGCCAGCAATGGTTCAAAGCAAGGTAGTTAACCTAATTTCTGTTCCTGTTTGTCATCCGAAAGAAGTTTTAGTTAATTTCTCTTGTTTAATGCCTCTTTCATAAACAGATATGTGAGGATTCCGATTTCGGGAGGAGCTTATTTGGGAGGCTAGTAATGTTAGGGCACAAGAAGCACTTGCTCAATGTCCAGTACAGAATGCATCCATCTATTAGCTTTTTCCCAAATAAAGAGTTTTATGAAAGAAAAATTACGGATGGTGAAATTGTGAAAGCTCAAGTTTACGGGAAACGCTTTCTTGAAGGGCAAATCTATGGTTCATACTCTTTTATTGACATCACCCATGGAAAAGAGCAGTTTGATGACAAGCACAGCAGGAAAAATGCTGTGGAAGTACATGTAGTTGCTGAGATCATAGCTAACCTTCATAAAAGTATTACCCTTCTGCCATTTCTTCTGGTTTCCTTGACTATTAGCCTAATTGGTTTTAAATTCTGGTTACCTTTTTCTGGTGTAGAGTCTATTGCATCAAAGCAGAAGCTCAGAGTTGGCTGCATATCCCCATATAAAGCTCAAGTTTTTGCAATCCAGGAAAAACTGGGCAAGACATATAGTACAGATGCAGACAGTGACTTCTCTGTGAATGTTCGATCGGTTGATGGATTCCAAGGAGGGGAAGAAGATGTAATAATTATTTCCACCGTACGATGTAATGGAAATGGATCGGTTGGCTTCCTTTCCAATCATCAAAGGACAAACGTGGCTCTTACTCGAGCAAGGTATGAACTCTTAATACTCCTGCATGACTATCTATATCTTCTAGAAGACAATGAAACAGATCATTTCATGGTGTCCCTACCCAGGCATTGTCTATGGATACTGGGCAACAGCGCCACTCTAATTAACAGTGGTTCCATTTGGAAGAGACTGGTAATGGACGCAAAGGCTAGGAGGTGTTTCCATGATGCTACAGATGATGAGAACTTGGCTCGAGCAATTTCTCGTGCTTTGGTTGAGCTTAGCCTCTTTGATAAGTTACTGGGCTTCGACTCGTTGTTGTTCAAAACAACTAGGTGGAAGGTATAAAAATGCCATGCTTTCCTAATCCTAATGAAGTGTGATCGTTTTGTTTTTTGTTACATGTTTTGCCTCTTCTTTATAGGTTCACTTCAGCAAAGAATTCATGGAGTCAATGGGGAGGAACCTAAATTTGGAGGTCTATAAGGAAGCCATCTCTGTTCTTGAAAAGCTAGCAAATGGTTGGCGGCCAACCCAGAAAGACAAAATCTTGCGGGAAATGTCTGGGGCTTGTTCTCGTTTATTGGAGGTGTACGAGGTGAAGGATGGATGGAAGCTAGCTTGGACCATTGACATTCAGAGGGAAAACAGAGATGAAATCCAGGTTTTGAAAGTTTGGGGTATACTACCTGGCTCTAAGATACCAGATCTGGCAAAGGACCTTGAAAAGATATTTGGAAATTATACAATGAACACTATAAGTCGCAGCAAATGCCAACATTTTGATGGGTATCTTCACTATTATTATTATTTTATTATTATTATTATTATTATTATTATTATTATACCTTCAAACATTTCTTACATTCAACAAGCATGATTTTTTTTTTTTTTTGGCATAATTTTGTACAGGAATCTGGTAGTTCCCATGAAATGGCCAGCTGAACCGTGGTTGGGGTTCAGAAGAAGCCGTGCATCTGATGATTCGACAGGGGGATTAGTAAGTCGGTTTGATGGAATGAAGCTCTGAACCAAAGGCCATAATCTAGGTGGTGGGTACAGAAGCTTGTTAACTTTGAATTTGTGATTTCTTCGTTCGGTGTTTAATATACCAAGTTGTATTTTCAAGGTGATAATATTGTAAATTTAGAGGGTATTTTGGTAATATTATGAGAATATGTATGGACTTGATTATCTATCTTTTCACTTTTCTTTTATATAATATATATAAACATATTATAAAACCACTCTAGACTCATCCAAATAAAGTTTGAACTTCTAAAGAGCCTTTATAATCAATCAGAATTGATTTATCAAAAATTCAAATTAAAAACTCTCCAAAAGCAAGCCAAGAATAAAATACAGAAAAATGCTATTCCCCAGATAATTATCCGAATTAGGAGATACATAAAATTTATGTTGACACTAAAAATTGAATGACCTTGTCCAGATAATTTTCAGAATCTTGAAGTGAATGCCTAATGAATGAGAAATTCTTTTTCGCTAATTCAATTTCTAATTTATCTTTCATGATCCCTTACAAATTGAAGTCAAGAATTAAAATAAGAAGTAAAGGACACCATCACAAAAAAATGGAAATAAACCATGCTACCAGAATACAAGGCTTGAGAGTATACGTCTATAGGAGTAAATTAATCGTCTGTACTTGTACATCATTGAAAGGTTACTGGAAACTTGTTTCAAATTGGATTTAAGGATCGTTTAAGAACAATGCTGCAAGACAAAATTTCTCACCCAACTCTATCACATGCCTTTAAACCTAATATTGGGGATATTTCTAACCTTTGAAATCCAACTTGTAATCAAAATGCAGCAATAAATTTTTGGATCTTTGATTGTGCCCTCTCCTTCTCTTCAGGTCCACCTAAGTCGCCGATGTTGTCATGATATTCCTGCAAGCCAAAAAAAGCAGTTGTAGAAGGTAGCCACAGTGTACTTGTTAAAGACATAAAGACATTCAGGGAATGTAGATGCACATTCTTGTGGGATAATTTCGCATCGATGTAATCCAGAATTTCATGTTATCACAAATTCTTGAGGTTTTAAGTAGATTAACCAGACTAACAATGTTTGTAACTTGAGAGTTTCTTGGGAATCTACCATACCTGAACACATGCCTTAGCAAACCTTGTAAGTTTTGGTTCATTATATGGCAATAAATATCATCTGTGGTAGATCCTATTTAACAGCCATGATTGTTTATCTGATGTACAACAGTACAAGGACACATGCATTAAGCAAAGTTTATTAGTTAAAGCAAATACATTAGCCTCATATACACAGATGGAGATTGAAGCAAGTATCAAAGTGTGCAAGGGCTCAACAAAATACAACATCATGACATCTAGAATGCAACCAGTGCCATGTTAAAATTGAATGATGAGATCATTGCTTTAATTTAGGTTGAAGGAAGCCAGTGGCAATACCCCAATGAGAAAACAGATATACACTACTCTGAATCAACCAAATTCAAGTACCAAGACAGACCCACATATAAGGATATAAATGCTGAGGAATTGCAAAGATCGTACTCAAATAGGTACAATCTTAGTGTAGCAGCAAGCACCAAAAAAGCATAATACCTGAAGTATATCCTTAACATCCTTCTTGGTCAGTTTATTCTGCTTTAATAATAGTTCTATTCTTGATCTCATTCTGGAGTGCCTATACCAAATAAAAATGTAGATGTCAGGACTAAAGAACAGGAAAATTAAGCTAGTTCCATATCAGATACTAAAGCTTACTCAGATGTCCAAAGATGACCCAGAATTACACAAATCAACTGCAGATCTCAAGAAAAAGAGAGAAAATTTAGATATTTGATAATTAATAAACAGTGAAGAATATGTATCAAATAAGTAAATAGTTACTCCAAAAAAAAAAAAAAATTTACTAAGTAAGCTTTTCATGAAAACCACAGTAAATGGCATGATAGCTTTCTATAAGAAGTAGATTCAATCTTTAACCTGTAGAGTATAAAGCCCAGCTTCCAGTTTCCTAATATACTTTTCATCTTCATCAATCTGCAATTAGGATAATGATGTGTCAACAACTAAGGAGGAAAAAGTATCACAGTCACAGACACACAAATGTAAGGACCAACCTCCAAATCATCAAGTTCAAGTTGGTTCATTCGGTCAGTCTCTGTCTTCACTCTGTTGGAATATCTGAAATATTAAAAAAAAAAAAACCATGTCAAAATATTAAAGGTTAACCTTAGCTTCACAATAAGGGACCAGGAAGAAAACTTATCCCAGTTGTGAAGGGTTATAACACCTCAAGGGTTTCTTAAAGGCTAGAAGAAAGATACAAGCTCACAAACTCACCTCATAAAAAGCTCCATTAGTCGGTCTATTTTTTCACATTCATTCTCCACAAATTTACTAAATAATCTCTCTCTTCTAGAACCTCTCAAGATTCCTCCTGTCATGAAATTGAGAAAGAGAGGTTTACAATGATCTTCATCAAAAAAATTACAAGCACAACTTATAAGTTTCTTACTTTCTGCTAAAGGTCTTCTGATACTTAAATACATAATTAGAAACTGATTTCAAGAAAACAAAATTCAAGTTGGAAGCAATCCAAAAAAAAAAAATCTGAAAGAAATTCACTTGCCTTCTTACCAAATAATGATGCAATCAGCGATATAAGGCGCTCCTCTAGTTCTTCCTTGTTGCCCTTGTTCTTGTTCTTCTTGTTCACAGGAATCTGTAAAACATAATTTCTAGCAAATTAGTATTAAAAATTTAAATTGGTAGATACAAACATTTCAAGACTACCAAAGCAGCCACGTTGACAGAGCATGAGACAATTTTCCATTGCTACGAGTAAACCCTACAGAAGGGAGTGCTGAACTTGCCTTACCCATAAAAGCCGGAAAGGCTGTCTTCAAACCCATAACATCCACAAACCTTTCGCAAGCAGGAGGGTAATTTGTCATGGAAAAATCCAATGCCCTAATAGCAGACCCATAACAATGTTTCTTCTGATTCATGATAATGATCATTAATTCTACTCCTTCAGCCTTCACAAACTTCTCCTTATTCTCTAAGGGCATCAACAAACAACACAAACAATCAAACAAATTCTCCACCATCTCCTCCTCGTCCCCTGTCTTAGGGTCCTTTGACTTATACATAGCAACTGCCTGCAACACCGCATCCACTCCATTCATCTGCCCTAACCTTTTTTGATTCACAGTGCTGTTCTGCAATAAAATGGCTAAAATCTCGGACGCATACTGCTTGTTACTATCAAATTCCCTAATTTTAATCTTTCCCACCAACCATTTCATTAGCTTTGTTCTCTCGCAGACCAATTCTGCTACTGATGGCTTAATCTCTATCAAATTTTCAATCGTAGAGAGTGTGCTATAAATAGCTGATGACTCGTCCGGATCAGATTCTGATAACCTGCCCATATTCTGCACCAAAAGTTCGAGAGCATTGTTTTCAATCAACGCATCCACAAGGACATTAGCAGGCTCGTCATTTTCTTCCACGTCAAGGACGTCTTCATCGGTGAGGTCTTGAATTAGAGTAGCAGCGTCGATAGCTATATCAGTATTATCGTGGTTGAGGAGTTGAGTAATGGAAGCAACGGTACCCAGAGAAACAAGCTCCGGATAAAGTTCCGGTCCTCCGGCAAGGATTTTCAGTTTCTGGATCTCGTCGTGAAGCTCCACTTCAGAGTCCGCAAACTTCTCTGGTTGGTCCGGGTACTTTAAGCGGGCTGCTGTGTTGTCCTTCAACCGTCGTTCGAAGGATAAAACGAGCTTCTTAAGCGTCTTGAGATCAAGTGCTTCGACGGGGTTCTGCTGTGACCTTTCTAGGGCTTCTAACAAAGAGAGGTCCACTCCGCCGTTCACTGCGGCGTATGGTGGAGAACGGGCGACGTTATCGTCGTCGTTGTAATTGCTGGAGCCGCGTTGCCGTTTGGGGGCGCGGTTGTCGACCTCCATTGCTTGTTTGCTTTCTCGGCGGAGAGCGGAAAGGATGACCAGAACTGAAGTGAATCAATCCCAGTGTGGTGAAAAATTGGAAATTAATATGAAAATATATTTAAAGAAGGGAAGAATGCGTTCTAAGTAATGCAACAGCACATCGCATTTACAAGAATAGCCCTTGTTAGTGTAAGTTTCCTCTTAAATATGACATCTGTGAAATTCTTCATTTTTTTTTTT
>JAWZTD010000002.1:3699530-3712395 GCA_035221335.1 Echites panduratus | reverse complement strand
ATTTTCCCAATACTTTAATAACATAAATACATTCAATATTATTTTAAATATATTAATTTATTTTTTATGTTTCCAAAATACATTTTTTATTTAAAATTAAAAACGTGAATTGATTAAAAGAAAAGGAAAGAGAATTTATAATTTATTAAATTTTCATAAATTTAAACTAATAAAAAGAAATTACATTTAATCAATTAACACGGGATGATAATAATATCACAATAATGAGCGACGGCAGAGTCTTCCCATCAACAACTACATGCTTTACGCGAGTATCAACGATCAACTTCAGTGCCAAGTGCCATTTTGCCAACTCGTTCCCACTCTGTCAAAGCCAACAAAAAATGTCAATAAGAAGTCTCAGAGTGATCATTTTCCATAAGTTGCAATTTTGAAATTTTCAATTCAATCCAAATTCAAACCCTTGTTTGTGCTTTACTGATCTTTCGTGCATCAAGAAACGTTCCCTTTAATTGTTTTAGTTTGTCGAGATATATCTAATGTAAGGCTGCCACCAATTCACGGCATTTGAAGTTTGAAAGCCTGCAAGAAGACATATAGTAGAATTCAAGAAAAGGAAGAGAAATTTGTTTGAAATGAAATGGAGTTGATCAAGGGATTCCCATTGTTTATGCAGCAAACTGTTGCTTTGTTAAAGAAAAATTTCATCTTGTCATGGAGGAGTAAGTGGTCTACATTTCTTCAGCTTTTCTCGTCCTTATTTTTCATTGCTATACTGTTTGCAATTCAAAAGACAGAAGATTACCGGGCCAAGAATCCCTCTGTTGGTGCTGCTGTTTATGATCCGAAAGCCCTGATCAATCCGCCAATTCTGGCATGCGAGAAGAAGTTGTTTATTAACCTTCCCTGTTATGATTTTGTCTGGAGTGGGGTCGGCAGTGAAAGAATTGTGTCTTTGGTGACTCAAATGATGTCTGACAATCCAGGGCGTCCAATCCCTTCCAAAAAGGTAAGATTTTTTTTCTTTGCCTGTGTTTCAATTTGTTATTTGTCCTTTGAATTTGTTGTGCGGTAGAACTTTCAGTTTCCCAAGTTTTTATGGGATCCCTCTCTTTCCCATTCTGTAAACGAGGATTAGTTGCATGGTTGATTTTCTTATTTTCTTTTTGTGGCTTTTGGTCTATAGAGAATTGAGGAGGGGGATCCCTCTTCTTTTGCTTCCCTCTATAGATAAGCTGGCAGAGTTCTTTTCCCTTTAATATTAGGCCATTCTCTGTTCTGCATTTAATATGCCCAATGCAATGACATTCCAAGACTGAAAGTATTCAAGATTTACAGTGTTGTAGTAGGAAAGGGGGAGACTTTGAATTAGAGAAAGAAAGATGCAAAAAGAAAGGCAAACTTGGAGTTGCACGGGCCACATTATTCGGGGAATTTGTAGCAGAGTTAAAAGAAAGTTGAAGAATTTGTGTGCTTCTTTCTGATTTACATGTTGCGATTCTCTATTTGTAGGTTAAAGCATTTGCTACGAAAGATGAATTGAACCATTGGCTTAAGGAAAATCCAATGCGGGTTCCTGGAGTTCTGCATTTTGTTGAAATAAATTCAACAGAAATCAGGTTTGGCTTGCAAACAAATTCCTCTTCTTATGTAATTATTGGGAGGCGGATTGAGGATCCAGATTTCAAGTTTCAGATACCTCTCCAGTATGCAGCATCTCGTGCAATTTCCAGGTCCTTGGTTGGAGGTAAATATCTGCCGTGGAATCTCTAATTCACATGTTGTAACTTTTCTACTAAAAAAGACTTATGTTCTCAATCAATTCCTAGATCCAAATTTCAGCTTTGATATTGGTCTGAAGGAATTCGCACATCCAAAACAGATAATAAGCAGTGAAGTTAGAGGGTATTGGATGGTTGACTTCGAATCGATGTTCTTCTTTGCAACTTGTATGTTTGGCTTCGTATTTCAAGTCCATTCTCTAGTTCTTGAGAAAGAGCTTAAACTTCGGCAGGTAACTGAGCCCTTACAAAAGTCACTTTTATGTATTTCAAATGCTTTTTTTTTTTTTATAAAGTCTTTCCTCATTTTAGCAATCTATCGTTTGTTGATTTGCAGAACATGAGCACAATGGGTCTTTTTGACTCTGCCTATTGGTCCTCGTGGTTCATATGGGAGGGATTTATGGTGTTCCTTCAATCATTACTCATTGTTGTTTTCGGGCTGCTCTTCCGACTTGAACTTTTCTTGAAAAATAGTATTATGGTTGTGTTTCTTCTGTTTTTCCTTTTCATCCTTAGCATGGTAAGCTTTTTCAATTTAATATTTTACTTTCCTCTTGAATCATTCTAGCTGTGCAAGCCATGCTGCTTATCTAATTAAGGAAATCTCCCTCTTTTGAAGTACATAAGATTGTTGTTTCTTTGTCCTAACCTTAGGTTGGATTTGCATTCATGCTGTCAAATTTCATCCACAAGTCAACTTCCACCACATCCCTAGGCTTTGCTGTATTCATAGTTGGATTTATAGCAACAGTGAGTGCTTCCTTGAAAGTCCTTAAAATTCTAATTCATGTTTCAGCAAATAGCATATATGTTTTATCTCACTTTCTTGCAGATTTTTGGTGGCTTTATCTACAGTAAAAAATTCAAAGTCATATATCGTATCCTGTTGTCCCTTTTTCCACCTGATCCATTCTCTGGAGCTCTTAATTTACTTTTACAATCATCCGAGGAAGATGGCAATGGCATTAGTTGGAGTGAACTAGCAAAGTGTTTGGGCGATGAAGATTTTTGTGCAACCATTGTATGACAGCTTCCAGTTCTCTTGTTGTGCATTTCCATTCCTGCATTTTATCATAGAATTCACCTAAATTTTTATACACCACATTTCACTTTATCTGCCTTTGATGGGCATGCTGTCTGTGGCCATCATAAATTACAACCTGATTACTAAAACTTGAGACACTCTTATGTGTGGCAGAACTATTTCTATGCATGGCTTGTTTCGATATTCCTTCTTTGGTCTGTTTTGGCTATCTACCTTGACAATGTAATGCCCAACTCTGCTGGTGTGAGAAAATCAATTTTTTACTTCTTGTCCCCAAGCTACTGGGCTGGTAGAGGTGACCATAAACAGGAAGGTAAACAATACAAAAATCTATTTATATAACAAAAAAAACCTTTTTCATTTCTAATCATTTCTGGTTAAGATTGATCAATTTTTCCCTTTTTGTTCATTTAGAGAACATAAATAACCTTGGTGGTAGCTCAACTACACTACCAAATCAATTCGCTCCAGCTGATGAGGATGTCCGTCAAGAGGAAAACTCCATCAAACAAGCAGCAAGGGAAAGGGGCATTGACGACGACATTGCTGTCCAATTGCGTGGCCTTGCTAAGACTTATTCGAAGAGAATCAAAATAGACTGCAAGAAATGTTGCTCTTGTTGTTTCTACTGTAAATGCAAGTTGCAGAAATCGTATGATGCTGTGAGGGTAAGACTTCAAATGATGGTTTATCCATAGAATGATATCTATGTCAAAAAAGTTATGAAACCACCCAATATTCACCGTTTATTTCCTTTAAAATTTAATGATTCATTAAGCTCTACCAAAGGCATCATTGACAATCTTAATTATTTCATAACTGGGGTTGCTGAGAATCATTACTTTTAGGCCACATGTTTTGAACTACATCCTAGCAATATGATAAGCATATTGCATAATAGTTACATGAACAACTTTAGAACCGCTAACATGATGGTTTTTGCCCCTCTCTTTGTTGTTGCATGAATCTTGCAAAACACTAGGGGCTACGTGAAGTTTCAACATGACAGATTTTCTTTTTTCAGGGCCTATGGATAAACTTCCCAAAGAATCAATTGTTCTGCCTGCTGGGACCAAATGGTGCCGGCAAGACTACTACAATTAGTTGTTTAACTGGAATAACACCAGTAACTCGGGGAGAAGGTAGTAGCTTTTCTTCATCTTTTACAGCCTTTTCCTTTTTTTTTTGGTTTGTGGTTTGTATCATCAAATAGACAAAATCTTTGGTTTTAACAGCATTGATATATGGACATTCTGTCCGAAGTACCATTGGGATGTCAAATATCAGAAGAAATATGGGAGTTTGTGGGCAGGTGACCTTCTCATCCTTTCCTATGTCTTTACGGATAGAATCCTTAAAGAACAAAAGATAAATTATTCAGAAGCAGATGAATACTAAAAGTGAAGAAAGTAAACATTCTTCGAAATTTTGTAGTTTGATGCACTTTGGGATGCTTTATCTGGTCAAGAGCATCTTGAATTCTTTGCAATGGTAAAGGGAGTGCCCCCGGCTTCAAATAAATCAGTGAGTGATGTACAAACTATATGGTTTTCTTTGCCCTATTCTCAATTCATTGTTGTAATACCAACAAAAGTTTCTCCAATGTATAACGTGGAGAATTTATATAAAGTACAGGAAGTACAAATGTTGCTAGCTGATGTTGATCTTGATAAGGTTGCCAATCTGAGAATAGGAAGTTATAGTGGCGGTATGAAACGCAGAATAAGTTTGGCAATTGCTTTGATTGGAGACCCGAAACTTCTCATTCTGGACGAGCCTGTAAGCTTTGAACAAACTTAAACAAAGTCTTATTTCCCAATATATATGATAAACAGATAAAGTTGAACTAAGTTTGATATTTTCAGACAACTGGAATGGATCCAATTACTCGGAGGCGAGTCTGGAATCTTGTGGAAAAGGCTAAACCAGGGCGTTCAATTATCTTGACAACACATTCTATGAATGAAGCAGAAGTCTTATCAGATCGCATTGGGATCATGGCAAAAGGTAGGCTACACTGCATTGGGACCTCAGCCAGGCTAAAAGAACGATTTGGGACAGGTTATGTTACTACTGTGAAGTTCTCCAACAACCATTCAAATGATTTAACTGAATTCAATGACTCTAATTCAGAACATCGTAAAGCAGTTAAGCTATTTTTCAGACAGGTAATCTAATCCTTGCTAATGTTACTATGTCAAAACTTTCCTCCAAGCTATAATTTCAATACTAAAGTGTTCTTTCATTCAGCGACTCAACATCGAACCAACAGAAGAGAAGTCTTCCTTCCTAACCTTTATTCTGCCAATTGCCAATGAAGAGGCACTCGCGGTAAGTATCTCAATATTCAACCTTTTGCGGTGAGTCATTCCTTCGTATTACTCTAGCGCATTCTGTCAAATTTCATCAGGACTTCTTTGAGGAGCTAGAAAGCAGAACAAGGGAATTTGGCATAAGAAATCTCCAATTAGGTCTGGGAACGCTTGAAGATGTTTTCTTGAATATAGTAAAGAGAGCAGAACTGGAGGCTGGCAGTGGCAATGATCCTAACCAAAACATGAAAACCATAACCTTAGAATCTGGATGTCCTCTAAAGGTAAGTACATTCTTCTAAATAAAGTTTTGCAAGTCCAGCCATATTAGTGAACACCGGTAACTCATTGCTCTGCAATCCTCATATACAGATACCTCTCGGAGCAAGGTATGTTAAGATTCCAGGAACAGAATCTGAACAGAACCCACATGGTCTTATGGTGGAAGTATTCTGGAAACAGGATGACACGGGCAACTTCTGCATTTCTAAGCATTCAGAGGAAAGGCCAGTTCCTCCTACCCTTCAACCAATGGGTTCATCTTCCGGAAACTTCTCAGATCGTGCAACCGGGATTCCCCTACAGTAAATTTGTGTGATAACGCTCATTGCTTCATATTGGAAGAGTTCTATATTTTCGTGTCTTATATCGATTTGCCAGTGTTTTGATTGAATGAAGTGTTGTACTTCTTAAAGCTCCCTTTCAAATTTTTACCATATAAACAAAGAGTGGACTGATTCGGAGGCTTTACTTTTACCCAAACAGAAAGATTGGGGTACGACGAAAGGCCATCACTGGGAATATAATTTTTTTTTTTTATTTCTCTTTTCAAAATTAAATGTCTTTTAATAAATTTTATTTTAAAAGTTTGAGAGCGTTGAAATAGAAATTCAATTTCAAACAAAAAACAATTCTAGTATTCCTTTCTTTTTCAACATTAAAAGTTGCAATAAATAAGTAAATTAAAAAGAAAAATGATGCTTGCGCATGATTTGGTTGAATCTCTTCTATAAATTTATTAATGGATTTGAATAGATGCAATGTCACAATTAAGATCCATTGACCGATTTGTTGTGATTTTCTTGAATTATTGTATTAGATTTCTTTGGGATTGGCTTTTCTGTTTAGGTTTTATTTGACTTAATAAAAATAAATTATAGTATCTTCATCCTATAAATATAGTTCAATTTGTTAGTTAATGTAGTTAATATAATTAATTTTAAAGGTAATTTTATTTTTATATCATATATTTAATTTATTGAAACTGAAAATAGTAAAAATGATGAGATAATTAATTATGATAATTTAATCTTAACTATAACTATCCCTCATCTAAAAAGAAATTGGACTATAATTTGGAACAGGAGAAAAATAAAACATAGATTATCTTTATGGAATGGAGGTAGTATCATTAAACTTATCACATTTTTTCATTTTAGTCTGTCACGAATATTATCAATCTTCATTAATAATATCACATGAATATAACAAAAATTTTCCTTTTTGATTAAATCAAATGTAAAATGTTAATTTGTGTCATTTCAACAAAAAAAAATAGAGAAAAGAAGAAATTTACAAAGATTCTATCAACCCATATGAAAAAATTTTGATAATATGTAAAGTGAATTTATATTTAAAGATTAATTACATTCAAAATTATTATTTAATATAGCTATCATAAAATGATTTAATTTTTTAAAAATATAACATATGATGACTAAATTTTTTTAAAATATAATAATTAAATTGACTAATTTTATAATTTAATAATTAATTAAAAAATTGACAAATTAAATAGTCACATTATTAGTTAACGTATTTTTATTTTATCTAGAGTAACTACCGAAACTCCACGTCTTGCTATGAGCACTATATGGAATTCTTTCTATGGGTTCCCAATTCTTTATTTAAAAAAAAATACTTAAAGGTGATATTCTTTAAACTATTTTTCTGAAAAAAAAAACTTTTTTAAAGCCTTAAACTATTTTCAAAATGTCTATAATTTTTTTTCCGTCAAATTATGTTTGGATTGGATACACCATTATCCCCCTCCATTCTCCATTCTCCATTCTCCATTCTCCATCCATCAACACGTAAAATGTATATATCAATTGGAGTTCATTTTTCAAAAATCAAAAAAATTGATATATCTCATCTTAGATGGATAGTTTAATTTGATTTTAAAAAAAAAATTATTTTTGAGTGAAAAATAAATTCCAATTTAAAAGTACATTTTAAGAAATTAAATCACATCATACAAACCTTAATCTTGAACCCTGTACTTTTAGTCCAAATCATCCGGTAAATTCGTACTAATTTTAAAAATAATTATTCCTATTCAACATAATATAATTTCTTGTCAGTGAAATTGCAGAAATTCTGTGGTGGGGTCCGAATTATATAAAACAATAAACATCTCCTCGCTGCCAGTCAGTGGTAGACTTCCAAGTTCCAGAAAGATCAGTCCAGTACCCTTTCAGAACCATTTCCACACACAGTTCCAGCTTCCAAGAATCCATTATGGCAACTCCGAAAACTCAGAAGAGGGTCCTCTTACTATGTGGAGATTACATGGAAGATTACGAGGTTTCATTTGTACTTTCATCTACTTGTGTTGATTTTTGGAGAAAAGAATCAATCTTGGTTAGCTTTTGTTGGTCTGTTCTTGATTGAAATTGTTCTTCTACAATGTTTTTGTGCAGGCAATGGTTCCATTTCAATCATTGTTAGCATACGGAGTGGCTGTTGATGCAGTTTGTCCCGGAAAGAAAGCAGGCGATATTTGTCGCACGGCTGTTCATCAATTATCTGTTCACCAGGTCCTTCCTTTTCTCTCAGTCTCCCTCATAAATTAATTTTGAAAATTTTAATTAAATTAAAGTTTCAGGTGTTATTGGACTGTTCTCGAGTGATGATTTAGTATTGGGGTTGATGAATTTGGTTTAAGCATCGGAAGTCTGATACTATAGTCTTGAGACTTAGTATCAATTTATATATGGGTTTGTTGTTCCAGCTATTATGGCTTCTTATTGAAAACATAACAATTGATCTCTCTTTAGTGCCTTGTTAGTATCAACGACGCAAATTCAATTTTGAGATGTGAGTCTTACTTAATTCATGTTGGATAATTATTCTGATATTGTGATTTGATTCATGGTGATGTGTAAGCATCGACCGTTAATTTTCATTCTGAATTCACATTCCTTTTGCAAGAACAAATGGAGTTTGTTAAATTCTCTGGAAAAGATGAGGTGCGTACACAAGAATAAAGTAATTGTCTAGGACTGGGTAGATATTTGTAAATGCAAGAATGTGTTCATAGATCTGTAAAAACAAGTTTTTGTCACTCACTATCAACTAGAAGTTCATTTTAGCTTAATTCCCTCAAAACTGATATCCAGTGAAAGGGATATTTGAGTTGATTACTTATTGTCTCCTCAAAGATGGCACAGATTTAGAACTTGCTGACAGAAATTGAGTCATATCGTGCTAGTTGTTCCAAGAAATTGACATGTATCCGCCTCTTAATTGACGGAATTGGACATAAACTGATTATAAGTATCCGCATATGCTTGGCCTTATATTTGTATGCTGAAGCTCTTACCTTTGTGAGGGTGAAATTTGCTGGCATAACTATCCCATAACATGCTACCTCCGTCCCATAAGGATAGTCCTAAGTTTTTTTTTCTTTTGTCCTAAATTATAGTCCAGTTTCTTTTTTGAGAAAGGATGATTATGGGTTAAAAGACTAAATTATCATTATTAATTCTCTTTTCATATTTATTTATTTCAATTTCAATAAATTGAATCAAGGGTATAAAAGTAAAATTACCCTTAAAATTAAATATATTAATTACACTAATTAACTTTTTTTAATATGCACGAAAAAGCAAAGTGAACAATCTTTTTGGAACGGAGTTAGTATTTATTTTCCAAGTCTATTAAAGAGGTATAAACTCAGATGACGAGTTAATGTGCATAGCAAAATACGTAATCTTGCATTAGTTTATTTTTGGGTTGAGGGCTGTTCATGTATATTTTTTCTACCAGGATTAGCAAGAAATCAAACGTTTTTCTGTGTCCCTTATCCTAGGCCACTGAAATATGATATCTCATTTGTGTCATATCCTTCTAATCATCATTTTATATTGATCTTTTTTCATTTTTGTGTCTGCAGACTTATTCTGAGTCCCGGGGTCACAACTTTGCCCTAAATGCAACATTTGATGAGAATGATGCCAGCAAGTATGATGGTTTGGTTATACCAGGAGGGCGTGCTCCAGAATATCTCGCTATGAATAAATCCGTTACAGACTTGGTTAAGATATTTGTGGATAGCAAGAAACCAGTTGCCGCTGTCTGCCATGGACAATTGATCTTAGCTGCTGCAGATTCAGTTAAAGGCCGAAAATGTACAGCTTTTCCTGCTGTCAAGCCTGTTCTAATTGCTGCAGGTGCCCACTGGGTAGAGCCTGAGACCATGGCTTCATGCACCGTTGATGAAAATCTAATAACTGGAGCAACATATGAATTTCATCCTGAATTTATTGGCCATTTCATCAAGGCACTTGGTGGCAGCATATCTGGTTCTAATAAACGGATTTTGTTTCTTTGTGGGGTGAGTTTTGTATATTTGGTCCTAAATTATTTCTAAAATGGCTTTTGGGGGAATCCCTATTATTTCTTAGATTCTGCATTTGAACAATGCTTTTAGTTCTCGGGGGATTGATAGATAAACCTAATACCACAGAATAGGGTATAGCATGCTACAGACAGAAATGTTCTGCTTGACATGTAAACTGGTATCTTAGATACTCGTGAATGAAGATGAGCAGTGCTAGTATATGGAAACGAGCTCCACAACAGATATGCATCGATGATAGTTACAGAGAGCAATATGTTCCACATTTTTCCTCGACTTTTGAATAGCAGAGATATGACAGTTTTTGTCTTAGCAATTTTATGATTCCTTCTAGTGAAAATGATCTCTCTCTAATAACTTGGACGAGCATGTTTAATTGATTGGATAATGTAGCCTATGTGACTATGTCGACATGAAAATAAATGTTACTTTTGTTAATTGTATTTAATATATGTGAACTAATAACATGAATATTGAACTTAGATTTTACTGCTCTAGTAGCATATGATACAGTTGACATATAGATTGGGTATGTATTTGCAGAATAACAGAACTCCAATGTCCTTCTAAACTACTTGTTAATTGAAAATACTGATAATGTAGGCCGGTTATATATTTTAGCCATCCGAGCACAACAGGGATGGGATCCTACAAATGTTTATTAATGAAATAAGTCCTTTCTTAGTCATCATTGAATATTTGTCCTTTTTTCCTCTTCCTGCAGGATTACATGGAAGACTACGAAGTGATGGTTCCTCTTCAATCCTTACAAGCCCTCGGGTGCCATGTCGATGCTGTTTGCCCAAAGAAGAATGCTGGTGATAAATGCCCAACAGCTGTCCATGACTTTGAAGGTGACCAAACTTATAGCGAGAAGCCGGGCCATGATTTCACTCTTACAGCTGACTTTGAATCTGTTGATGCCTCAAGCTATGATGCTCTAGTAATCCCCGGGGGCAGGGCTCCAGAATATCTGGCACTCGATGAGAGTGTTCTGAAAATGGTGAAGCATTTCATGGAGTCCGGAAAACCAGTAGCATCCATTTGTCATGGACAACAGATTCTAGCGGCTGCTGGTGTTCTCAAGGTAGTTTCCTGTCTCTATTCATTATCCTGCCCAGAATTTGGTTATATATATAGATATAGATATTTCGTAGCAATACTGATGAAACTTATCTCAGATAATTCATGATTGATTCTCCATTTTTGTTGACAGGGCAAGAAGTGCACCGCTTACCCTGCTGTGAAACTTAATGTGGTACTCTCCGGTGCAACTTGGTTAGAACCGGAACCAATTGATCGATGTTTTACGGATGGAAATTTGGTAACTGGAGCAGCTTGGCCAGGCCATCCTGAGTTTGTTTCACAGCTAATGGCACTTCTGGGTATAAGGGTGTCATTTTAGCAAAATATACTTAACTGTTCTGTGATGTGTTCCGTTGTTGTTACTCTATGATATATACATGGCTGCATAGATCCATCAGGTTTTGAAAATAATAATGTTGTCTGCCTCTTTTGTACAGTCACTTGAAGAGTGGTAAACAACCTTTTAATCTGAGGAACTCTGCTTTGCCCAAACATTTGGTTTTGTTAATTTCTTGGTTTTCATTTGAGTTGCATCTAATGTATCCTGCATATAAAGGTATCATTTATGGGTTTCATTATCTCATTCTTTCTTTTTCTATTAAATTGCTTTTTTTATATAATTTAAGCAATCGTTTCTTTACAATAGGAGGAATGTTTCTATTATTGAAGCAATACTCATGGTTTTTATTTATCTTCTTGGAAATTACTTAAATATTATAATAATTATATTGATGGATCATATTTGATTTTCTTTCAAGAATGAAAGTTTGGAGATGTATTTTATACTTTGAAGATAATCCTCCAATAAACCTAAAATAGCAATTTATACATATAAATTATTTACGATTCATTCGTAATATTTATAAATTTTGTTTTAATCTATTTGTAAACGTAATAAATTTATATGTATTTATTTCTAACTTGTTATCACATCTTAAGGCAAAATCATTTAAAATACCTATATTAAACTAACTTAACCCATTAGAATTCAAAACAAAAAAGTTCTCAAAGTTTTACTATTATTTTTTGGTGAGAATAGATTTAAAAGGATTATTTTGCTTTTGAACAATAAGTATACGTCTCTCAAGTGAGAAAAATTGTTTGATTCGGTGGTAGGGGTATAGTGGCAAGATAGAAATAAATTCACTTAAATTTATTATGTATATAAGTAGATGAAAATAAAGTTTATGAATATTATAAATAAATCGTAAATAGTTTATATGCATAAATAACTATTTTTCCCATAATTACAATATCTCCGTCTCAAGATGAATATCTCATTTTAACTTGATTAAAAATTTAAAAGAAATTAAGGGGTTTGTTTGACTTACTTTTAGAAAGTTACTACTTATTTTTTCTATTATTATAATTAGTTCTTGTGATCTTTATATTAATAGATGTAAATCTTAAAATTAATGAGGTAGTTAATGTATTTTATATTAAAATATTTATTTATCTTAGAAAATTGAACATTTCATTTCAAATATTTTGAATTAAAAATATGAACATTCAAATTTGAACCATAGGAGTATTATACAAGGGACATATATAATTATAAATAAAATATTATATATGATGCGACAAAATTAGACTCTATTAAATGGGTCGATCTACATGTCAGCCCATAAATTAATCAGGAACTAGAAGTATATCTTTTGGTCCATTATTATGCTTATCGGATTGACCCAATTGAATTGTGCTTCGAAATCCAATATGTTAAGTTTGTTGTTTATTTATATCAGACTTTGAGCCTAATTTGAATTAAAATGTTCAAATTCTAATCTAATTTTCATATGATACATTTATCATATATCAAATCTAATAAGGCTTATATTAAATCCTTATAAAAGATCCTCTACTCCACAACAAAGGTACACGTTTATTTTTTCAATATTTTTTAGAATTATTTTTCTTTAAATTTAATTCTAACTTTAAGTATGGAAGTGATTTTTTGAGGATCAATTTCTAATTTTGAAGGAAGATTTGAGTAAAAGATATAAGGGAAGTATTATAAATTCTGGGTTACCAAAATTTT
>JAWZTD010000002.1:3662548-3673225 GCA_035221335.1 Echites panduratus | reverse complement strand
AGAAAATGTCTCAGAAAATTCCTTTCTTTTGCCATTTTCTTGCTATAAAGAATGTTCTTTCTCCTTGTAATTCCTCTACACCTTTCTTTGCTTGTTTCTTTGTACTGCCAGCAGGATATCTGAACAACAACTACTTCAAAAATTTTGCACAACATTTATCTATAAATCCCTCAAACTCCAATTCATCTCTCAGAAGCCATCCATTCTTTGAAAAGAATCCATATTTAGTAATTTAGAAGTTTGTTTCCGATTCTTAAATGGCTGCAGTTGCACCGCCATCATTGAAGAGGTCTGAATCAGTTGTTGAGACAATGCCGGAGGCCTTAAGGCAAAGCAGGTACCACATGAGGAGGTGCTTTGCTAAGTACATAGAGAAAGGAAGGCGTTTGATGAAAGTTCACAATTTGATGGATGAAATGGAAAGTGCCATTGATGATCACACAGAAAGAACCCAAGTATTGGAAGGTTTACTTGGATATATCTTGTGCACTACCAAGGTAACCAAATTTATCCATGCTGCTTAGCTATTTCCAATAGTGTGCATTGATGGTTTAATTTGTTTGTCACACAATTTTGCAGGAGGCTGCAGTTGTTCCTCCATACGTTGCCTTTGCAGTTAGGCCAAATCCTGGATTTTGGGAGTTTGTTAAAGTAAATGCTAATGATCTTTCTGTTGATGGCATCACTGCCACGGATTACTTGAAATTCAAAGAGACAATTGTGGATGAACAATGGTAAATCACTTGTATTATTTTTTCCCTTTGTGGGTTCTTGAAAAGTAGCAGAGAGAGTAATAACAATGATTCAACATGGCAGGGCTAACGATGAAAATGCACTGGAAATTGACTTTGGATCAATAGATTTCTCTACTCCTCGTCTGACTCTATCTTCTTCAATTGGAAATGGAGTCAACTACACGTCCAAGTTTTTGAGTTCCAAACTGAATGGTGGTGCCGGAATTGGAAGTGCACAGCCTCTTGTGGATTATTTGCTGTCCCTAAACCACCAGGAAGAAGTATGCCAATGTGAATCTTGATGAAGAAAATGTTAATTCTTGAAGGAGGAAATGGGAAAGTTTAAATTAACTTCTTTGGTTTTGAATTCTGCAGAAACTTATGATAAATGAGACCCTGAATACACCTTCAAAGCTTCAGTCAGCATTGATAGTAGCTGAAGCCGCCCTCTCTCTGCATCCAAAAGATACACCATACCAGAACTTTGAGCTTAGGTGAATCAGCTGCATTTTTTCCATCCCCTCTATTTGATGAAATGGTTTGAAGTTAAAACTTGTGCATGACAATTTCGTTCACAGGTTTAAAGAATGGGGCTTTGAGAAAGGGTGGGGAGACACTGCTGAAAGAGTCAAGGAGACTATGAGATCACTTTCTGAGGTATTACAATCCCCAGACTCAGTGAACATGGAGAAGTTTTTGGGCAGGCTTCCAACGATATTCAATATTGTGTTATTTTCTGTCCATGGATACTTTGGCCAATCAGATGTCCTTGGCTTGCCAGACACCGGAGGACAGGTAAAATCCTCTAATTTAATGATGAGAAATTGCGAAACTAGCTCTTCTTTACAAACTTGAATTCTTAATCATTTCTACAAAACAGGTAGTTTATGTTTTAGACCAAGTGGTAGCTTTTGAAGAGGAATTGCTCTCAAGAATTAGGCAGCAAGGACTTAACGTGAAGCCCCAAATTCTTGTGGTGAGTTACAAAGCAGACAGAAGTAGTTTGTTTTGATTTCCAATGGCAAATAACAGCTATTACTACTTGGTTTTTGCAGGTTACCAGATTGATACCTGATGCCAAAGGCACCAAATGCAACCTGGAATTAGAACCAATTCTTAATGCAAAGCATTCCCATATCCTTAGGGTGCCATTTAGGACAGAAAGTGGTGATGTTGTGTCTCAATGGATTTCAAGATTCGACATTTATCCTTATCTTGAGAGATATACTCAGGTTTTTGACTCGGAAATCCAAGTTTCCTGATCATTTATTTGTGCATTTCGAATGTTAATTCTTATTTGGAATATTCATGTATATTCATTAGGATGCGTCCAACAAAATTATGGAGCTGATGGAAGGAAAACCAGATCTTATCATTGGGAACTATAGTGACGGAAATTTGGTGGCTTCTCTGATGGCTAACAAGCTTGGGATAACACTGGTATCCTTCTAACCATCACAAGTTTAATAATGTATATGTCAAATAAAAGAGTACTCATTAGCATAGAGAATTTTGATTAGGGAACAATTGCTCATGCCTTGGAGAAGACAAAGTATGAAGATTCCGATATGAAATGGAAGGAATTGGACCCAAAGTATCATTTCTCATGTCAGTTCACAGCTGATTTGATTGCAATGAATATGGCAGATTTTGTCATTACAAGCACTTACCAAGAAATAGCGGGAAGGTGAGAGATTGTCTTTAGTTGATGCATACTACGTTGATTTATGCTTCCACAAAATTAGTAGCACAGGTTAGTTTTAAGGTAGTCATGATTTACCGATGGAGATTGTCCAAATATGCAGCAAAGATAGGCCAGGGCAGTACGAGAGCCATGCAGCATTTACACTTCCAGGGCTCTACAGAGTTGTTTCAGGAATCAGTGTCTTTGATCCTAAGTTTAATATTGCGTCTCCGGGAGCAGACCAATCAGTCTACTTCCCCCATGCAGAGAAACAGAGAAGATTCACACAATTTCGTCCTGCCATTGAAGAACTTCTCTTCACTAAAGGGGACAATGATGAGCACATGTAAGTACCTTTAATCTTGTATGTGCTTCTGTAATCAAAACATTCAAATGAAGTTCTAACATTTCTTGGTTTTGTTCCCCTGAAAATAGTGGATACTTAGAAGATAAAAAAAAGCCCCTCATATTCTCAATGGCAAGGCTTGATATAGTCAAGAATATCACTGGATTGACTGAGTGGTTTGGAAGAAACAAGAGGCTTAGGGGCTTGGTAAATCTTGTTGTAGTTGGTGGATTTTTTGATCCTTCAAAATCCAAAGATAGAGAAGAAGCCTCAGAAATAAAAAAGATGCACATGTTAATAGAAAAATACCAACTTAAGGGTCAGATAAGATGGATAGCAGCTCAGACTGACAGGAACCGGAACAGTGAACTCTACCGGACTATTGCTGACACAAGAGGTGCCTTTGTGCAACCGGCTTTATATGAAGCATTTGGTCTTACTGTGATTGAGGCAATGAATTGTGGAATACCAACCTTTGCAACTAATCAAGGAGGTCCTGCTGAGATCATTGTTGATGGGGTTTCTGGCTTTCACATCGATCCCAGCAACGGAGATGAATCAAGCAATAAGATTGCAGACTTTTTCCAGAGGTGCAAGGAAGATCCTGAATACTGGAACAGAATCTCTGTCGGGGGTCTTCAACGAATAAATGAATGGTAACCACACTAAATCCATGTAAACTTACCATAGAATTTGACTAATGGGATCTTCCGAAATGACAATTCTTTCTGAATCTTCTGCAGTTACACATGGAAGATCTATGCAAACAAGGTCTTGAATATGGGCTGTATCTATAGCTTCTGGAGGCAACTGTATAGAGAACAGAAACAAGCAAAGCAAAGATATATTCAGGCCTTCTACAACCTCCAATTCAGGAACTTGGTACATTACCATGTCATACTAATGGATTATATACTTCTATCAGTTTATAGCTTTAATTTTTAGCCCCATCACATGTTTGCAGGCAAAAAATATCTCTGCTAAAAAGGAAGAAACTTCAAAGCAAGAAACAAAGGAGAAGTCTAAACCACCGATCTCACAGAGGCATGTTTTTCAAGATTTCTATCTACTCATTTCCCCTCTAGAAGTTTAGAAATAACAAGAATAAATTGACTTGAAGAGTTAATACATTGTTTTACATTTTTACTTACCTGTTATAATTGTTTTCTTTTGCATCAGGCGCTCACAAAGCAGGCTGCAAAGGTAGGGTTACAGATCAAGTCATTCTGTTTGTACCTCATACACATCCTGAAACTTACTCAATTTGCAGGTTGTTTGGAGCTTGAAATTTTCAGAGGATAGGAGCTCTGCCAGGATAAGCAGTTACCTCTTCTTGCCTGAAAAAAATATGTTACATTTATCAAATCTATTGTTTTTGAATTCGTAAAGTATAAATAACGTTGAAAGGGAATAGTGAAATGCGTGTGAAAATAACCTATTTGTTTGATGAATCACCTGTTTAATAATAAGAAAATTTCCTGTTCCAGATTTCTTGATCTTGTTTCAGTTGCTAAGAGCAAACTTCCAATCTGCTATAAACATAACTCAAAAAGCAAAATCTTGAAAAATCTACGCATAATTGATCATCTTATGCAAACATTTGACAGCAAATAAACGGCACTTGTATTGGGATTCCGAAAGTGATTTTCCATGATTAAGAAACGTAAAGTGCCCAAAGATTTGACAAACACTGAATTCAATTGTCCAGGTTTAACTATGATTGTTCTTCAACGTCGGATCATAGTACTGCTATTCTTAGGCAATATAAAGCGACCGAAGTGACAACGGGATTCATTTAAACTAATCTGATCATAGATTGTGGATGCGAGATTCTTCAACTTCTCTAGTCACATTGAAGAACTTCAACACATGAGACCAATGTTCCCATCTTTTCAGCCGGTGAACGGCGATTGTCTCCGGAATCAGATCATGTGAGCACCGTCCATTGGTTCCTGGATAGTCATACATTGCAGGTTTATTAGAAAACCTGTTCTTTGCCTTTTTCCCCTTATCAAGCCACTTTCCAACCAGCTTATCTTCAGGACCATAGGTATCATTTGCCGGGATTTTGGAAATTCCAATCCACTCTACAAGGTCCCAAGACAGAACAAATCCCATTCCTGACATGTAATGGATAAAGGGATTCATGCTAGGACAAGGAATAACAAAGCCATAGTACAAATCTGACCTTGGTAATGGCTGGAGAGACAATGCCAATTGAGCAAGCCTTAAGTAAACATCATCATCAGCCTTCATAACATAGTCATAATTCTGTGATAATATCTTAGGGAGGGAAGAGAAATATGTATAAGTTTTGCCACTGTTCATGTTTTCAGAGCAATTCAGGATGATAATGTCATGAAAACGCATTATCTCAAGAGCTATAAGAATCCTTTGTTCCGGCTTGGTGAGTTTGCAGAAAACAAATTTGACCTCAATCTTGGCTATAGGAGAAGATTGGATCCCATATATGAGGCGGAGGAAATGGCGGCGATCATAGGTGTCGGCCCGAGTAAGGATTCCTATCAAGAGGCTAAAGTTAGCATGCGAATGAGGTCTGTCCCGGACTGTAATGGCTCTGTTTGTCAATGTGGCAAGAGGGGACTTTAAGAGAGTGCTGAAGAAGAAGATGAATATCAAGAGGATTATGGCAAAGGAAGGCAACAAAATCATAATTAGTCTTTTCTTCAGCATTTTGTGGAGAACTTGCATACCGTAGAGATAAGCAAGGAAGAAGAAAAGAGATGACCAATCCCTGGAAATTTTCACGGAGAAACTCTAATTCTTTTGCTAGTTTTCCGGGTTTCAATCGTAAATCATAAGGTCACCAACAAGACAACTACTATGGTCATGCTTGAAATGTGAGAAAAGGTTCAAGAAACTGATCCTGAGCATGCTTTAAACACACAATATCCGCTGCCAGATGTGAATAACTCATTGCCGTTACACACAAACTTCAAGGCCACCAATTCTGAATCTATGAACAACTTTTCATTAAAAAATTCTAAGTTATGATGACTATGAAACATACTGCAAAAATGCATGGCCACGAGGATTCATCAACAACTGAAAAGCATATTCATTCAGAAAGTTGATACAAGTAACTCAGAATACATAATATTCTTGCCCCAAAACAACATGTTCAGTATGCTGAAGAGGTCTAGTTACCATTAACAAAGTGGTGTGTGCTAAACCATTTCCCAGATATTGTAGCTTTTTAAACTTTGGTTTTTACCTGGAAGCAATCTTCCAGGGACCAAAGAGACAGTTCTGGTTTAAACTACACAATACTTAAGATCAGAATGTGACCAAATTGCCTAATAGAATCAAATTTGCAAAGAATGTTACAAAGAATCTTGAAAATGTCAACGGTTAGTATATTAGCAAGCTACCATAACTGGGTCCATTGGAGTCGAGCTCTCTCTCTGACACATTTCAGGACCAATGTTCACCATTTCTTCTTCCTGCGCCGTAGATTATTGGATTAATTTAAGTAAAATAAATGTCTATGCAGGTTTCTTTTCTAGCGATCCAGTTCAGTGTTTATGAGAAGATATGCTACCTTAGCAATATTTCTGAAATATGTTGTGTTGTAATTTCCCGTGGGAAACAAGGCTTCAAATAAATCTGCTAGGACCAGTTGTGGTTGAGAGACAGCTCCATCATACCAGTCTTTTAATAATTCACAAGTGGAAAGAACAGAATAATCAGGAATAAAATAAACCCATGAGAATTATGAGGGAAAATAGTGACTTGGGGATTTATTAGTGTATTACTCTCATGCATGTGTGAAAAATATTAAGAAAAAAAAAGGAGAAAATACTGAACTTAGCTTTTTCTTGAATTTATGTATCATATGAACAAGAAAGGAACTAAACAAAAAAAAAAACCTCGTAATTGAGGAAAAGTGAAAATGAAGATGAGGACAACAGGAAACTAAGAACAGATATATAAGAAGAAAGAAACACAAAAAATGCATAAATAAGGATGCTCACCAAGGACAGATGAATTTTGGATTCTTTTATCATATCTCCACAGGCTTTGATTTGTAAGGAATGCAAAGCAAGATTGATCTTCTACACCAATATTTTGGAGAAAGGCGGAGACATTATAGGCAGCTGGATCCGAGATGTATGTTTCATCAATCACCACATCCACAGTCTATAAATAAAATCTCAGAATTAGTATTACCAAACAGCAAATACTTTGCACATGTTATAATAAAATATAAAATGAAGATCTACAAGAAATATCTGTTCCTTCATCTAGTTTTGAAGTAGCAAGAATTCAAATAATTTACCAGTTAGAATTGATATCATCAACTTACACACAAGATGGCATGAAATGCCTCCAAGTCATCTGGAATTGAGATATTGTAAGTCATTTTGTTGATGGAGTTATCAATATTGCTGCCTCCTGCATCCTCCACATACTGCATTCAAAGTGGCCAAGTTTACAGAAGTACATTTTCCTTTCAATGAACGAGAAAAGACACACAAATTCACGAAGTACTCTGATGAATCACTACCTTTAACTTGTATGACTCTTGTGTGAATGACCAGACACCCTGCACGGTTAAAGGATAAAAGTTAATAAACTGGAAAGTTTTTGTTTGAAAAATGTGCCAAAAATACTCTGCATGATTCTGAGACCAAGGATACACCAATTTGCTACTATCACTATTATAGCAGGAAGGTAAAATACTAGAGTTCCATACTAATTTGAGACAACTAATAGAACTAGATTTTAGTAGAAAAGAAAATAACTATTCATGAAAAGAAACACTAGAAAAAAGGCTTTTCGTACATCATTGAACTCCATCCAAGCTACTACTGGTTTAAAGGATGAGGTCTTGCTTACAGCAGCTTTACTCAGACACAAGTAGTTCTCCTTGATCTGCAAATTAGTGATTTAAGAAAGTCTACTTCTCAACACCAAGAAAATGAAGGAAAAAAAAAAGAATTAAGAGGAAATAAGTTTATTAGTTATTCTATACTTGTGGAAATCAACAAACTCGTTATGTTTATGAATTGTCTAGCTCAAGAAAGTTAGTTTTTACCAAACATTACTGCTTGTAGTATATGAGAGTTTCTCACTTACTTTATCATACAATTGATTTGCTCTTGTTTCAAGATTAGCAAAAACTCCCAGGTACTTGATCCACTCTGCTCTCTAACATGAAAAGAATGAACAGATTGATAGCTTTGTAAATACGGAAAAAAGCATGTTAATGAAATGCTAATCCACATGTTATTTTGACACAGTAATAGATGAACATAATGAAAAAAGTCAATAATGAGAAATAACAAAAGCATGAATGAATAGTGTGTTTCTAGAGGTGTCATCGAATAACTCAATGCGAAACTTCGTAAAGAGGTCAGGAAATTAATATAAACTATTTCAAATTAAAGAAAAAAGAGGCATGGAATTTTTTCCTATGAACCAATGATAAAAGTAAAAGAATTCAACAGTCAAGAGCTTTCTTATCATCACCTAGTGAGATTATGAAAACTACACTTACTTGGAGAGGAGCATCTTCACCAAATGGAAGGAAAGTTGCATAATTGCACGCTTGTCCTTGATCATTGTTGCCAATGAAATGAGCTGAAAATTGTGAAAGATCAGTACTATTGACAATATCAACTTGTCCCTCATTTTCTAATTTTAGCACACACGGAGAAGCCACCATGCCTGATGTTATGCCCTTCAAGTTTCCTAACAAGCCCAGAAGCTGTCCACACAAAGCTATTAGTCAAGTAATCTCTACAAGAAAAATAACTCACCATAACTTGAAACAGTGAAAAAGAGAATAGGGAAAAAAGAAGACTAATTGGAGAAACAAGGAGAGTTCAGAAATAGGATCATTAAGTTCTTGACTTGTGAGAAGATATGCCAAATTGCTTTATTCATGAGAAAAATTGTACAAGAAGTAAGGAGTGCATATCAACAAACAGAGTATAATGACTTACAAAAGCTTGTGGTCCTCACCTCAAAAAAGGAAACTACAAATTCAAAAAGCAAGGAAAAAGAATAAGTCATCCCAAAAGGAACTAAAGTTGTCAGGACTGAGGAGGATTAATTTCATAAAAAAGGAGCTAATTTCATATACCTGGGAAGTAGTAGTTAGTTTCAATTGAATAGTTTGCTAATGGGACGACGAAAGATTTTATTCTTGAGGTGCAGTATTTTGTTCTGGATGCCATCCTTGTATTGTTCTGCAGCAGCCAGAAAGAGAGCCATTTGTTTAAGGATAACAAAAGCAGAAAGTTGGAAACATCCTTTACTGCTTCATCACTATTCTCCAATAACCAAAGCTTTGCAATCTCTAATTTCAATATAAATAAACTAGAAGGGCACATTTCTTTTTGAAAAAAAATACAAGAACAAAAAATATTAGGCGCAAACTGCCAATTGGCACCGGAAAGTTAAAACTAACATGAAATTTCAAATTCTTAACCACACAACATAATCAAAATCATAGAATCTTCCCTATAGCCATAAGAAAACCACAATTTTAGCATGGGAGCTCCTTTTTCATTTGCGGAGGATTTTTTGGATTCAAAGGACCTCAAACTTAATTACATCTCAACTTCAAAGTAAAGCATTGGGAGCTCAAAAATGGTTAGAGTTTCAATCTGGTAACTCACAGAGATCATTAAAGTTGTGTTTGCTTTACAAAAGGGACAAATTGGACAGCATTGACTTTGACTTCACTTGTCTTAAAAAGATAACTTGTGGACCTTAACTAGGCAATGGACTTAAGTGTCCTCTCAATGAGCTGAAATGAAGGCACCCTCTTTCTATGTTGATGAGAAAACTTTTACAGTAGATAAGTTAAGATAATGCCAGAAGCAATAGGCAATGACACTTAAGTAGGAAGAATTTACCTGAATTAGAAGATAACTCTTCCCATCAAATCCATTCTTGATGACCTTGAAAGTCTGTCCATAGTATAAGTGAAAATATGCAGCATCATCCACCTTAGAAATGTTGCCAACTTTAACAGTTGGAATAGCAGCATTCAGAACTTTAACGGGTGATAAAGAACAGAACCAAGCCAAGAACAAGAAAAACACTTTTAGAAAATTTGACAGTGACGAAGACATGGTACAATGCTAATGAAGAAACCAGCTAAGAGGGGCTGGACTTTGAAGCTTATAGCTTTATCGTGCATGTAGTGGAAGAAGACAAAGCAGCAACAGCCCAGATAAATTTGCAGCCTTTAAGAAGGTTTTGGCATGGTTAGATGCGGCAATGGTGGGTCATAACAGTTGAATTTGGTGTGTGAATTATTTGATTCCAAGAATTGTTGGCATGTGTAAAAGGGTTACCTTGATTGGTGAAAACCATTCCAACCCGTGAACCAAAAAAAGTGCTTTATTTGTCATCTTCTTTTCATCACTTTGCTCTTGCCCTTCATCTCCCCTCTCAGCAGATAACAGGTAGCCCCAACCACCATGTGCTACGCACTAAACTGCCTTCCTCAATCCCAATATTGCAAAAAGTTACCATCACTTTCTGCTATTGCAATCTTGATCACAAGCATTTCAGACCAATATTACCATTTTCTGTGCAGTCAGTGATACATTAAATAAATGATAGTGAGAATTGTAAGTATGTGCGATTTGATTTTCTTTTTCTTGGAGGTAAGTAGTTAAAGAGAACCAAATCAGAGGATAAATTAGGCATGTCACATTCGCACCACTTTGGGGTTCCTTCTGTCCCAATTTCACAGGCTAAACAGTCTTAAAGACATGCCTAAAGAAATCCAAAATCAATAGATCACATGATTTTAGAATTTAGACGATGTAGAACAAGGCAAAATCAATGGAAATGTTCGTGTAATCTTACTTTCCAAAGCCTTGAATTCACATGTTGATATCTTTCTTGAATTCAAATGGTCCAAAAACGTA
>JAWZTD010000002.1:3618950-3631989 GCA_035221335.1 Echites panduratus | reverse complement strand
CCCTAACTAGCAATCAAGAATTGCTTTTAATTTCATTATATATCTTTTTGCCCTAATTATGGCTTTTTAGTTGGATCGATATGCATTCGATCACATCAGAGTTTGATGACATATTATTATCATCATTTTTATTTTTGGGCAAAATTCCAATAAAGTTATATAGCACATCGATCAATGTAAATAAGATACAGTGCGGTGCACGTAGTAGTAATGTACAGGAAATTAAATCTCTTTGGTGAGATATAATTATCATTAACCACGACAGTGGAAAAAAAAATATGATAACATATTAATTTCCTTTGTCTTTTAAACTTTTATTCTTAATGTTAGGAGAATTTTAGTTCCAATGAAATTGGTAAATAATTTGTGTAACTAGATCTTAAATTCAATAATTTAGTAGTTTTGGTGTAAGAGTACTACTAATATTCTTTGGTTAATTTATTTGGTTATTAAATACTAACAATATTTAGTAGTTATAAATTATTTACTTTATAATTTTTAATTAAATTTTAATATTTTAAAAATTCAATATGATTCCTAGTGATATTTGGCATATCTTCGAAGTCTAAAAATCAAGATTTACTTTATTATACTCTAATAAATAGGAGTTACTAATAAATAAAACATAATATAATTATACATTACCTTATAGGAAATATACCCTCTGGATCTTTTTATTACACATCTATGTTTAGTTTATCTTTTAAAACTAAAGTTTAGTCTACTCTTTCTAAAATTTAGTATTTAAAATTTGAAAAAATCCTTCTGGTCAAAATATATATTATCAAAATGGTAAAATGGGGATATTTTTTATATATTTTGATAGAATAAAAAGATTAAAAAATAGGGAAACTTTTCTTGAAATCAATTTATTATAAGGATATTAATGACATTATATGTAATTTTGATCAAATTTTGATAAAAAATTTTAACCAAATAGCATTACCCTTAAAATATATTTTAAAAAATCTTAATTAAAGATAAAAATTAAGATTTTTATTAATTTTTTATTAACATTGAGTCACGCATGTAATAAAAAATCTCGAGCCAAAAATATATATTCTAAACCGTCACTGGGTATTTACCTAAACAGAAAAGGATTCCCAAATCCCTTCTTTTATAGAATCCAAGTATCAAAAAACAGGTTGTATTCTGAAATCCATTCTCTATATATAAAAGCCAAGTATCTAAAAACAAACAACTCTCCAGTATCTCCGCCATCAAATTTCTGCTCTGCTCGAAGATATATTCGTCTTCTCTTTCTTCCTATCAGTTCTGTACTTCTCCCTCTCTACTCAATACAATCCAACAAGAAACCATGCAGGTTTTAAATTTTGGATCGATCGTAAAGAAATTAAGCAGCAGCAGCAGATCAAGGGGTAGTAATCATGGAGGATGCAAGTGCAAGAGGATGAATTCTTCAGAAAGGAAAAGGAAGGCTACTACGGGAGGATATGTTCCGGTTTACATCGGCGAAGAGCAAAGGAGATACGAAGTTCCGTTGAAGTATTTAAATTCCTTCCGGCTTCAAGCTTTTTTGAATTCGCACGAGGAAGAAATAATGGATTCCAGAGACGAACCGATTACTCTGCAGCTTTGCTCTACCAATGTCTTCGAAACTATCCTCGCCCTAGCAGAGGCTGACATGAAGTTCCTTCGATTTCATCAACATTAATCTCGATCGAGATCATATCTGGATCGAATTATTTCTTCCTCTCGTATTTTTTGTTTTTTTTGGTTTTTAGATGTTAGACCAAGAGTAGTAAAAGACGTAAAAAATCTTGGAAATTTTCAAACGCAAGATTGATCTTTTCTGCACCATTAATGTGTGTATCTTGAGTATAAATATAGTGTGAGGGTTCTTCGTTCTTTTTTTTTTTTTCTTCTTTATGCCCATAATTTTGACCCAGGTAAAGGCTTTAAGGTTCTTGCATAAACCCTAGCCTACCGCTGTTCAAGAAAGAGTTGAGTTTCCTATATAGGTTTCAAATTTCTTGTTGCTAGCTAATGCATGTATTTCTTGAAGTCTCCCTCTGCAGATATGTCGGGAGCTCATGTGGATGACGAGTAGGAATCAATTTTTTTTTTTCTGGGGTGGTGGGGAACTTTTACCCTACTCTGATGTTAAATTTTCATTCCAGAAGTTAATTCTTTTGTCGGTAATTGGCCCCTAATATTGCAGTTAAGCAAACCATTACAAATGAAGTTGCGTTTCAATTTGTAGACCACAAAATATCACCATGTAATGGTCTGGAATATATATTAACCTTTCGTCAAAACCCACTGCTCAAGTTGGGGTAAGGAAAAAAAGAAAAAGGAAAAAGAAAACAATGTGGGATTTTTAGAAATAGAGAATTATCAGATAAATAATAGTTAATCTTCAGATTTAAGTTATTTAGCAGATCAAAAAACTACGAGGACAGCGCTATGAAGCTGCAATGGTAGTAATACTGGGTCAATGCATGATCTTAGTATATATCTGTTTGCCCAAGGCAAACTATTCCCGATGCAGCTTTTGCTTCGTCAGGAAAAATCTGAATTTCTTTTGGCCTACCGATCAGAATCAGAATCAGAGTCTGAGAATTGCACTTGTTGAGCATCTTTAGGTTCCAAATCTGTGATGGAAGGAGGAAATAGCTGATTTCGTGGTGGACGATTTCTGCGATTTCTTCGGGCCTCATCCTACCAAATCCAAATCCAAATCCAGAAGGATTGAAGGAAAGAATGAAAATAATTAGGCATACATTGAGGAATTATCAGGCCTGTTCTAGGGCAAAAAAATTAAAAACGTGAATGAATAAATCTTCTTAGAGCAGTTTAGGGCTGATTTCTTCAACCAATGCTCAAAGAAGCAATGATTGTTATGATGTTTTTACGTACCTTATCACCTGCTGATTGATTTGATGAATTTGAACTATTCTTCTGAGAGGATTGACTTGTCTGCAGCCAAGTGCGACCGGATAAGATTAGAGCTACCAAAAGCAAAACTGGTCCGATTCGTGGATCGCTTAATAGATCATGCATTTTATATGTGATATCGCTGATTTTTAGTTTCAGTTCCTTGCTTGAAAAAAGAAACGTCCCAGAACCATCTGACCAAGCAGCATCATCTTCAGGAACGAGCTCAGGAGTTTTTGTCTTCTGTAAGAGGTCGCAGGAAGACATCAGAGAATATTAAAATGAAATTAAGAAAAAAAAATTGTCCAGCTTACTTGTGCCATTCAATCTCTACATACATAACAAAAGCGTATGAGAGAGGTAACAACATCAGCATGACTCAAAATCATTTTATCTTATGCCTAATCAGTATTGATTTGCCTAATGGTGTTATGATGAACTAAATAATTTCCTACTGCTGATTGTTTAACTGAGAATCCAAAATTAAGTTTCAAAAGGAACAAGATAGAAAAGAAAAAATATAATCCTGATACCAAATAAGGAGCAGCGAGGAAAAAAAAAGAAGTCCAACAAATTTCAAGAAACTAAAGAGAAAGCATCCATTCCGAAGTTTGCACACTTGGTAACTGATTTTTGGAAATTTTACTTACAAAAGGTGGGAGTTTCCTGGAGTCACCATCTTCAATTGTCGTGGATAGCCATTTTATAATCTGCCAACCACCACTTTGTTAATGCATAGAAGTCTGAATTGAGTAACAAAATTTGAAGCTCTGACTCTGATGTATGAGCTAAAATATCTTTGGAATGGTTTCCAAGTTGTTTTGGTAAAAATGAAAAACAGATACAAACGCAAATAACATGGTATAGTAGCACTTTAAATTTTCTTGTGAATCATGGAATTGGTGAATATAATAATACAAGTTTCTTTTGACAAGGAATTATGTGAAATGCTGAAGAATACCATCCTTTGTGGAATTGTTACCTCTGATATTTCACGTGAACCCTTGTATTTTGCCACAAGTTGGCTTGCCGGATCTGGATCAACATAATTCACTGCTTCAAGGAAGTTTCTAGTCTGTTTCTCAGTTACAATTTCATCATCAGTGGCATTCCTCTCATACCGTACAACAAGTAGCTGTGCTACATCATCTATACCTCTTCTTGGTCCACAAGATTCGTGACCATCTTCTGAATGGATATGAAAGAAACAGAATTTCTGCACAAATAATACAAAGCCTAAATTGTGATGGAGGGACAAAGAATTCAAGCCATCAATCATCAACAATTACACAATAGCTATTGCAGTAAGAATTCATCCATCATAAGAGCTATATGTGCCTATAGTATGTAGAGAAGATTGCTAAAGTTATTTAGGTTGGATGCTCATCCATATTTTTTGCCTGAAGTTTCTCTTTTAAAAATCACATTATCTATCCTGGCAATGAAATGACTTACAAGTCAAGTTTATAAAAACATAGTTTTACACCCATATTCTTCAAGATAATCATACACTAGTGGTTATTCACCTTGTTTAACTGAACATTACATGAAAATAAGAGATGAGAATAAGAACTCACTTGCTGAGCTTCACCATCAAGCCAGGTGAATGTTAATCGTTTTTGTTTCAGTGCAAGTGAAGCAGCAGATGATGAATTATCGGAATCAACAGAGTTCAATTCCTCAGCATTTGAAAGTTTTTCTTGGACCCTGCGCATGGTCTTTTGCCATGTGTATGTCACACCATTGCCAAATGAATAAAATATTAGTGTCCATAACCAACAATATTAAATCCCAAAACAAATCTTGCTTTATTATCTTTTCCAAGCCTGCCTCATTTATTTTGAAAGTTCTGAGGATTTATTTAAGCTAAGAATTACAAGGAAAAGCTTCTTACATCTCGCATTGTGTTGAGATCTTGGCTCAGCCTTCCAGCTAAGATGACACAGTACCAGACCTCCACATCTTTGCCAGCACGAGAGCGGCCTCGAGCATTGCAGCCCAAATCCATTGATGTCACACTCCTTAACTGGGGAAGCACTGGAAAATGGCAGAAAACATCAAATAATAGCATACTTCCATTTCTTGGCTTGGCTTAAACAAATAATTGCAAAGTCTCTGAATTACATGGACACATTATGAAATGACTAACAGAAACCTTTAATTCATGTAAGGGAAGCAACAGCTGCCACAACAAAAGTAAACTATTTGATTAGGCTGGAATTTGCTTGGTCAATTAGAGCCCATATCTAAGTCTTCATTTTATAACCATTGATTCTGAATTATGATGGCATATGCAGCAAAAGCTCATCAGATGTCAAAGTCATATGGTCCTAACGAATCTCCAATCGTAGTGAAAGTCAACCTGCTACCAGGTCAACATGTACTAGCATATTCTAAATAGTAACTTTAAAAAATAAATTAAAAATAGAGCATGTTAGTAAGATAGAACAAGATTTTGCAGGTTGACTAAGAAAAATTTCCCAGAAACGCTTGATAAAGAATTTCAGCAGAATGAAGATCTTACCATGATGTTTGTTCTCCTCCATAATAGGAGTGAACATAGAGTTGTTGATAAATCCTGAAATAAACATATTCACTAAGCTTGCCATATGAGAAACATATCATAATACTGTAACAGTAGGTGGAAGAAAGGTTCTTGCCATGATGGACAACAGGTTTTACTCCAGGGTCTTTCAGAAATACAATAGCGGGTGCAGATTCCACACCAAACCTGTTATTTTTTAAACAAACTTGTCATCATCAATAGAATTCCAGAGAAAACTTGCTAAAGAGAGAATCTGAGATTCAAGTTGCAAAGTTTTAAGAACCCCAATGAAAAGATAAAGAAAATAGGGGGGAAAATTACACAATGCATAACCGGGTTGGTGGTAACAAACCCCAACAGATATAAAAAGCTATGTTCCAAAATGAAAAATGAATTAGAGTGATTAGATATAATTATTTACTTGATGGAATTTTCAAGAAATATAATAAGCTGGGCATTGGGCACAGGTTTTCCGCTCTGGGATCTATGAAATTCAGAACAAGCATGGCCTCAATTCTGCAGAATGTGTAAACATGTATCTGAAAGAACAAAAACTGAAAACTCATATAAGATATTCCATTTTCAATTGCATACTGGTTATCAAAGCCCATAGCCATAGGAAAAACTGTTTTCCGTTTTCCATGTGAAGGATTCGAACAAAAATAAGGAAACAGAAAGGGTTAGATATAAGACTTATGAGATCCAAGTTTTGCCTTTATTGTCAACTTTGTTAGTTGCAACTGAAAATGCAACCCAGGAAAAGAAAACTAATCTCCATAAACACTAAATCTTGTAGATTTTAAAGCTCTATACCCCTTACTTTGAGACTAAGTAAACAAGTTTTAGGTGAAAGTCAATATGCTATCTCAGGTGAACTTAGATCCCAAATAATAATAATACATGCCACCATGCATTACTTTACCACTCAAGTGTTGATACAATAACTAATTATGATTATAAAAAAGGATCTACTAATGAATCGCAACCACTGGAAAAGGAAAATTACAAGAAAAGTGAACAAATACCAAGAAAAGATAGTTAAAGGAACAATGAATATTTCTCTAATAAAAAAGAGGGTTGACAAATGACAGCAGAACCACATACATATTCCACCACAAAGAAGACTCCTCTTCTCGCCATAGGATAAATGCAAAAGTGGCATATGTCCAATAATCTTTAGCAGCTCGACGCATGAACGGCGTGGCTCGTTCTCCTGTTCTCGAGAATATGATAACCTTTACCTATAAGGAACCAAAAAGAAATATATTAAGGTTTCACCAAATCCTAAATGGTTTCCTGATCTGGACATCCAATAATAGAATGGTAAAGGAATACCGGGATGTTATAATACAGAAAAGGTTAGTTCACCAGTATAGTTCATGAGCCGTAAAGCAGAACACCAGAGAGCCATGTTAAAAGAAAAACAATGCCCAACCTTTTAGTTGAAGGGAAAAAACTAAGACATGTCTAGGATATGCAGAAATTGAACTCTTTAATCAGCGTCCGTTAAGTCCTCTGTAGGTTACATACAGAATTGAATTTGAAGAAAGTCAATGAACTTGAACTTACATATTTGGGTCTGCTTCAGAGAATATCAATCAAGTAACTGATTGGGGGGGTCTAAAAAAGAGAAATAAAAAAAAAAATTTGAGATTCGATTTTCTTCAAGGTAAGAGGTTGTTATATGATCTAGAACATGAATCACAAAAGATCACTGATATTGTGTCATGGAAACTGGCAATACCAAATCCCCAAATGCAGAACATAGTAAAGAGATGATTGACCTCCTATAATAATTTTTCAAGAGATGATACAAATATGAACATTATTACAAAATTATAAAACAGCTACTGATGCCCACTTTGCACAGGTCTTTAAATTCGTTTTGGAACCTCATTTAAGGGGCTTCAAGGGGATCAAATGCCAAAAAAAGGTAAGAACTAATAAATCTGAGATAAAGAACCAAAAGCGGTCAAAGCATGGCAAGATGCAACAACAGTAAATGATCTTGTCTAGGAATAAAGTCAGTACCTTGTGAGGTTTGCTTTTGGCTATAAAATTTTGTGCCTGAAAATTGAGGTAAAATATCACATGAACACATTTATGTATGTTACACAACATAAGAAAAAAAGAATATATCTTGCAAAGATAAATTCAATACATAAATTCAAAATATATATATTGTATTCCGTCTCTACACATTCTGATTTCAGGCAGATTTTGGTTGAGTATATAATCTCCCATCCAACACACTATTTCTTTGATTTAAGCATTGAGAAATTGAATACGCTTGACTTTTAGATGCCTCAAATTTATAAATAAGAATATAAATAAGGCAAGGAAGGATGACAGAGAAAAACCATGTTTGTGGCGATTGGATCAAACTGAAACTATAATTCAGCAAAAGATTATGTTCCATTTCCCAACAACAATAATATGGGGTACCACCCATGATACTCTGATACAGAGATCATAGTCCAAAGAGAGCTCTTTAACCAATGGCAGGAGGTAAAAAATTACAGGCCTCTAATTTGGTTAGTTGGCATGCATAGCATACAGCTTTTTCTTATACTTCAACCACTTGAATCATGCAGAAAGCACATGCAAAGGAAACCAGAAGACAGAAAAAATAAATTTTCATGATTAGAACATTAAACCATTGTTTTTGAAATAAATTCTGTACATTACCAAGGACTCCTTTGAATAATACATTATCCGAGGCAAAGTTAAGATGGTTGTGGCAAACCAATCAGTCACCGTATCAACAGACGTTTCTCCTGCATACCTAGTAAATAGCCAATTGTCAAAGAGTTTGACTAAGATCCAATATGGCTTACAATCTGCTAAATTATCCAACCAAACAACATTCTACTTGGTCAGAAAGAAAGATCAAAACCTCAATGAACTTCAACTAAGAAAAGCTAAGTAGTTCTTATACAGTGAGCCTGAGAGAAGACTTACCTGTACAGACAACGCGAACTATTGCACCCAGGGCGAAAAGCTAGAATGGTTGGAAGTCCTGGGGGTGAGAGAAAAAAGATCCAAAAGAAAGAACAAATCAAGAACAAGAGCATAACAATTGTAGGAGAAATTAATGATAAGCATATTACACTCAAACAAAATTTCTGATGTCAATTACTTTACATTTTCATATCTCCCAAAACTGACTCATAATTTAAAAGCCTAAGCATCTTTCATTTTCCCAGTCCTATCCCTTGCTTTTAACTTTACTTTAACCATTAATCCTATATTGGAGAAGGCAATATAGAAAAAGTGTGAGTGAACAAAGTTTAAATATTAAAATATGATTCTGAAAGGTCATATCGGGAAAGTTACCATGTCAACTAAGGAAAGACGGGGAACTTTGAAGAGTAAACTATTTCAAGTGAATTTCCCGCTTGAATAGCTGAGATTAGCTTAGACAAAGGTCAAACAGCTAAGAATTCAGTTTCAGAAATATTAGATTGGCCCTTCAGTGAGAGCTCAAATGTGTGACCCAAAAACACAGCCACACCTAATTTTACATATGCTTTGTGTAAAATATGAAGTACTACAAACCAACATGCACACACACACACAAAAAAAAAAAAAAAGAGGGTAACAAGTTTTTGCTCTTCATGTAACATTCAGATTGAATAACTAAACTTACAGTGAAACTTCAACATTGTGGGTATTGAATTCCACCAAAATTCAAAGAAACTAACCATTTCTGAAGAAATGTTGTCCACTGGACTTCTTCTCAGCCAAGTATGAAGCAAGATTGAGATCTCCAACTTCAACCATTCCATTATTTGCAACACCATCTAACAAAGTAACTATGTAGACAGAGAGAAAAATAAATAATTTACCATTCTTACATAGAGCACTTAAAGAAAGAAAAAGAAACAAAATCAGAACTTCTACCAATTCTTTTCCAGTTGTCAGCAAATTTCGCACAGCGATTGCTCCCATATGAGAATACCTGATTTGAAGTTAAAAATCAAAGTAACAGATAAGGGAAAGAAAAGTTGGAAGAAGAAAACAAAAATGTTATTGCAATGTAGAGAAAACATCCATAGACATGCAATGTAAGGTAAGCAAAATGTACAAACAAAGAGCATACAACAGAAAACAATACAATGATGAAATACTTATTCATATTTACAGAGACACACTGAATTTACAGTACAATGCCTAGGATATTTATTTTTATCTTTTATGGATATAGATTGTTCTAGGACAGAAACATGATCTTCAAAAGTCATACCGAAGGATAAAGAAACACAAAGGTTCACATAGACACACATCTCCATATGTCAGAACAAATACCACCAGTGAGCCCTACCAAGCAGAGAAATTTTTCGTTGTAACGAGTAATGAAATTGAATAATATGCAAACAAGAAGATGAAAAAAGGAGATGTCATGGACATGTTTGATTTTTACACTGAATCTAGTAACACGATTGACTGTGACAAACCTGAATGATCAAAGCCTTGCCATTTTCAAAACTGGATAAAAAATTCTCCATTTGAATCATGCCAAAACCATGTTCTTCAAGATCTGAATGCAAAAATTAGCGGATAAACTTCACATATCATACTACAAATGGAATTGACCACTAAGAAAAAGGTTAAAAGTTTGATAAGGATGCTTTTATTTGGAGTGAAGAAAAGGGAGGGGTTATACTGTAGTCAATATGAAAACTAGGTATGGCTTCACAAACCAAAAGAAGGAGGCTCCATCAATGGAATCTTGATTTCAGAAACACTGCCTCCAGCATATTGCTGCTTGGCTTTTTCAATCACATCCTACAGAGCCATCCACCAATAGATTAAACTGGAAACAAGCCAAAGGGAAATAAAGACAAATAGGACCCAGCATGTGAAATTAGGTCTTCATGTGAGCCCGTAAATAAGAACTTACTTTGTGTTCATCAATTTCAAAAACGTCATAGTCTCTCTTCCACAATTCATTTGTTAGTAGCTCAAAAGCATATCGGGCCTGTAAAACATACATATATAGGATGTGATGGTATGAACCAATGGATTAGAAGACAAACAACCTAACTCCAAGTGCCTTAACTTTATTTTATGCCACAGTAATTTTTGGAGGAATTTTATGCCATAGTAGTGTGCCAAGGAAACAACAATACTATCTCTGTCGCATGAGCTAGTCACAACCAGGAACAAGCTAATCATACAAATGAAAGGAGCTTCATATGCCAAATTTGTTATAATATGCATGGAAATGAATCGTAGGAAAGAAAGAAGCGCCTGGCATAATATGTAAAAAAATAATTCCCAAGGATTCAATGTTACAGTCATGAATTTGTCTATCAAACAGCAAAGAAATAAATGGGGACATAATGGTAAAGTAGAGTAATGTGTAAACAGCATTTCAAATTGAGAACATTCTCTTCATGATGGTTAGTTGTATATGTAAGAACGCATTTCATGGTTTTTTTCAAAAAACATATATATATATATATATATATTAAACACAGATTTGATACTTCCCGTCGTCCCAGTTTTACACGTGAAAGTACTTGTATTAAGAATTCCTCACATGAAAGAAACCAAGAACAAGATAACGTCAATACATCATAGTTCAGGTTCCAACAAATTAGGTTATAGCAAACTAAACTAGAAACAAATCCTGGTTGCATACCTTAAGAAAGGCAATGGTTGTAGGAACTTCAACACCTGAATCCCTGAAAAAAAATAATGCCAAAGTTAACTCAGGAGTGGTGTTTCAGTATATGAAGAAATTTGAAGACCAAAAGAAATAGTAATACAAGCTCTCAGCTAACACACATAAAATTAAGAGCAAAAAGGTTTAAATGTGTATGTATTTCAGATGAAGTTCGTTTCTTGAGCGCAGCTTTTTTTATTTTATTTTATTTTATTTTGGGGGGAAGAGAGAAGAGGCCATGTGCCTTGAACTGGATCCTTCAGTACAATGGAGCTCTCACGAAGTATAGATCTAGTTTCTCAGGGGTGAAGCAAAATTACAATAGCAGAGGCATGCATCTATTATGTCCTGCTTAGTATAAAGAGCATGAAGCATCAACCTAATGGTTATTCCACAATCAACCAATCAGTTTTTGCAAGGAAAACCATTAGATTCCTGAAAGGAATTATTTTGGTGTGCCTCAGAACCAGGAGGCAGTTTGATTTGTTTGCCAAAGCCAACAGGCGAAAGCATCTGCCCTGTTGTTCCTGCACTTCAATAGGAATCTTACAGAATGCTGACTACTCTGAGAAGCGTTGGCAAATTTGAAATTTATAAAACAAAATGAAAACAAAAATAAAAAGGATTACCAGCATAGATAGATAACATCAATGCTACAAACAACACTTTAAGAAAAAAGAGAATGCAGTATGACAGAACTTGAAGTTCAAAAAACAAATGAAAAAAGAATAGAACTTGAAAAATGAAACTGAAATTACCATTTGGAAGTGAGTTTCTCATAAGCCTCCGTAACTTCTTCAATTGAACTATACATCTTTATTCCCAGAACTACATAAATTCAGATATAAGAATGCACTACAGTTCACCAAAAAAATCTCATAGAGAAAGAAGCAAGAAAAATTGAGAGGAACATAGGGCGCAAACGGATCATACCATCGTAATGTGAAGTGGGAAAGGAGCGAGGGGTAACTACGAGTTGGAAGTAGAGCGACGCAGCGAAGAGGATTAGAGGAACGGAGTAAGCTTTCATAGAAGATGCAACGGATGAAGTCGACGGAGAAGGAGGAGGAGTGGCCGGAGGTGACCTAGACGTTGGCGCCATGACCACCCTGCAATCGTCAGTACACTTAAATCACTGATACTGCTACATCAGTTTGTCGAGACTAGACTCTCCATAGACAAGAAGAGCGCTCCCCTCGAAAAACGCATTCTTCACGTGAGTCAAGTTCAAAAAACGCATTCTTCACATGAGTCAAGTTTCTAAAAACCTAGAGAATCTCGGTGACGTGATACGGAAGCATTCTCTAATCTGTCCGACTTCCCAGTACATGTGGAATAGGTTCTTCGAATGTTTGCGGGGCCCAACATAATTAGAAGCCTGATGCTCATAAAATTTTTTGGGCTCAAAGCCTTGTAAAATATGGGCCTCAAGATTAAAAATTGATCCATACAGTCTTTTCTTACTTTTTTTTTTTTTCAAGGTGGATGCATTCCATCTCAAAATTTAAGATTTTGATCAATATGATATTAATTTTATTTTTTTGACTTTTATAGTTTTTATAACTTTTTTAAATTGTAACTACATCCTTTTCATATTTTCGTCATAAATCTTGTCACCTTCTGGTAAAAATCAAATGAAAAATTGATAAGTTTAGCCCTTAAAATTTTAAGATTTAATGTTTATGATCCTTAAAAAGTATCAAATTAAGTTGAAAATGTGAAAAGTAACCATAATCATAATTAAAAAAAATTTTAAAAATCTTAAAAGTCAAAAAAATAAAATTTTTACTATATTCATTAACAGCACTTATTTTAGGATGAAAGCACCCATATTCCTTTCTTTCTTTCTTTTTTTTTTTCCCCTCGGGTGTTGATAAAATGTTTATATGAGTCATGCTCCGCCCGTTCTAATGATCGGATGCTAA
>JAWZTD010000002.1:3602698-3616320 GCA_035221335.1 Echites panduratus | reverse complement strand
AAGAAAAGATCATATAATTAAATTAAATAAAAATATTGTACTGAATTTATAATGATACGGATCAAAAATCCATATCAACGAGATTATTAATCTCATAAGATTTTACCATATTCAATGAATCTTTATTAACCATGTTGACTTGGGGAACAGAACGAAACTCATTAATTTTGGTTTTCTAATTTCTTAACTAAAGCTAATCTAAAGTCCTCTTTTCTTCTTCTTCGTCTTTTTCTTCTATGGGCAAAGTACTGTTTGACTGATTGCAAGCCTTCAAGCAGCCAGAAGGTCGGCAATGACAATCGTTTTTCTCCATTCTTTATTGGCCAATAAACAAAATATTTGCCATCTGTTATTTTATTTTATTTTATTTTTTTCCTCGATTGTACGATGCACGCCCAGAGAAAAAAGACAATGTACTCAAGGTACATATTAAGAATATGTTGCCCGTGTGTTCTATGTGTGTGTGTGGGGTGGGGTGGAGTCTGTGCGGGGTAGGGAGGCGAGGTGGGATATAGTAAACAAATTGATCGAGAAACTAATTATTATGATCCTAAAGAATTCCTTTTGTGGTCCTAAGTAAGATATTATCTTACTAGAATAATCACAAAGGTCTGGAAGTTGTTGGGTAGATGGGCCCCAGAAGCGTAGCCTAAGCCTATGCTTAAACAAAGGGAGGGCTCTGCCATTGGGCATTGAGGAGAGGGGAATGAGAATTAGATTATTAATTAACAATAAGAATGAGATGATTATCAAAGTTTAACGGTGTATCGAAATTTGTATCATCTATTATACTATTTTTTTTTTCTATCTTAATTCTAAAATTTATTATAGGACCTCTATCTTCTTTATTTCTAAATTTATCATTTTCTTTATAAATATTCTAATAGATAGAATGATTAAAATTTTATAAATATTAAATTTAAATTCTATTAATGCTTTATTATTTTGAGTTACGTGTGTATTCAAGAATAATGTCTAGGTACTAAAAAAAAATATGGAAAAAAAAATGTTGATTTGCTCTTTGTCTCCATTAAGGTTCAAATTGAAGTATAGTTTATCAAGAAGTTTCAATGTAAAATTAAGGGAGATCATTACTCAAACAAATGTACCCATAAGCTTTGTTTTATTTAACGAGAAATTGGTTATATAAAAATTTATATAGACATTAATAATGTTATCCTGGTTAATACTATTACGCTGATGTGAAATCTCGTAATATAACAATTTGCCTGTAAGTTATTTTGTCCATTATTTACGATGACAGGGGCCGGGGTGGCCCCGAGGACTATAAACCGAGCCTAAGTACGGCAAGTATGCATTGTAGCCACTAGAGTACACGGATTCTGAATGAAAATTGTGAAGTACGAAGAGATCAGGTAAGGAAGCAAGTTGTACTCTATTCATATTGTCACAGTTACATAAATTCTAATCTCTTAGCAGTAACCAATCACAACAAATTAAGAAGACAAAATCCAGAATAGTTGTATGTAACACATGAAAGATGAAACTTCCTTCAATATCTTCAATCAGCTGTTTGGAATCAGAAACTTAAATTCTACACACAGAGAAATTCATTTCCAAACAATTATATATATAAATATTAAATATTTATAGTATTGTAAAAAGTCTAATAAATTCTAACTCCAATTCCCTTCCTCTCGTCTCTTTTATTTGGCAATCAAGAATTTCAGTAAGCAGCCCATAGACAATCAAGATCCTGTGGCCCAACAGAAGTGGCAGGTGGCTCTTGATCTTCAAGGGATTTTCGACCCATTTCAAGATTTGACACAACTGATGAAATCTCAGTGTTGATTTCAGTGCTTAACCCTGTTTCTTGTGAGCCACTGAATCTTTCCTTGTCTGTTTTGAAACTCTGCTTCACGGTTTGGCCACAGTTTTCAAGTAAAGTCCTTATTATGGAAGGATCTTGCATTGGAAATGGAGTTGAAAGTTGATAATTTGCCTGAACAGGAGCAAGCTGACCCCAGGGAAATGCATTTGTGAGAGGATTTCTTTGGTAAAAGTCCACAGGACCTGAAGAGGCAGCAACAAAAGGAGGATTGTTGAAATAATTATACATCTCTTCCTGGCTCTTCTGAGCGGCAGTAGCAATGGAGTTGGAGAAGCAGTGCACGTGATCGGATTCCGGCACGGTGGACTTAGGAGTATTGCCGGAACTGTAAGGTGAAGAATCCATCAAAGGTGGCAGAACAGAAGGTACCAAATCATTATTCCCAAGAGAACTGGATTGTGCTAGACCAGATATATGGACTTTCTTCCCACCAGCAGTCTTTTGGAAAACCCTGCAAATCACCCACTCATTCTGCAGGACAACAAAAAGACAATTAATTTCACTCCATAAACAAACATCAAGAACAGGGGAAAACAAAGGAGGTGGGATAAAAATGAGGGAAAAAAAAAACTGTACCTTAGATGATTTTGGGAGGTTAAGGAGGGAGACTTTTCCATCTAATCTATATTCATGAGTGACCCAATTAGTCTTCTCCCCTTTTGGAGCTCTGCCTCTGTAGAAGACCAGAGTTTTCTTCATCCCAACCAGAGATTTTCCACGGAAAATTTCTTTGTCTTTTCCAGTGGCTTTCCAGTAGCCAGCAGCAGTAGCCCTGTTTGTTCTCAGTCCAGTTGGATACTTCTTGTCCCTCACGCAGAAAAAGTACCATTCTTTTTCCCCCATTTTTGCTCGCCCTTCATAGAACAAAGGAAATTCAAGAAAAATCAATAAAACCCAAAAAGCAGAGAGAAATTAAAAGAAAATTGAAATGAAACAAAACTATGGCTTTAGAACTTACAGGGCAAATCCCAGGGCTCAACCTTGTTCATATCAACTTCCCCAATAGCTCTAGCCGACAAATTGCTGTCAAGAACTTTCTTGGATAAATAGTGAGTGATCAGTTCTTCATCAGTCGGATGGAATCGAAAACCGGGAGGCAATTCCAGTCGATCATCCTCGTTAATAAGGCCAGAATAATTCTCCATATCAAAATAGAAAAACTAGTTTCTTTCCAAGACTGCTCCCTTAAATTCTTTTTGGATCAAGAATCCAAAATTCTTCAGTTTTTCCCGATATCTAAACAATCCCCTTCAACCACTTCAAAGCTCAAAAGGGTTCCCACAGAAAAAAAAAAAAATTATACTACCTTTTAGAAATCTAGATATAGCATTAAAGAGAAAAACCAAATCAGGCAAAGATTCATCCACAAAGGTATAAACTCAAAGAAAGCTACAGGAAAGTCAGGACCAGATGGAAAAAGGCAGGAAGAGAGAAGCCATAAAACAGACTGAAATATAAGAGAGAAGTGTTAAGAAAAAAAGCAGTGTGAAGAGTTGAAGGCTATAAATACTGCTCTTTGAGAGAGAGAGAAACGTGATTTCTAAGGAACTCGAAGAGGTTGTTTTGGCATTTCTCTTCTTTTTGTTGCCATAAATTTGTCCTCCCTTTAAATTTGACCAAATGCAGATCAATCCCCAGGCCAACCCCGCTCCCTACTCCCCGTACCTCCCCACCCCAACACAAAAAAAAAAAAAAAAAAAAAAAAAAAAAAAACATGCTTGAATTTGAAAGTAGAAAAATAAGAATTTGTCAAAAGTTAAGCTTGGTACTATAATCAAAATGGCATTTAAATATTGCTGAAGAAGAATTTGTACAGGAGATGAATTTATGAATAGTTTAAGACTTAAAAACGACTTCAATTCGATGTTACTTTCAGGGTTTGTTTCAACAGTACACATAACAAATTTACAGATAAGGTATACTTTGAACATATCTCATTCATACATTCCATTGGCGCAAATTAATTCAATTCTCTAACTGAAAGTATTCAAAGTACTGTTCCTTTCCCCTCCACAGCAAATACGTAAATGGGTCTTCTGACAAGGGTTACAAACATTTCCAATCTATACCCCTCTTCAGATGGCCATCAAAGTGATATAATAATGAAGTACGACAGCCATTAATTCTATAAAGAATCCTGATTTTTTGTAGTATTTATACTCAACTAGTTATTAATTATAAATCATTCGATCTCATCTTCTGTGTTTCTTATTATAAGTTATTATCGGTAATTTAATAGATATTTTATTTTTTTTAATACTATTCATGCTATTGGTAAAGCATTTTTATCTTTCATTATTAATATTTTGAAAAAAAAAACTATAAATAATTAGGGACGAAGAAGTAAAGAATATACTAAAAACCTGGCTTAAAATATAAATGGTTAGTTATTTTATTATTTTCTTTTTACCAAATTATATGTAGTTTTACGATAATTAATGTATCATTATTATTTTTTCCTATCTCTAGTTCATTATGCATATTTTAGTTATAAATATAAGTTTATTTTATAGATCAGTTTGAAAAAAAAAAACCATTTGTTCATCTATCATTCTCATCCTCTTAAAATATTTAAAAAATGTTCAAGTATTCTAACTCTTTGAGTTTTTTTCAACTAGTTATTACTTTTTCTTTTTTCTTTTTTTTTTTTGCAACAAAAATACAAGTAAATCTCATTAATCTTATAATTTTTTAGACAACAATATTTTTTTTTTCAACTTTTTTTTTAGCCCGCAGTTGTTATCCGTGAACAGGCATAGGGTCCAATCCAAATCCAAAAGGATGTTGGTGGGATTCAAAATCAGACATATGATTTGTACTCTCACCAGTTAATCCATTGGGGTGTCCCCAAAGAGACATACAATAATAATATTGAATATTATATGCCCCTTTGATAAAATCAAAATCTTTTTTCTATATTTGTTTTCCCATTTGATGTTATGGGTATAAATAAATGTTATTACTCTTTCCCTCTCAAAATATAAGTCATTTTAACATCTTGTATTTATCTCATAATTTAAGTCATTTTACAATTTAAAATGTATATTTATTATTTTTTATCACTCTTACCCTCCATTTATTGTGAAAAAATACAGTTATAACTATAAATATGAGAAATAAAGGATATTTTAAATATAATAAATATATTTATTATTTCTTAATCCAAATGAAATGACAGCTAAGACCTAATATTGTATGGCAGAGGTAATATTATTTTTATATATTGTAGGTCACATATAGTGGAAAATTATCACCACAAAAAATTGCAAATTAAAATTTCAATCATAGTAAAATATCTTTTAACTAAGTAATTATACAAGTTATAATTACCTAAATATCCCTCTAACCCTGTCCTAGTTTCTGATCATCCCGGGTAGATGACCTCTTTCTTGATTTGAATATGTTAGTTTCAAAATTACACTTCTGGAATTATTATCATGCTAAAAAGGAACCCTTCCGAGATTAGCCTTCTTTATCTGCGATATTCCTAGTGAAAACAGCTATCTTTCATGTATACAAAGAAGATTGCAGAAACTTTACATCAGCTGCCTAAAATTAGCGTAGATCCCATTCATTTAGACGACAATGACAACTTTAACCCCTCCACAATTGCTTTCGAAGTTGAAAAAAGAAAGGAAAGCAACTTCAGAGAGATTTAATGCTGTACAGTATTTAATTGGACACCTGTATATTACACACAGTAGAAAGAAGAGCAAATGTCAGTATCTGTGTGATCTTCAAGGCCTTTTGCGGGATGGTGACACAAGATTGGAATCAAGGGTTTGTTTAGTTATTGGTTCACTTGAAAGAACTGTAATGATCATCTTTTAGTTGTCAAGGATTTTTGGGTTATGACTTATGGTGATGGCTACATTAGTTCTTGGAAAATGATCATTCCCCTAGTGATACACTTATCAAAGAATTAGAGTTTGTGATGACCATTCATTTTATATGAGTATCAACTCACTCTAATGCTATTGAAATTCATATCAAGAAGGATAATGGACGGGTCTTCTTTTAAGGTTTGAATTCGTATCCTCCACGCTCTTACTTAATCAATTTGACTAGAAATGAAATCTAAAAGTTAAGATCTTCTAATCATAAGCAAAGTCCCTTTTGTGTAATTATCATTCGAAGATACATATGAACAAATCTTGATCATATATAACAATTTCAAAACTTACACCAAAAGATCAAGCTTAAATTCAGTGTCACTGTTGGCCCTAAATCTCTGGTGGCCAAAATGCACACAATAGATCAGAGTATCTTCTTCTTCCATGAATAAGAAGAAAGCAAAGAGACCCTTTGTTGAATCTTCTTTACTAAGAGAAAATTTTCAGCCTCTTTGCTTTTGACACTACTGCAAAAAAAGACAGCCTTCCAGTTTGGTGTGGGATTTTTTGTGAAGGAATTCTTGATTCCTCCCCCCCCCCCCCCCCCCGAACCCATTAGTAATAGTAGTATTCAATAATGAGTAACTCTTTTGTCAAACATCAATTTTAGTAACACTATCTTACTATTAGACCTATAAAAATGGGCATTTAATTTAGTGCTTTTAAATATGTTGATTTCAGTGTGGAAAAGTTTTTCTAGGAATTAGGCCTAATGCTACTATTGTAAGAGCTTGTGAAATTTTTGGTAAGGATATCATTTTTGACTCTGAAGAGATTACAGCTAATGAGCAAAAGACTTACAAGATTGACAGATATATTTAAAAAAGAAGAAATAGTATGAAACTGAGGCCTACTGTCACATCCCACACTTTAGCTCCTAACGTAAGGTCTCAAGATGTACTCCCACATTATTGTTTCTTCTTTTTACTAGTCTTCTATAATTATAAATGAGTTTTATCTTTTCTTTTAAAATTAAATGTCTTATTTTAATTAAATAAATAACTTTGATTTGATTATTTTTAATTTCATAATATCATTTTTTTAATAAAATTTTTATTAAATTAGAAAAAAGGAACATTTAATTTTAAATAACTTAAAATAAAAAATGAAACATTTAAATTCGAAGGAGAGGAGCATTTCAAAATCAATTTAAAATATTTAAAAGATAATTAAATAAAAGATAAAGAAGTTTTACCTGTGTGTAAAAAAAAGTCATGAATTCAAATCAATTATCCCGTGGTCCAAATATATTCTTTAATGATATTTATTATTTAGTCAAGTCGAAATTTATTCAAATCCGATTGATTATAAAAAGAAAAAAATTTTGTATGGTTTATGCACATACACAAATCATTTTTTTTAATGAAAATAGAATTAAAATGTTAAACAATAAGTACATATCTTTTAGGTGAGAAAAAAGACTTGGGGCGAATAGACATAAATATACATAAATTCATTATATATATAAATAAATAAAAATAAAGAAAGAAAAATCATTATGTATTAAATAACTATTTTCCCTTAAATCAAATTGGGATATTTAATTATAATCGAAGAAAGAAATTTAAAATTATATATATTTATATATAACCTTAAATATGATTCACAAACAAACTGGTCATAATTTTCTTGTCCGGGCAGCAGAAAAGGGCTAGTGTGACAAAATTGGCCTTAAATGAGTTTGTTGCAGATAGGAATGGAAAGAAAACAGAAGAGGCAGTTCAAGAGATTATCATTGTTTGTTTGTTTTTGTTGCTTTTTTCTGTTCTTTTCCTTTTCTATTTTTCTTTATTGATTTTGCTTCCAGAAGCCTATTTCTTTATCATCCTCTGTATCCATAACGTATGAGTTTGATTTCTAGATATATCCCTCAATTTATAATATTTACGTAATTTAATGATGGAAATATGTGAAACGTTTATTTGATAGGATTCACAATTTTTTTTATATAATATATTTTAAAAGGTCATAATTTAATGTAAATAGTCTGATAATAATGAGATTAGGTACGTGAATAAGAAATTTTATGTAACCATCAATAATGACTATAGTTATGATAGTAGTATTTTTTGTTTTAAAATAGTAATTGTGATGTGATGCGAGTACTGCCGTACGATTAGAGATAAAAGCCAGGGCTTAAATATATATATATATATATATATTTATATTTAATATTATTTTTTATTGAATAACTAAAAGGATTCATGGGAAAGTGATCTGAAGTTATAATTGTAATACTCTAATTAAAAATTATATAAAAATAAAATTAATTTGATTGATAGAATACACTGTTTGCATTCTTTATTATTTTCTAACCATCTTTTATGTATATTTAAATACAACTATATTATATCTGAAGTACATTTATCTTTATCACATTTAAGTGTATTATTTTTATTTATAATAAATAAATAAGAATATTAAATAGAGTGAAAGTTTAAAATATTATAATTATTTATTGATAATTGTAAAATAGGGTATATTGTTCATTTTAATATATTAATAAATATTATAATTAATTATTAATATTTTATTACCACGTGATAGAAGAAAAGAAATTTAATTTGATTTCTCTATCAATTTTCCTACATAATCATTTTAATATAAATAGTTAAATCCAAATCATTTGTATATTATACTCTTCTCTCTACAGTTTTAATTGTCTTATTTACTAACTTGATTATTGGAGAGCCTTTGAATAAATCCTTCGACTTTCACTTGATTGTGCAGGTACCTAAAGACTCTCAATAGACCCAAAGACTTCCCGAGTCCTCTAGAATTCATGAAATGCTTTTAACTTTTAATGAAGTCACTAATTACCATATCATTCTTATTATTCAAGTAAATAGTTAGGTTAACAAAAAGGTTAAGTAAAACTTTTTTTATTGTCTTTTTTTTTTTAAGCCTTTATCGTTATCCGTAGATGTTTTGTTCTAGACTCAACCAAGATCAATTAAAAAAGAAATTGCAGGGAATAATCAATTTTAGAAATTGCAACTATATATATAGATATTAAGAAAACTGAATAATAATTTTTGGAAATTGCTACAGGCTAATTGTCTAGTTGGACACCTGATTATTATCCCTCAAACAAGGTTGAGATGTCGAATCCAACTAATTGTATACCAGATAAACTTAAAAAATAAAATTCCAACGTTTCAAAATGAAAATAAGAATATCTTAAATTTCGTCCCCATTATTTTTAAACCCTTCTTAACACACAAAAAAACATACCCCCCCCCCAACCCAACTCCTTCATTTTATTCTTCCCTCCTAATAAATCTTTTAATCCGAATTTAATATAGCGTAAAAGTATTGGGCAATTCACATTTGAAGTGATGCATGAAATGTGATGTTTGATTTGTTTTGGAGGAAATTTCGATAATTTTAACTTTTAAGTGGAACCCACCAATAACTGTCTTCTTGTTCATTTTTGGCTAATTGCAAGGTTGCCAAACCTTATGGTATACTACTAATAAATCAAGAAAATTTGGTATAAAAATGCGTCCTTAATTTAAATAGGAAAATTAACAGCATTTCTTTGTTTCTAACTGGAAATGGAAAAAGAAGAACAAGAAAAAATTTGACATAAAAAGTTTCAAGGTAAATGCTGCATTTCCTTGATACACTTGTGGACATATTTTTTGCCCTTTTTTTCTTTCTTTTTTTTTTTTAACATATACTATTTTAAAATTGAATTGTTTCATATTTTAGAAAATTCTCATGAACTTAAAAGGGGGTGGGGGGAAGAAAACTATTTTTCAAATATTATTTTGATGGCATCTAAGGTCTGTTCAAATGATTCAAAAGATATAACGTTTATTAACATGAGTGAGTACTTAAGATTAATTTGGACGTTGTCCAAAAAAAAAAAAAAGTTTCATTTTTATGAGTATGGTACTTATTTATAACTGCTCATTTTATGCAACGAGGGTGAAATATTGAAATATGAAGAGCCCTCTTATTCCCAAAGGGATAAGTGTCATCCCACAGCACGTTTAACTTTTCGAAGTCCTACATTTGTAGAAGCAACCAAGCTCTTATAATGTACGTGCTAACTTTTTAGTATATACTATAGCAGACTGCAATTTTTTCCACGACAAAGTAGGAATCGGAGAAAGAAAAGAACACAAGGCAACTTCAAGAGCTTTTTGACTGAATAAAGTGATCAAGTTCATTGCATTTAGGAATAACACCAACAGTTCTCTTCTCGGTCAATAAAATACTCCATTTTTCCATAAAATAAAAAAAATTAAATATAAGATTAATTTTAATTGGTTCGATTGTTCAAAACAAATAAAAGAAAATGATAATTAATAATTACTCCCTGGATTACTATTTATAAGTCCAACCAACAATTTTGATATTTTGTCAAAATTAGGATATTATTTTTATTTTCTTAAAATATTCATATTTATAATTCTAATCAAACTAATAAAGTCATCATAAAAAAAAATGAGACGAAGATAGTATAATTAAAAAAAATAAATAATACTTAATAAACTAATAAAAAAATTCAAATCATTTATAAATATAAAACAAAAGATATTTTGAGATAAACCAAAAAAGTGATAAATGATTTGTTATAATTTTTTAATGAGTGAATTTGTATTAAAGTTAACTAATGCGATAGATTCATGAAGTATAAACAAAATTAAAAAAAAAAAACTTTCCATATCAGGAAATGGAAAATCAATAATTAAGTGACACACGTGTCAAGATAGGAATTCACATATTAAGTTTCGAGTTGAAATATTCCCGTAGATCAGATTAGTCAACGAACATATCCACCACCTAAGCTCCAAATAAAAAAAAAATTAAAGGACAAATTGACAGTGCGCCTTAACCCAAATTACCTATTTTTCTACTTGGCATTTTTGCCAAATTTGTAACCTATTCTTTTTTATTTTTTATTTTTTTTTACCTAGCAGGTTCGATTAGATTAAAATACACATCTCGACTATATAACTAGTAACTATAAATTCAATAAGAATAGAATCTATAACAATATTTAATCGAACCTTTAAAGAATTCGATTGTAACTTGAGTTTAACTTTTTATTTATCTTTAAAATAAAATGTAGAATTAATAATAAGAAAGAACAATAAATTAAAAGGAAAGAAAAAAAAAGAGATTTACTTTAGCTTGAATATGAATTAAATTCTAAAACAATTATTTATATTTTATTTGAAAATTATTTTAAAAATAAAAAATGCAAAACCAAACCATAGGTTAAATTAATAACTCAAGGGTTGACCATTAACTTGAGATTAGGCTAAGTTTTTCAAGTACGTGGGCCCTGTTTCATTCGCTCCAGCATGTAACATGAAAAGCGACACGTCCACATGGCTCTCGGTGATTGGACCAAAACCCGCAAACTAAGGTAAGTTTAAGTGAAAGATTAGGCATAAGTCAGCTTAATCAGAATTATTTGAGATTTGCTTTAAGACTTGCAAATCTTCAAAAGATACTTTTTTAAGTTTCGATGATTGACTATTTCATGCAATTGCCTAACACTTTAAAAAAAAAAGAAGGAAAAAAGAAAAGAAATTATTGGGTTTTTTTAGTCAAATCAATTTGGTTATGTTGATGAGGATTACAAAAGTACACCTCAAGTTAACATATAGTTTGATTTTGATATTGTTTTCGGTACGTGGCTCGCATTTGAACCTAAGTTTCTAAATTCCATATATTTGATGTGTGGATGAACACTAGCCACTTTTTTCATGCGTTGCATTGTTTAAAGCTTGACTTTAGGTTAAGTGCCTTCATAAATAATAATTTTTTTAAAAAAAAAATTTACCTGAGTTTAAATTTACTTTTACTATAACTGACATATTATGATTATTACTAAAAATAGATATCATGTTCTTAACATTCGTTATATTTGTGATTTCAATTTATAAAAAGTTACTTTATTCATAAAAAAGAATTTAATTAGACACATATTAATGATCCACCTCCTGTCCCATTGGAGATATACATTCCAATGGATAAAATGTCTAGCACGGTAGATTATAGGTCTTCAATTCAAATCTCATCAATACCTTATTGAGTTGATCTATATTTACATTCATGAAAAGTCATTGCGGAATCTATATATAAAAAAATCATCCTCCTCCCATAAGAAAAAAAAATTATGTTAAATAGTAATTAATATCATTTCAAAAATGTAAATCATTGATCATTACTTTTTGTCACAAAAATATAAGCCACTTTCCATTACTAATATATTATTAGCTATGATTTTTTTTTAGTCTTGTAATCCATTCGATATTCTCTTTCATTTATTATCAAATAAGAGAAGTGAAAATACAAATGAAATAAATAATGATATTTTTCATAAACTAAGTACAAATTAATAAAATTTTCTCAAGTGATAGAAACAATTTGAAAGGTTATATGTTCCAGTCATGTATAGATAACATATAGCTAAGTTAAGATCTTAAATTTTAATGATCTTATCATATTAATTGATCTGAAAAAATATTCTTTATATATACATAAAAAAGGTGACCAACAGTTTTTATTTTTGTGACTGATGAAAAATAAATCTCCCACGATTGAGTGAGATTGTGGGAGATTCATCCAGCCTGGCAGCCGCGCTTGCTATTGCTGTAGACTTATTAACTTTCAATTTTCTTCATGTGACCGTCCAAAAACTGGACTTCTGCTTCAATATAGTACTGCTACATATAATTCTTTTTCCCTTTTTTTTTTTTTTTTTTTAAGAAGTGATATCTGAGACATATTTATGTACATATTTATATAATACTATTAAGAATTGGATCCATTATGCAAGTATCTAAACTTTTCATCAAGATTAGAGTCTGCAAGAATATTAAATCATTAATCATGTAATTCTTTCGTACTAACTTGTTTTGTAATTAAACTCTCCTATCTGTCATTGAATTTTCCTCAATTATCACTTTTTCCCCTTTTCATTTCAAAGAACTCTTATTCAAATAATAAAGCATTTACAACTAATTTTTTTTTCTAAAATTCATTTTTACTTATTATATTTCCATTAGAAATTGAATGCCACATCTTTATTTTGATTCTATACTGATTTGAATTTAAACGAAAAGTTCAAGTTGTAGAATAGTTTTTACCTATAACTATGACTAAGAAGATATGAGTACAATAAATATTATAATAACTTAGTTAGATAAATGTTATTCGATTGAAGTATATCTTTTAAAAATGCTAATGGATTAATTGAGAAATTATATATTTACTAAATCTGCATCATAATCATATCTATGTTCTGCAATGTTCTCTGACGATCTATGAAGGAAGGTAAGCTTCATAAAGAAAAGCCCTGTTCTGTCATTCAACAACTAAAAATAATAATAATAAAAATGGTCTGTATTTGGCCAGCATTTCTATTCTAGTCCTTTCTTTCCCCGGAATAGTGGGGAATTAATCTAAACTTTGAAGAAGATAATGGCTGCCATTTGTATCCAATTTGTTTCTTTTTCTTTTTCTTCTGGGGTATACGTTTGCACGTGTAGTGTGCTTGATTGTGATAGTTTTTTTTTTTGTAGGAAAATTCTTCAACAGAGAAAAGAGTATCACATTTTGACCATTAGGTACAACAAAACTAGCTGTGACGTTTAATTTGTGGAAATCTGTACAATGCTGGACCAATCCCGGCAAGAATAAGATGCTTCCACTTCAATTTCTACATTATCCTTATTTAAAAAAAAAACAAAATGGCTGGATTAGGGTTGAATTTAAATGAAATAATAGGAATCATTATCGGAAGAAGAATTTGCAAGAAAAATAATTAAAGTATATCTATACATATTTATATATTTTGTATAAGGGAGAATTGAATTTGCCTGAAAGTGATAGTCATCATAAAAGATTTCTTT
>JAWZTD010000002.1:3572506-3582564 GCA_035221335.1 Echites panduratus | reverse complement strand
GATATTTTCAGAATTATGTACAGAAATTATTTAGGAGTTAAGGATATTCATTATCATTACTTGCAAATTCTATACTCACTAGATCTATATAATATATATATAAAAAAGTTTGTTGTTGAGTCGTGTACTTGTATTATTTACAACAATTTAACTACTCAGTCGTGTCTCTAATTTATAAGGTTTTTGTAGTGTTTTTGTTAATATCAAAGTATCTTTATTTTTTTCTTCTAAAAAATGTCTCTATTAAAAAAATATATTTGAGAATAAAAGAGAAAAAAAATTTATATATAGAGAGAGCAAGAGTTCAAATAAGAGACAAAATATTCATTAAACAATAATAATTATAATAAGAGACAAAAAAAAGTTCAAATGAATTATAATTAAAAATAATAGTACACGTGTATATGTTACATTTGAGTAAAAAAATTACATTTAAATTGAAAAATAAGGAATTCATCTATTAAATTAAATTAAATTAAATTTAAGAGTAAGATATCATTGCCAGCATATGGCTAGGGTTAGCCACTTGTCTCCTTGTCATTGGAGATGGGAGATGCCACGTAGGAGGATCTTCCAATTAAACATATCAAAAATTTTATCCACATGGCAAATGGGGGGTCCCACAGGATCTTTCGAAGCCAACGGCAGCAAAGAAATAGATATGAGGATAGAGCAGAGGAGATAAAAGGATAAGGACCGTTCTTTCCCATTGGCCATTATCAGATTCACAAACAAATCTCAGCCCTTGAATTCCAAATATCTGGCAATCCAACTGTCAATCTTTCAAATTGAATGGGAACCACAACATTACCAAGGAACTGAAATACAAATGCATAGACAAAAGTCACACCATTTCTAGTTAAGCCAACCTCCATTACAATTCCCGGAGATCAATTCTTTCAAAATATCAGGTCGGAAACAATGGCCACCGTCACAACCCAACCTTCTGTTGCAGTTTTCCGGCCATGTGCCTCAAAAACAAGGTTCCTCACTGGATCATCGGGTAAATTGAACAGGGAAATATCAGTTAGGCCAGCAGCAAATACCTCTAGCAGATCTCTGAAAGTTGAAGCCAAGAAAGGTGAATGGCTACCAGGGTTGCCTTCTCCTGCTTATCTTGATGGAAGGTAATAATTTTTCTGTTTTCAAGTTCAAATTTTTCGGTAATGGCTTCTGTTTCTTGATATACTAATGGCAAGTCTATAAATGTTGTTTCAGACTTCCAGGTGACAATGGTTTTGATCCATTGGGGCTTGCCGAGGACCCTGAGAACTTGAAATGGTATATACAAGCTGAGCTCGTCAATAGCCGCTGGGCTATGTTGGGTGTTGCCGGAATGCTATTACCGGAAGTGTTCACTAAGATCGGAATCCTCAATGTTCCCAAGTGGTACGATGCCGGAAAAGAAGAGTACTTTGCATCTTCATCAACCCTGTTCGTTATCGAGTTCATCTTGTTCCACTACGTCGAGATCAGGAGATGGCAAGACATCAAGAACCCAGGATGTGTTAATCAAGATCCCATTTTCAAGAATTACAGCTTGCCCCCTCATGAGTGTGGCTACCCTGGTGGGATTTTCAACCCCTTGAACTTTGCACCAACAGAGGAAGCCAAAGAGAAGGAGCTGGCTAATGGTGAGATCCTACCGCTATTTCTGATTGACTAAGGTCTAAGAATTGAATGCACAGGAACTCACTATTTGAGTTTTTTCTTTTCTTTCTTTGCAGGGAGATTGGCTATGTTGGCTTTCTTGGGATTTATTGTCCAGCACAATGTTGTTGGAGGAGGGCCATTTGACAACCTCTTACAGCACCTCTCAGACCCATGGCACAACACTATTGTTCAAACACTTTCCAAATGAGAGAAGAGTTCTAAGGAACATATTATTTGTCTTGTAACAAGCAGTGGATGGTTTTGACTCAGATTTGAGCTTCTTTGCAAAAACTAGATCTTTTTGATGTACAGGAAATCAAAATGACACTTCGTCATTCATATATTGTGCACTACATCATGAACAGAACATAATTTACTCCGAGTATGACATGGAACAAACTATAAGCTTGTAGAAACTATCCTAGATCATTTTTCTTTTTCTTTTTTCTTTTCTGCAGTATAAAGTAGCTTTCTGCACAAATTTAATTTAAGCTACTAAAAAAGAATGCAGACAAAGCTCCAAGTAATCAACCAACAGACCCCTAGATACAAGAACTGATTATTTATTCAAACTATCTAGACACAAGACATTAGCGATAATTGCTGTATGGATTCATAATCTGATCAATTATGAGGATAAATCCTTTATTAAGTTCAAGTAATCTCACTTTCCGCAAAGATAGTGAAGCAGTTGTCCATGCCGCAGTTTGTCAAGGATGATCAGGTGGCTGCAGAAACAAATACTGCAGTTAGGTTAGAGGAATAGAATAATATGCCATACTCCAGAAAGTGGATATGAATTAATAATCCGGTCCAGAAACAAATAGTTCTGCATCAATATTGGAAGATGGGTATTAAAATAGATGGGTTAAAACTAAAGGGACTCTGGTTAATTCAGTTAACTCTAGATAAGCAAGAAAAAACTTCCAAGTAGATTAGATCTACCTAAAACTTTCAGGGGAATTAACTTTGTCTAACAGTGCCATGTACTGCATAAGCATCCAGTTCTTCCTAAGGTTCAATGGAATATCAGAGAAGGGCATTACAATAAAATTTCCTCTATGAAACAGTTAAAACAACTACCAAAATATGAAAAAATATCAGCATGAGTGGAAACAGTTGTGATAACCTGAAATGAATTTCCATCAATCATGTTGCTCTCACAGGCCTCAGGTGCGGGATCCCAAGTATGTTTGACATCTCCGTAGATGGAGCTAGCTAATTCAAAGTTGCCTCGAAGTTCATAATTCATGGGATTCTCTTGGAAATTGATCAATTCTTTCCCAACCTCTAGTTTTCTAACTTCGGGAATGGTTGGACTACAATAGGGGTAGTATGCTTGTTGGCTGCCAAGTTGTAGTCTCAGGCATGAAATAGCAGTTAAATCATCCATGGCAGTACCTTCTGTAATTTCATCAATCTGTCCTGTATTGTCAATCTCTTCTTTAACACCATATAGCAAACCAGAGCAGCTCGGAAGAGATGCATCTCTTGGGCACTCCAGGTTATCCATGTTCATTATATCTGCAGTCTCTCCTACTTTTGTAGTGCCAAAGAAACCAGTACAGGTAGGAATGGAGATTTCTTGGGTGAACTCTACATTCTGGACTTGTCCTGTATTATGAAGTTCTGTTTCTTGTCCAGTACCATAACGAACAGAACAGCATGGAAGAGAATGATCTCTAGTGCATTCCATGTCTCTACAAATAAAGTAATCACATTTCAAATAAATCAAGAAATTCCAGAACATAAACTTCTGGAGTTGTCAAGAAATGTCGAAATAATACCACTCAGAAATATGCCCCGAATCTCAAACAAATAATTAGACTTGGATACTACAGGCTCAACAACACACTCTGACACTCCAGACTTCGGAGAGGAGGACAGTGCTTTGCAAGCTAAGGACCGGAATACTTCGAAAATACTTGGAAGGAACACCCATGTCTCATTTTGAGGTCAGAAATATGAAATAGTAGTTAACAGATATTTACTAACCCTTGGGGAATCAAGTTTGGAACCTCTGTCAACATCATCTGTTGATTATCATGATTTGGAAGCCAAGTCAGAGGCTGCCTTTCTTTGACACTATCCATCATCACAGGTAAATGCATTCCATTACGAAACTGCAGCACAAGATCAGGTCCTGTCTTAAAATTATAATAAACAAGTATAATGGAGAGTAGGGAGGGTATGACAATAAACATGAGAAAAAAACCATTTTACAAATAATCATGCTAAGGTCCCTCACTGAGGGGCAAAACCTACTCAGAGTGAGGGCATTTTGCATGCTGACACTTCATACATGAGGACTGTAAGCTAAGTCATAAATTGGTGCTTTAAAAACTCTTCCTGTTTACAAAAAACCACACCCAGGCAAGAGAGAAGGTGCATTCTTTTACTTTCTTTCATGTAATCGCATTAAACAGCATACATTAAGAGCCGAATGCAACAATTCAATTGTTGGTAGGTAGATCAAATTAGTCAGAAGGAAGCACTCAAAGTATAGATAAGAAAAAAATTGCCACAGAGAAAGTTTGCCATGCTAAAAAGACAAACTACCAAAAAGCATCTTATTCTGGAATTTAATGTAGTAAGTAGAATAATACCTTGTACTCACGAAGCCTGTTCAGCGATTCCCGGACCGAATCTTCCATCTGCCTGAGACGATCAACGTCTTCAATCTTCTCTGGGTTACTCCACCAGCTGAGGGCACTTCATGATGTTAACAAACAATTCCATGATGAATTGGCCTAAAATTATTTGGTAACAATGGATTGCAAATAGTGGGTCGACCTGAAGACCAAAATAAGCTATAATGGAAAGCATTAATACTATAATCAATGTGTGTGTTTCTGATGGCTTCAAGAATTCAACCATGATTTTTCCAATTGCTAGTTCAACAAAGAGTCTCACCATGACAGAAACAAAAAGGTCATATGCCAAACGGCCTTGCACACTGTAGCAAAAGAAGATTTTTAATATGGCATAGAACATGTAAAAGCTACATTACCATTCCTCCCCAACCCACAAAGAGAAGAAGCCATAGGACATTTTAATTAGAGTGTGCGGAAGCAGTGCCTCACAAAACTGAAAATGTTGCCTTCTAATTCCTGACCCTGGAACAGTTCTTTAAAATACCATACAGAACAAAAAGATACAGAATTTAATGAAAAATTTTACTAATTGCAAACATAACTCAACTTATTCGTCAATAAATATAGCCATACACTTCAAATGGAGAAAAATCTATCAGAAGATTTAAAAACTCCTCTAAAGATGAAACCAGGTGCAATTTCTTTCCCCTGTCAAATTTCCAGTTTTTCAGATATATTATTGAGCTTACAAAATGTAAAAAAGGATGAAAAACATTTGATGATGGAGAAGCCTAAGTGTTAAACAAAATGCATAGAAAGACTTTCGAGCAAATAAATGATAGCATTTATAGAAAATTTCAAATGCATGAAGCTCAGACATAAAAACATAAAATACAAGAAAAGGAAAAATTATCAGCACCTCACTTTCTTGTGTACTTCTGCAAGTTGGGCTCGCAAAGCTGTAGCTTGGTTGCACATTTCCTAAAAGCAATAGTTTCATGTAATGTATCATTATCAAAATAGTCCAAATTAAATCACAATACATAAATTTACTCATTTGACATATCATGAAGGGTGGCATGATGTTGAAAACAGTCCAAACCTCGAGAGAAGGGGCACTGCAAGAAAGAAAAGAAAAGAAAAAAAAAAAAAAGAGTTTTAGGAGTTTCATAAATTTGTCAGATGCTATTCCAATTTATTTATGGTTATATACCTCGCATCCAAATACTCCTGAATATTGATGTCATGATCAAGCTTCCTGAAAGTTTTCTTCAAAACCTTTTACATAATAAGAATTAAAAACAGTCTAAAGCAAAATCAACATATGAGAGAAAAAGATTAGATTAAATTAGAGTAAGGACATTAAAAACCACCTCAAGGCTCTCCAACTTCCTGTTTCAATAAAGAAGGAAAAAAATTCAGTTAGCCATCATATCATCTACATTATCCTCTTGACTATACAAAAGAAAATTAGCAAATATTGTACCTTTTTGCCCTTTCCTGTGGAGATAATTGAGCAAATTTTGAAATAATTTCATCAATGTTGCTGTGGAAGCAAAAAGGTTAAAAATAGTTTAGGGATGAAATAAAAAACCAATTATTCTATGGATCACACACACGTCAAGGAAAAGATAAAGGTTTTAAATTGCAACATTTTTGTTCCAAACTGAGTACCAAAATTACTGGATAACTCCATACAATTTACTTGCCAGTCACCAGAAAAACAATCATAATGCAAATTTAAATCAATTGGAATCTGTTGAGGCTTATGATTTCAAAACTAAACTATTCAAGAGAGAATTCAATTCAATAACCTGAACAAGTTTTGGCACCATTTTCAATAACACACATTACAATTCATACAATAACCAGCTATATATTACATTAGACATTTTTATTTTGGGGGTTATCACTTATCACATTATTTTTGTATTTCTTCTGTGATACAAGGGTATTTTAACTTCTGTTACAGTAAGATCTATAACCACCTGATCAACTCAAAGTTGTCAAATAATAAAACTATTGAATATATGTACTTTATCATACCTAGAATCATGCATCAGATTCAATTAACAAATTTGACACACTTCTCATATGAGAACCTCACAAATGCCACCAACTAATTCCAAGAGAAAATTTCAATTGATTTTCGATTAACTCCAAGGAGTCAAGCAACATTTAGTTCTGCACTTGCCTAACGGAAGATCAGAAAAGATATCTTTTGTCTTTACAAAATCATTTGAATAAACTTGTTCTCTCTTTCGTTTCTTCAACAAAACATGAGTCCATAGTATAAATTCAGGACCAGATAAATCTCCCAGTTATTCACGTTAAATTCACACTATTCCACAATGTGCCGACTGATACAGTATTAGGAAGTTACCTGTGTGCCCCTCGGAATATGGTTGGCTTCCCTGTTGGGGAAAACATAAGCAGCACAATATCAATGTCACATAGTACTGAAAGTTCCTTAGCTTTTTTCAAGATTCCAGATCTCCGCTTTGAATAGGTCACTTGTCGATTGCTATTGTTCTCTAGTCTCCTTATCTTTAATTTAACTCTTCCCATCCTATGAACAAGAACAGAATTTCAAATTACCAGACGAAGTCATCTAAATATCCCTTTGAGAGATTCATACTATTCAATTCCATTGCAGTTTATCCTCACAATATTTTTCTTTTAACCTGTAATAGTAATGCAATTCCGATTTCAATTTGGAACCTAAATTTACATGCAACAGGAAAAAAAATATATATATATGTATATTTATTCATTTCCTCCAGAGGATCCCTTTTCTGTATAGACAGAACGAATTGCAAGAATACCTAATCGATAACCTCAAATAAGCTTAGGTTAGGAGATACCGCTTTGCACCTTTCCCCTTTGTCACAAGAGACTAGGACCAGAAGCAGATAGTTGTAAAGAGATTTAAAGATACCATAAAGGCAAATTTCAAGAACCCAGGTGAAGAGTTCACCTAGGAATGATAAAGATCATGTACACAACGTCATGCCCACAGAAGGGTTTCAATGAGAAGATTGAAACCTGCTTCTTAAGTAAAAAATTAAAGCTTTATATATATTTAGATAAAAATAGAAAATACCCTAAAAAAGGAAAATTCATATGAAGGCATTAATTTACAGGAAGCAGATATCAACAACACAAAATGTAAATTACTTTCTTGAAAATTACTGAGGGATGGGAGGAAGAAAGAGAGAGAACAGGAAGAGAAAGAGAGAGATTAGTTAAAGGGCTAACATGAAACAGAGGGCTGTGCAATGATTTCGGTAGTTAAAGCTAGCGGGAGAACCGGGTGGTTGTCACTTGCAAAACCAATTTTTCTGCCTATTTTGCAGAATCTTTGTTTGTTTTCTCTTTCAACTGTGAACTCAGGGAAATTAGATTCGAAACTCATGCCATGAGTGAAAATTCAGGGAAAAAGATGAAAGAAAATTCAAGAACTGGATAATGATTTCAATTTCTTTATTTTATTTTTTTTCAGTTTGTGAGATTCTGAACTTGTATCAGCTAGAATCGGAAGTGTCCATATCAAGAAGATACTTCTGGTTTGGTTCTCTCGGGGGATGTTCTGACTAAGTTTTCGTAAATATCTGACGTTTTTTGTCCCATTCTTCCTTCCTTAAATTGAAAATGGTGTCTCATTAGCACAAAAATATATCAAATGGGGACTTTTTTAATGTTCTATTTTTATTTTTAAGATTTTAAGAATTGTATGTCATATTTTTTTGAATTAATTAAAATTTTATAAAAAAGTTAATATAGCATTCAAGAGAAATTAAATTAAACTTTTTAAATAAAATTTATTATTAAAATTAAAATAGAATATTTAATTTGAATGGAGTGAGTATCAATTACATATTTAAAATTAAATTATTAAAAGAGTGAATATCTAAAATTTTAAAATAAAAACAAACTGTTAAAAAGTATGTTAAGTGTGTAATGAAATGTTATATGTGTATTTTCACATTATTGATAAAAAAAATGTAAATATACATAAGTATACTTTATAACATTTTCCAATAATTTGTTTTTTATTTTTTCTTTTTGTATTCGAGACTTGATCAGATAGAGTAAAAATAAAAAATGAAAAACCAAAGTTCTCACCTAAATAGATACTTGCCCAAATATTTTAATTGAATATTTGCTTTTAAAATAAAACTTTTAATTAAAATCATATCTATTATTAATCTCTTAATTTAAATAATTTCACCTATGAATAAGAATTTATTTATTCTCCTTTAATTATCTCTTTATTTTTAATGCAAAATAATATTTCAATGTAAATTTAAATATCCTTAATTGTCATTTTGGGATGAAAAAAAAATTAACAATACACTCTTGACTCTACCAATAAATAAATAAATATATATTTATATATATGTTAAAAAAAATTTGTTTGCTTGGTTAGCAAGAGGGATTTTTCCTGTCTGGTCCTCAAATTTTAATCTAGATTTCAATTATGCTTTGGGTTCAAAATCTTTTACACTCTCAAATAAATAAATATATATTATCTTACAAAGATTAAAGTTTAATATATATCCTTTTTAAATTTTTATTAACAAAATATATCTATAAAAAATATTTATATATTTATTGTTGATAATTTAAAAAATAAAATAAAATATTTATTTACTTCACCTCTACTTTTCGTTCCCTTTCACTTTTCACCCAATCATGTGGAAAAAGTCAATAACAATGACTATCAAAAAGCCCATCCAAACTTTTATTCTCGTTTATCCCTATTTAGAAGTCTTTTTAGTCATTTTATAGATATTGGAATAATTTTTTTTCTTTTCAAAATATCCCCATTAAAGAAGAGCATTTAAAAGAGAAAGAGTAAAGATAATACTTAAAAATAAATGAAATATCCATTAAATTATCTATAATAACTTATAATATCGAAGAAAACAAATAATGTCAAAGAAGGAGGATGGAGTATTTCTATTTTGCCCTAACCACAAACACTGTTCCATGTGCAGCCAAAGCATCGAACCGCTTTCACGACAACAATAGGGGAAATAACCCGGGGGTGGGGGGGGGGGGGGAATTAGTGAGACCACGGGATGGAGGAACTCTGGTGGCTGATGAATCTTCCATGATTATATTGACAGAGGAATTTTCTCAGGTGGAGAATAAATTGTCGTTTCTTCAAGTTCCTGTCTTTCCAGTAATCTGGAAGAGGATTTGTATTCCACATTCGAGTAAGAATTAACATCATCCAGCTCCATTGATTTTACTGAAAAATGGCTTTCAAGCGCATCAACAGTTCTGTTGATGAATTCAGGCCTTTGTAGATAGTAGTCCTTCAACCGGCAAATGAAATCTACATGGCCCCTTGCCTGGACACAAGTAATTAAAGTCACAACAAGAGCTTACATGTAAATCATAACATAAAGAAAAGGTAATAAAAGTGCTAGATAAATAAAAACAAAGCAACAAGCTTAGGCTTGCACTTGTAATCTTGAATCAAAAGCAAAAAAAGTAAAATTTTCTTTGATACAAATGTGTTAACAGCAAATAACTTATTCATCACAACGTGATTTTTTTTTTCCTGAAAAAGACATCAATACAAACCTTAATTGACAAATACCCAGCAAAAGCAGTCATTTATATTCTTTGATCACACATTATGAGTTGTAACCTAAATAAGTCCCAACGACAGTACTTATCAAATCCACCCATATCAAGCATATTAGCTGGAGGTTTACTTGTGCCACACAATAGTCCAGACAAAATTTTTAAAGTAACAGGGAAGATTATCTAGTCTGAAAGTTTAACCTCCTTGGTCAA
>JAWZTD010000002.1:3546201-3566907 GCA_035221335.1 Echites panduratus | reverse complement strand
GCTTATAAAATGTTGAAACAATTCGGATAATTTTGAAATATCTCCAACCATTGATGTAATTATGAAAACCGCCCTTAATTTAATGATTTAGTAGAGTGAAAATCCTTTCAAGGTTGTTAATGAAATTTTAGAACATGTTTTGTCTTGCTTGCAAATTAAGGTAGAAATAGCTGCAAACATGGATACAATTACAAACAAGAATACAACACAGGAAGTAGAACATTACATTCTCTCAAAATGAAATGGATAGTGATTAGCAAAAGCTTCCTTCAACAATCCTCAAGAATTCACAGAAATCGATTCGTCTATCTCCATTGGAATCAAAAGCCAGAATCATCACCTGGCATTCTGATTCTGAAGTTTCTTTGTAGCCTAATCTACTAAGCATCTTCTCCAATTCTTTAGCATCTATGAACCCATCTTTGTTCTCATCAAACAAGTCAAAGGCTTCTTTTACTTCCTCTAGACTTGGCTCTGTTTCATTGAACAAAGTTGAAATTTCAGGTAAGCCTAACATTTCTTGATTCTCCTCTCCATTTTGGTCCCAAAATATCCCAACGTTCCCCAGCATTTTTCCCAGATCTTCACTGGTTATTGCCTCATTTCCAACAAGTTCTCTCGAGGTTGAACTTGAAGGAGTGGCAATTGTGATCTTCCCTTGGCTGCAGCCATCCCATGTACTAATGATCAGGAAGTGATAGGCTTTCTGAAGTAAACAGCTAAAACAGGAATACAATTCTTGAAGTGTAACAATCCAGTTGAGAACTATACATGATAAAATGAAAACAAGAATTGACAATGGAGATTCTACTTTGTTGGCAATTAAGATGCAGCCCAGTAATGCTGAAATTGAATTGATCTTCTCCATGACCCAAGCTTTTATCCTTTTGATAAAATACGGGTAGAAGTATGAGGCTTTTTAAGATAATTTTGGATTGGGTTAGAATTCCTTAGGGATTTGACAAGTTTTATAGAAGTAGTATTAGGTCATCTGAGAGTCTTGCTAGAATAATTCTAGGAAATTGCCTTGAAAATGTACATAAAAGTTCCAACATGAATCATGACAACGACTTTTCCCTATTAAGGGTAACTTGGAAGGGTAATCAAGGGAACTTGCAAGGAACTGAGTCTGAAGACAATTGTCAGAATCCTATGATGAAAACCATGTGTATAGAAACAAACGGTTTGATTCGGTCGTCTGTTCATTTTAAAGTGAAAATTCTGCTAAGTTGTTTAACCAAAAACACAAAATACTGTGATGTCGTGATCAGATTGCTGCATCCCAATTAGGAAAATGAGATAATTCAGTAGCAATCTCATGGCTCCTCGAAGCAGCTTTCAGGCGACGTGTAAAAAGAAACGAAGAATATATGAAGCAAAAGCATGGTTCTTTACGTTGCAGTCTTGCAGAAGTCATTGGGGGAACTTTAATTCATTCAAACTACTCTTGTTTTCAGTTGGAGCTAATTGGCAATTACCTTGGCAAAGGGGATACTGACTATTCAAAAGAGTGACAATTTTGTCAGATATTTGAAATTTTTTATTTTCAAGTCTTCCTTGTATATAATAAATTGCGTTGTGTCTACAACAAAATCTTTCTTTAAGAAAAATGTTAAGACTCGTCACTTCAAATTCATCATTCTTACTCTCATATATTTTACTTTCAAGAATTAGTTTTTATCTATTAATCTCGTTGGACTCTTGGGATAAGGCTAGAAGTGAGACTTCGTAGAGATAAGTTGTACTGAACCCATATTAATCATTGTGGAAATAAAAAGAAAATAAGGGGGAAAAAATGACATTTTTATTTCAGAATGGAGAATTAAGTTAAAATCCTTTCGAAATTTTGAGCTGGAAAGGGAGGAAATCATCAAGAAGATGACGACGCCAAAGAATCGGGTACCCAAGAGGAGAAACCGATCTCATTCATCTCCATCCAGGGCTCGACCCGGAAGTCCAATCGGCTCGGACGATTCCCACCAGTTACGGTTCTCCTCTCCACCTTCTTCCGCCTCACTTCACGATGACGAACTCGTCACTGAGGAGCTCTCAGTCTTCGAAAGACTCCAAATTTCCCCTGAATTCTCAGGTCCGAATCCAAACCCCAGGAGCTTCCCTTATAGCGTCAAGCAACAATGCTGGGAAAAAGCGGAGAAAATCAAAGGTCGAGACCCGGACAGGTGGCGCCGAGACGCCTTGGGGAACACTGTGTTTCGGAAGCTCGTGGGTTGCCCTGGTTGCCTGTGCCATGATTATGACCATATTATACCTTACTCAAAGGTAAGATTTGAATTTGGGTCGTGGGCTTTCGTGCGTTTAAAATTGTTTTGCTGCTGCTGTTTGAAACTTGTTTGATTCTGTTTTAGTGCTTTTGCTACTTTGTTTAGTATATGTTCTGGTACACTATTCGCAAGTTTCTAATGTTTATGAAGTTACATGCTAGCTTATTTAGGTTGTGTGAAGTTCCTATGCATTTTCCTTTCTTGACTTCCAACTTCATCCCTTTGATGTTGAATACTATATCATCAATGCAGTTGTTGTGCTGGTGACTTTTGGTTTAGTGTGCTGTGCAATTTTCTCTCATTAGGAGCACAAGTGAATCTCTTTCTCATTAGCTTTAAAGGAGTATTTTTTATGGTAGGCATTAATCTTCCTTCTATAGGTTGGACTTCTTTGGGAAATGAGAGCAGAGTACCCTGTCATCATTTGGTTCTCCTTCCGCTGAGGATCATATGAGGCAGGGTGGAAGATTCTTTCCTTGCATTGTTTCAGTAACATGACTGAATCTGTTGCTAGGATTACCCACTTTTTTTTTTTCAACATTCGTCATGGCCGGAGTGTGCTTACACATTGCCATTGTTAGTCCAAACAAGATGCCTGCCAGTTGCATGTGCATTCAGTTGGAGCCATTTTGCATGTCTTAACCATCAACATGTTGACAGGAGGAAATTATCAAAGATTTTTTAAAGGAAACAAGAAGTTTATAGGTGTGAAGGAGGCTTCTGCAGTTTATAATAAAATTTCTGAGGGTACATGGAGTTCCTTTCTAGCTATAGAAAATAAGCAATTAATTGGCCACGGTTGGATAGGTTACCGTTATATGAATAAACCATAATCATAGAAAGCAATAGTGACACACATAGCACCAATTATGTGTACATCAAATCTATGGCATTTTGATTGTTGAGGATTCAGAATAAAGTTTGGATGAACTCTTGCTTTCAAAACTCTTTCTTGAGAAAAGATGACTTCTTGCTTCTGTTCCATCACAAGTATTTGAGAATTTGCTTAAGTTTTTATATCTGTTGATAGATGTTCTACTTATTCTTGCGTATAGTTTGCTGTGCTTTTTCTATTTGTAGATTGTAGAAATCCTTTTTATGTATTTCTGGATTGTGTTGAAATCACTCTTGATTTCTGTTCAGTTCTAATGTTTGGCTGTCGATGGAAACTTTTTATCTTCCTTTAATTCTTTGGTGATTGCTGCATCACTGTCAGCTTGCAAAAATCTATCCAATCTTGGTTCACTGGATCCAGGTTTTGCATTAGAAAAGGAGTTTATCTCAATGTAGTTGTTAAATCAAACCTGTCACCGGAGAAAGAAAAATGCTTGCACTTTTGCTTGAGAGAAGAAGTGTAATTTGAATGTTAAGTTAAGAATCACATGAATCATGTCAAAATCTTTAAAGTGTCCCTGGAAATCCTGTGAACATTACAGGAAACATACAAGCTTTCTTGATTTATGAATTTTAAGTTATTTGCAGTGTTAAGCTTGAACAATTTTGTACATAATCAATTTGGTAAACGTCATGCATCATTTTAGAATAGTGTGTCATATGCAACCAAAACTATATTCTTGAGGGCATACATTGATTGACATAAATTCACTTTGCAGGGAGGGAAAAGCACATTGGAGAACTGTCAGGTTTTACAGGTAAAGATTTTCCATTTAGTCAAGGAACCATTTTTTCTTATAATATCTTTGCTGATGCACAAAAGAAAATTAATTCATGTCATGTCCTTTCTTCTTCTGCTTTAGAGTAGCATTTCGGAATTCCTTTGATCATTTTGCAGGGGAATATTTCTGTTGAATGAGACTGTTTAAAAATGCCAACTAGATTCCTACTCATTTTATCAAGTACTTTTCATTTTTCTAGTGAGCCATGCCTTGTATCCAGTAATGTAATATCGGAATAGACTCTGCCTGGTGATATCATGTATCCGGTAAAAGAAGCAACGCCAGGACGTCAAACTTCAACAAGAGTCATCTTTCATTTTCTTGAATCAATCTTCTTTATTTCCATCTACTGTAGAATATAAATGCATGTGCTATATCCAGATCTTACCCCTCATATATGTACTTCCTACTTAACCATGTTTTATAGCCTTTCCCATACTCGAGGGAAATTCAAGAGACAAGAAATTAAAATTACCACATCTCCTAGTTTTATCGCAACGAATAAGTGCTTGTTAATTCTTCTGTTGGACAACCTTCTAGTAAGTTCTGGTTATTATTTTAGTGGGAACTGGAAAGGTCCTTTACAACTATAGCAACTTTTGGTAATATTACGATTTGGAGCTGGTGTACCGATAATCTTGCATTAAAGTGTTTACGAAATGCTTTTATGGCTCATGCATCCAGGACATGCACAATACTCTATTACATGGACTCTCCAACTACATCATATATTTCTTGTTTTTTGCCTTGTGCTTTTCTGGAGCTTTAAGTATTGACTACAATCATTCTACTGAAGCTCAGTTCAACACACATAAATTGACATCTAATTACCTTTTTCACTTTGGTGCTTCTGGTCTTAGAATTCCTTTGTTGAGTTTATTTTGAACCTTCTTTTTTATTTTTTAGGGGTTCCTTTTATATTTGCTCAAGCATGTTGATACCTGGCTTAATCAATGACCAACATAAATATGAACCCACTGACTTCCAGCCATATATAACTTTACAAAACATGAACCAAGTTAGTTTCAGAATTACACTAGCTCTTGAGTCCTATGTTGTATGTAATTTCTTAGACCATGACGCATTGGTATGCTATGCAATTTTATTTGACCTTAAGATAGAAGAAAATTACAGTCATCCATGTATCCCCACTGTAAAAGTTTTAACTTTGTAATTTTTAGCATGTGGTCCATTTTATTTACAATCCTTTTGTTTCTTTAGTATGTCACCGTCCTTTCCCTTGATCTCTGTAAATTAATCTGAACTCTGAAGTACTGACTACTTTCCTCATCACCTTCCTTTGCTATAGGCAACAGTTAATCGATCCAAAGGGAACCGCACGGAGATATCCAGATCAGAACTTATTCAAAAAAGTTCTTACTGTCGGGTTTCGGGTATGTATGTAGTCTTCATGCACCTATTTTAACAACAGATACTAGGAGAGTAAAAATTGAAAAGACCACTGCAATTGTATGACCAGGTTCTACGAAGTGGATGTATGAGATTCATTAATTTGCTGATCCACTTAACTTGTTTGTCTAATTTGCAGGCCGTGACATGGACATGATTGAACTATCAGCGTATGGAAATGTCCGACGTGGACAAGATTCTGGAGGATGTAAGATTCAATAACTGTCTGCATGGCAGCTTGTACCTGTTGAACATGGATTACAGGACCATCTGAACTTGCAATCCCGGGTATTCTATTAGCAATCGTCATCAACCCAGATAAGCTTTTGCACATCTCAGCATCGATCCTTCCTCCTTTTGTTGTTGGTTGTGGTGCTACGATATGAAAGGCTTGTCTTTGAAGGTAGGATTACTGTAAATGCGAACCTGTGGTGTTAGACAGAATGCATTATATACTATTTAGCCTACGCAACTTCAGTAACATCGCCATCATTGAATGATAGGGATAACCTTTTCCCCAATAAAATTTCTGGTAGTCTTTTTCTGAGGTAAAAATTTTGAATAGGTGGTGAATAGAGAGAACACTAGTGAATCTTTCCATTATGTGTATATTTTCTGCAGACAACTTTGACGTTGATTGCTTTGTGGTTTAGTTTCTAGTCAAAAAGAACTGCACCCTTTTTGTTTCTCTCATTTGTGGTTTTTGTTTCCAGATATGTCACCATAAATTGCTGCTTAAAGTCAAATGCTTTGATAATTCCCATTTGGAGTATTGAATTTGTGATCTCAAATCAAATGCCCATCAAATTTCAAGGAAATAGTGGAAAACAAGGCCAGAAAGTATGAAAAATGGATGGACGTCCACAGGACAGAATGCAAACGCTTTGTCCTTGTGGTTGTTAAGCAATGTTTGAATTGGAATTCTTCATTTCCAATTTAACCCCTCCCTCCATTTTAACTTTATCACTAAGACTTTTACGTATTCCAGACACATTCCTTGGAAGGGTATTCTAACCAAATTACATAGTAATTGATTATTTTAATATATCTGCAAGGTAGAGATTAATTATTAATAAAGTAGTAAGAGAGAAGAGTGGATTTCACAATGAGTCCTTTTCTTACTTTTTCTGAGAAAGTGAAGACTTCTACATTCGCACTATCTCTTTATCTGAAAAAGAGGCTTTTCCATCCACACTCCACACCAATCATGCCATGCTATGGTAGCCAACTTTTCAGAAAGTTTTGAGTTTTTGTGACTTTAGTCTGTTAATCTCACCCCAACTAAAAGAGAGACATCATTTTTTTTTTAATTATTTAATTTTCAAACAAGTAATTCAATTTTTTTTTCTTTTTCAAAATATAAGAAGTCGTAAAATGTTATTATACACGTATTAAGGGTTAAAAATAATTCATTTTATTTGAAAATAAAATATTATTAGGGTAAAAAGATCTATATTGTAAATAAATTTAAAATTTTTTATATTTGGAAACAAATATAGTATTAAGAGTAATTAGATGTTTTATAATATAATATTTGATCAATTTTATATTTTGATCCTTAATCCCTTTTTATATTATTTTTTAAATAAATTATGATTAGATAATTTGATTTTTCTATCAATATTCTTAAAAAAAAATCTTTTTTAAAAAGTTCAATGACTATATGATAAGAAAAAATTTAATATTATATTATTTTAACCGTAAAAAATTAAATATTAAGTTAAATCTTAAGTCAAATTTTTTTCGATAATGGTAGGACAAGGCACTCAAGGGGTTGACTCTTAATTTCTAATCCTTCTCTTTGATAAATGACCTAATAAAGCACCTAAGGGAACAAAGTATGAGGATAAAGTTTGATATAGGACGTTGACTTTGAAGTTCCTAAGTTTGAATTCTTTATGGAAAAATATGGTTGATGCATGCCATGATAGATAACACTCTTAGAACATTGCATCTCAACCAAGTAATTGATCCCACTAAATGTGTAAAGAAAATAGGATAAAATAAGACAAGTGTATTGATATTGATTAAAATATTTTGAAGTTAGATGTATGTATTGAGAATTTATATATATATATAATTATATTACATGAGTTTTGTCTAATATTAAGTACAAGATATAGATATATATAAATGGTAGAATGAGACATCTACGTGATGACGAGCACGCACATCATAGATCTTAAATTTGAATTCCAACAATACTCTTTTAGGTTGAGTCATGTTTTCATTTAAAAATAACGACAACGAGCTAAAAAATTAATGATAATAATAGCTTGTGTTGTATTCTTTTCTATTCCAATTAATATCTAGATTTAATAGACATTATTATTATTAGAAAAAAATTTTTTTAAATTACAACAATTATGAGATGTATATATAAGTTTTGATGAATTATTAAAATATAAATTAATAAATTTTCCATTTAGTGTATACGTGAAAATATAAAATATCTAAACTGTCAATTTTCCATATGCTTAGGTATCTGAAATCTTATGCAAGAAAAGATGACCACAGAACATATAGCAGTTAGATCTTCAATGTTGCCAGGAACCGGAAAAGTTGCAATCAGTTGGGGCTGCTCTGTCTTGGAGATCTTAGTTGCAAGATTTTTCTTTTTTTTAAGAATTAGGCAGAAAAATCAAAGAGAATTGTTTCTGCTGCTTGTTGCTGGAATCTGGGATTTCTTGGCCCCATCCATTTACTATGGACGGTTTTGTAAAAAAAATAATGTTATTTGGCCAAAATTTGATTTAAATCGCATATAATGTCATTAATGTTCTCATGATAAATTAGCTTCAAGAAAAATTTTCTTCTTTTTCAGTCTTTTTATAATATCAAAATATCCAAAAATCCCCCTATTTAACTACTTTGTTATATATATTTTAGTCAAAATCCTTTTCAAGACGGACTTGCAAGGGTCCAACAACATTTAGGATTTATCTATTTATGAATAAATTTTTAAATTGAAGATGAATATTTAAAATTTGCTTAATTGTATGAATCAGATAATCTGGTAAAAATAGTTACATTTGCAAAGAAAGATATAAATTAATTGATAAAGAATTTTTTTAAAATATTACAATAACTTTTAATTGATTCAAATTGGAATTTATAATGATTATTAATATCTTCTCTTCAAGTCCCGGCTAGATGGGCTTGATTCATAATAAGATTTACTAGTAAATAATGCTTATTGATGTGAAACTATCAAACACTTCTAGTGAATTTAAGCAATTAGTTTTTAACTTTATAAGAGACATAAGAAATCATTTTAATTTAAGAATATTTATTGTTAATTAATGTAATTAGTATAGTAAAAATCATGGATGAGTGCAATATCAATGAAATTGTTCTTGAAATTTCAAATTAAACATTCCAAAATAGAAATAATTATCTTCAAGTTAATATTTTTTTTTTATGTCAATAAATGTGAGATAAATGAAGGGGCCAAAGATGGATGAGTGGCAAAATTGTCATATATGCATTGGCTTAATGCTTGTAAAAGCGAAAGCGGAAAGTAGCCATAAAAATAAAAAAAAAAGGAAAGAAAGCAAAAGGAAAGCGTTAAATGCCAAAAGCGCTATAGGCTTTTTCTACGCCTAATGGAAAAAACTGGGTCCCATACACAATAAATGTTTAACTTATAGATGTGGTTTGTATTCTTTGGGGACATGAAAATATCTTGCCGTTTGGTATTGCCAAATTGCCAACCTAATCCATCACCAACACAAATTTTTTTCTTGATTACCAAACGGATGTGTCCACGTCACTTCAATAGGGAGGAAACACCAACATTTTAGTATCGCAGAACCTAACTATATTCTCGACTATAATCAGTCATTCCTTCCTAATCATAAGTCGTTTGCCAGATTTTATTAATGTTAAAGTTTTTTTTCTTCTTTCAAATATCCAAATCTATGAAGTTATTTACAAGAGAGATAGAGGTTTTGAAAGAAGAGAAAAATGTCACAATTGTGTTTATTAGTGAAAATTTAAATTAAAAAATGTATTTATCAAAATATTATTTAATAATTATAATGACAAAAATAAAGTAAATCACTTATCTATTGAGATTCATCCTCGATTTACATTTATTAAAAATTCTTCAAGACAAGACAATAGAGATTCTTTTTTTAAGTTACGATTTAACCTTATTATTTTTATTATTTTATCAAATAAAAAGTGAAGTATTTTAAAGAAATAAAAATAACAAAATTCAATTGTTTTAGAAAAATATAAATTTAAAGGAAGTAACTTTTTGAGGGGTGGGATGAATTCTAAAGTTTTGAGAGTTTTGGATGGAAAGTACTTTGAAGTCATCTTTCCACTTTCTTTTTTTGCTGGTGGTTTGCCTTTGAAAAGGAAAGAAAGCAAGCAACTTGGCCCCTTTATCCTTACATATTCTCAAGCCAACAGGATATGATTAAGAGCCACAAAAATAAGATAACTGAAGCCTTGGCATGTATTGACCACTTACAGCTATCTGTTAAGTATCTTCCTTCTCATTCTGTTATGTATGCGTCAATCATTCAATATGGTTTTTCCCTTTTTGGACAATAAAAATTTCTTGCATTTTAATGAAATAAATGGATTCCTTGTCTATTTCAGAACCAACTATTACTAGAACCTAAATTTAGTATCCCTCTTTGACTGGCAATGATCTCTCATTCCTTCCCTTGCCTTCTTCAATCTGCATGATATGTGGAAGCAGATCTTGCGTTTCAATGCTGCTTTTCTTGGAAATGACGCATTTCAACATGAAAAGGAGGAGAAAACCACAGACTTTGGAGACTGAGTCAAAAAAGAAGTATTCTCCCTTTTTATTTCTTACCGAGGAGAACAGAAAGTGGCAGCATTCCAAAACTGACTAGGTAGTTACACAGGGATTACATATGTATTTTGGAGAATCTACAAACTCACACTCTACCACACCTACCGGTTAGTATTTCTTTTATATAGATATTTACAGAAAACTCACTCTGAACAGAAGTAAACAAAGCAGGAACCTGTCTTTCATCTTACAAAAAGAGAGGAAAATTAGCTCACTCTAGCTTCTAACAGATTCCCCCGTCTGGTGAAGGCAATCTTCAAAAGACATTGGCCTCCAACAATCACCTCTGGAAAGTCATACTGAGTTTTCAGGTGAGGCGGGGAAGTCGACTATTAACAAGAGTTACATGGAACAGAATATATAGTTCTCCTCCTTTCATGGAGATGCAGGGTCAATGCACATTTTAGGCAGTCTCTTGGAAGGTGACGGACCTGGATAAGGCAGCAGGGTTAGCCTGCAATACTGGGGAAGTGGTGGCAAGGTGTTCCTTTTTGCCACTCTTTGGTTGGAAGGCCTTAAAAAGCCCTCCCCTGCTGATTGAATTGTACTTGATCCCAAGAGTTGTCCATATGGAACTCTTAGCAGCTTCATCAGGATCATCAATTCTCAAAGTTTTCGGGACCAAAACTGATGGTTCTGAATTCTTCTTTTCTGATGATTCTTTCCCCTCGGGGCTTTTCGTTTTGCTAAGCAATTCACCATCCCTAGAATGCTTTCCCAGTGTTGGAGAATTAGGACCAGAACCTGTTGGGTTTTGGCTTGCTGTTGGGGATAGAGGAGGCATCCACGGAATAGTCCAAGCACCAGGAACACCAGCCACATTACAGTTCCAGTAAGGTGCAGGGTAAAATGGCATAGGAAAAGCTGGGGGGCAAATGGCCGGCAGAGGAACTGCAGAATTCCAGGGAAAAGGCCAAGGGATGCCAGGAAGGCATGGAACTGGAGATTGAAAGCCGTTTATGTGTTGCATAACAGGTTCTTGCTGCCCATTTTTAAAACCTTCAACCATTGAATTGGAAGTTGTGACTGAAGAACCACTAGAACAATCATCACCATTTTCTGCTCCTTTGCAAGAAACTGACTTTCCAGGATCGACTTTATAGAAACCGTTCTGTGTACCGTTTGGTACCTTTGTCTCTGTCAAATTCAGAACGGACGCTATGGAATCACAAAGTGGGACATCAGGACCAAAGGAAAGAACAGTGCCATTGGGTTTAAAAGTTGGATGATGAAATCCATTTGGAGCATCGATTCTAGCAGCTTGGAGGGCTTCGGAGATGGTAATGTGACGACAATGAGAGGAAGAATTCTTGTTCTTACGCCTCCCAGCTCCCACTGGAACATTCCTCATGGTACCCCCAGCTGTCCAATATCTCTGGCAGCTCTTGCAGAAATGACGAGGCTGATTAATGTTGTAATTGTTGTAGTAACAGAACTTGGTATCCATACTATTGCAACGAGGGCAAGGAAGAATCTTGTCTGGCTTCTTCTTCTGCTGCTGTGAATTGTTTGCATCATTCTGATCATTTTCAGCACATTCAGATTCTTTTATTGGAGAATCCTCATCCATGGGAGGAGAATTTGAACGGTCACCAAACTCCAATAAAGCTTTAGAATTCTCCAATTCTTCTGCAATTGAATCTTGATCCTTTTCTTCTGGCTTGCTTTCACAGAAATCCCCAGTTAAACAGTCCTGAAAAATTTATACCAGAACATTATGAGATAAGGTTCTGCAGCAAGATAATCAATTTTATTTAGTCAAATTCATTTCTATAAGAAACAAGAGAAATAATTATCCATAATTGAAAATGGCCAAAACAGTATATTCTTGACTAAAGCTCCTACTTCTCTACAGAGTTCTATTTTGTCTAATGGTTCTAGTATCTAGAACATAAGGTACATACCAGCGGAAAAGTTGTCTAGTTTTGGAAATAGAAAGGAGGACACCCCACAAAGCTCCAAAGTTAGCAGGAACGCAAAGAAATCATTTTCAAAGAGAAGAACAGTAGAAAACCCTTTGCATCCGCCGATCGAAATCTTATATTGAAATCGTGACTTATTATTACGTTTCCTAGGTGACGATGAACACACAAACAAAACCTTCACGGACTTTCCAAGTGTTACCATTCACGAGGTTATATAACCTTTGACCCTTATCTTGTGCAAAGAATATCCATTCGGACATAACAAAGTCCAGAAACTAATGAGAATAATTTTTAAAGAAAAAAATGAAACTAGAAACTTCGGGAATCAAGAACAATTATTTATGGAATAATTCAGGGAAAAAAAGAGGGGGTGGGGTTGGGGGGGGGGGGGAAGATTAAGAAGAATCAATACTTCTTCAGTGCCAAAATGAATCTGACAAAAAGAACTCCACTTCAAAGAAAAAAGAAAGCAGATCGAACATTCCAGAAATTAATAAATGCATAGATTCAAAATTTGAAACTGTAAAATTGAAACCCTCAGTTTTCTGATGGATCCACGGTCTATCAATTACATAGATAAAGAACCTTAATGCCTTCAGTTTTGAAAAATAAAACCCATTGCTAAAAACTTGGTTATTATCAGAACAGAATATCTAAGTTAGCAAAGATTGAGCTAATTAGACATGGAAAGGTGTAGACTATTATAAAAAATCACAAAAATCAACCCTGGTTCATCTGAGCCAAAAAGGAAATTTGAAACCATGGCCCAATAATTTTCTTTTCTTTTCTTTTCTTTTTTTGAATCACTCTGCCATCTGGGATTTTCTTTAAACTTTTCAAAACAGTCTACACGTATATTTATAAGAACACCGGTCTCTGTATAAAAACAAAAATGGAAACTGACCTTATCTGCTTCTGTCTTTTCTTCTTCAGTTTCTTTCTCGTCTTCGGTTAATTCACTTTCTTCAACTTCACTCATTTTCTTTCCATCCAAAGACCCAGCAGAATCAAACCCAGTACTGTTTTGATTACTCTCACAACCACTGTCATCTTCAACAATAACCAATTGAACAATCCTGCCGTTTTCCGGCAAAGCAATCTTCTTTCCGAAAAGCCTGATCTCTGAATCTTTCATTTCCTTCATTTTCACCTATCCAATTTTTTTTTTTTAAATCAAAACCCAGAATCAAGACAAAGAAATTCACCACCGATGAGAAGAAGCAGCAAATCTTGATATTTATTTTCTCCAAAAAAAAAAAGGAAAAAAGAAATCCTAGTAACGGAGAGAGGCTTCTTGGTCTGTTGAGTAAAAAGTCTGCTATGGCTTTGTTGGCATCTTTGGGAAGTCTGATTTAGATCGCGCAATTTAATTAAAACGACGAGCGGGAGGTGGATGCCACGTCATCAACTTATTAATTTTCTCAGCCACAAGTTTTATATGTGGCCCTTCTTCACACTTAGATATCTTTCTTTCCCTTTCATTTCTTTGGCCTTTGCTTACCATGGAATACTGCTTGTCTGCTTTGCACTACTAGTCTAGGGTTTAGATTTAGAAAGGTAAACAAATTTGACTTCAAAATCTTGACCGTTAATTAATTTTTACATTGTTCAAATTTTTCAGATAACACAAAAATATGTGGGCATAGACACTAATTTTAATCTTCCCTTCATATGAAGAGAATATATTACATCTTCCACCTCTATTTATTAGTCATTTAAATTCACTTTATCTATTATCATAAATTATTGTTATTAGTTTATTAGATATCTTATTATTTTTTTACTATATTACCATTGTCTCTTTTCTTTTTCCTAATCAATATTATTAATTTAATTAGAATTATAAATAGAAACATTTTAGAAGAAAAAAATATTACCTTAATTTTGATAAAATGACGGATAATGACTTATAAGAAGAGTATTGTTTAATCAAGATTGCCTTGGAAATTTAGATTAATCCTATCAAAATAAATACAATAAAGAATAATCTAATTTAATAATAATACTCTCTCGATCTGAAATTAAATATCTTATTTTTTATTTCAAATTATTTATAATTAAATGTTTCATTATCTATTTTAATTAAATTTTCATTAAAAAATTTTATTGTACTAAATTAATTAAAAATAATTTTTCTAAAAGAATATAAAAAATAAAATAAAACATTTAATTTCAAATAAAAAAATAACTGTCATTGATATTTTTGTTACCTAGTTGATGCATAAAAAATCTGTGCACCATTTTAGAAAACTCTAAAAATGTTTGTGGTGCTGATGTGGCACAGGATAGAGTTGTACTTTTGAGATAACTTTCCCAGGTCATGAAAGGCACTTAGGATGGGGGATGGCCAATAATGGGGAGACACTTGTTGATTTCGTTTGTCTAAGTTGAGGACTGCCCTGCTCATAGTATAAAATCCTTTCTGCTAATTCCGGAAAGCCTAAAGAGCACTTTAAAGAAAGTGTAAAATGCTTGACCCTGAACTTTCATGAATCTTAGTTTTTACCCATTAATTATTAAATTATCAAAATTTATTCTTTAACTGATATGAATTTTCAAAAGTTACCTTTTCATCCATTTTGGATATTAAGTCTTGACAAAACCAATACATGTGACCCACACGAGCCTTATTTTGAACAGCATTTTCATCCCTTTTTATTTTTTATATTAATGGTCCTAAATTTGTTTATGATTCATTGTCCAATTGCTTCAATTCATATGGAAGTGGCAACAATCTTGCAAAGCAAAGGCAGTGGTTGATGAGGATTTTCTTTCCTCTCAGGGTAATGGAAGCTTTCAAAGCAACTATAGATCTCAATTGCTCGCTTGTTTGCCCGTTTTCTAAATCAATATCAAGACCCACTTCAAAATTAATCCTTTCAAGGTTATTTTCTTATTCAATTAGTAGTCATAAAACCCCCAAATTTACAGTCAAATTACCTCAATCTCTGGACACAGGTAAAAATCCCGAAATCAGGGGCTCATTGAAGTAAAAGAAAATTTGTTGAAATGGGTTGGGAGTGGAGTTCTTGGTTTCACTACTACTGTTTCTAGATGGTGTGATTCTTTGACTTTAGCTAAGTCTATTAATGTTGCATTCCCTGCTCCTCACACCCTTGAGGTAATTGATTATTGAAATTTTCCGATACTTGTATTTGATGGAATTGATTTATTGTGATAAGAGTTTCTGACGGTTAAGAGTTATTGTATGTGTTTGATGAATTGAGTTAGATCTGGGCAGAAAATTAATTAAATTGGGCAGATGGGAGGAAGGGTTTCTAGAGAAGATGTGAAAAGGCCAAAGAAGGAAAGGTCTCAAAAGGGCAGAGACGAAATACAAGGGACATGTGTGGCTGTGGGAAAGCAATGAGATGGTAGGAAAGGGTTGCCAGCAAAGTTTGCCGGGGCCACCTTGCCACAAGCAGGAAGTAGGGGACATCGACTAATGATTCGATGACACTCCTCTGAAGGGAAAAGCTCTTTCATTCTGATTTGGTGGAAAATATGAAGGGACAAAAATACCCTTCAAAATGTGGGTATGCGGGAAATATGGGTTGGGTTACGTTAGACTTTAACATCAAAAATGGACGAAAGGGCAACTTTAGATAAATCATGTTAATTGGATGGTAACTTTTAATAATTTAATAGTTGAAAGATAAATCAGAATCTGTGAAAGTTCAAGGGCAGCTGACTCTTTTTACCCTTAATGAAATGGATTTCCTATAAAACTTTTTCAGCCTTTAGAAATATTTACCTTTTAAAATTATACATAGAATGTATGGGAGCACTTATTTCTTCATATAATAGATAGAATAATTCTAAGCTTTTACACATGTCAACAAAGAATAATTTTCAATTAAAACAAAATTAGATTTTTTTTTTTAATAATTGCATGTAATAAGATTTAACCCAGTGGTCTGGAGGTGATAATACTGACTTAAATATTTCTTACTTTACAAATAATTTACAATTTCATTTGGATAAATATTTTATTATGAAGTATATAAAATTTTATTTAGATAATTATCTTAATAATAGTCTTTTAAAAAAAATTAAATGTAGTTTATTAAGTATAATAATTAATAATTTATATTAACATTATATTAATGTGTGAAAAATCTAATAAAATGACTTTTATATATAAAAAGAGACATTTATGAAAAAAGATATTGTCATTTTAGAATTTATTCAAATAGAGAACAAATAAATAAATTAACAAAACCAACCCTTCGCTTCCCTTTTTTCGCACTATAACCAAATAAGAAAAACATACTTCTTATTCGCTTTCTAATCAAAAAATTTTTTTTTAAAAAAAAGATTAGTAATAGTAGTATCTTATCTTGTGGTCAAAGTTAACTGTAATATAAAATTTTTTTCCAACTAAATTAGTACCTATATTATTCATAAGCTGTTAGAGTGATACTTTTGATTACTTGATTGTAATTTTTCAACCAAATTAGTACCTTCTATTTACAAGCTACTAAATAAGTATTCAAAATTTATAAATTTTCATCAAAAAATTTAGTTTTTAACAGAAAAATTATTATCAAGTGATCGGAGATATCACTTTGACATCTTATAAATACTAATTTGTTTTTTTTTTAAAGAAAGGACATTAAAGTTACTTTAACCAAAAGATATGATACAACCACGATTAATCTCTGAAAAAAAAACCAATCATGTTAAACCTTCAAGAGAGACATGGTAAAAAAGATGAGCTATTAAAAAGTTTGAGACTCTGTAAAATGATATTTATATGAAAGTGAAGATTAAGAAACTTTTAAGAGTTTACTATGTTTAATAGAGATAAAGAGATTTTGTTATTATCATTTCATTTACTAATTGTTTTGATTTTTTAAAAAATTTTAAATTAAAAAAAAGTTATATAGGACAAATTTTACAAGACAAGTGCCATGAATGTTGCAAAATAATAGATTATTGTTATTTCATGATTCTTTGGAAAAGGACAAGATATAATTTAGGTTTTATAGATAAAGATATGAAAAGAGATAAATGACAAGTTTCAAGTGCAATAAATGAAAAAATTTAAGTTTTTTTTTTTTAAATTTTGAAAATAAACTTTCCTTATATATACGTAATAGATTCTCTTTCATTACAGATAAAATAAATAAATAAAAATATTAGATGAATGAATAAACTAAATAAATATTATGATTGTGAATTAATAATTATAAAAAAAATTATATTTTAATTAAGGAGAACTTATTCTTTTCTTATTTTTCGCCTTTTTTAAATAGTATTTCAAAACAAACTTTCATTTGCTAAATTAGTAAATTACGAAGACTTTGTCATGAAGTCATGAAAGAAACCAGTGGCTTTTGCTGAGTTCCACAAGTCAACCTATCTTTTCTTCCAGCACTACCTTTTTGCTCTTTCCAAAATATCAATGTCTATTTTGCCACGTCACATACACAATAACAAATTTTCAAAATGATAGTTTACTAAAAAAAATATTAATATTTTATAAATATTAAGAAAATAATAATAGTATTCATTTTAAACTGTTTTATCTCTTATAATTATTTTAATTTTTAAGAAAAATTTATTAAAAAATAATGATTAAAAGTATTAGAATCGAGTATAAAACAATTAATTGATTTTAAAATAAAATAAAATAATAAAATATAAAGAAGGAAATTCAATTTTATGTTTTATATTAAAATATATAAGAGATAAATAATTTAGGATCAGAACTTTCTCTTTTTAAAAAAAATTAATTTGAGAGAGAGAATACTAATTAATAAACTAATCTTCCTTTGAAACATATATATGGACATAGTAGTGTCTTAAATCTCTGTCATTACTTAGAAAAAACGCATCTAAGTGGACGACACGTGTTAATCACTCCTCCACCTTCGCTGAGGCAAGAACATTTTTTTTCCTTGTCCCCGATGGAACATTCGAGAGAAATGCCACTTGACCAGCTCATATTGACGCTAAAGTTCTGATAAAATAAAATTATATATATATATATAATTTCCACGCGTAGAGATAAAAAGTATATGAATTTTCAAATCTTTCGGTGGAAAGTGTCTCTTTGATTTTTTTTTTTTCCTTAAAACTAAGGATATACACGTAGACATTTGTTTATGTCAATGTAGCGTTAAGGTTGATAGGATTAATCCAAGTTTTCTCCAAAAAAGAGACACATTATTTTAATTATTATTATTTTTAAATTTCGGGCCGGCACTGTGGTCGGTTTGATAATCTTTCAGGTTATGACTTTGGTTATTGCTGCTGATTTTGACTTTTTTTCCCTTTTTTTTTTTTTTTCCTAGGAAGGAATTGTTATCCTTAGGGAAGGAAGAATACGCAAGGTCAATTCCAATTTGTGATACTAATTTCTTTAGAAAAATGAAAAATCTTATTTAATTTTATAATTTTTGTGTGACTTGAATTTAAAATCTTTAAATAAGATTATTTTAAATTTTAGTGAAATCTTATTTGATAATTTGAAACTTGAGCAATTTGATTAGGTTATTTAAAAAAAAAAATATATATATATATAAAAGGATAAGTAAATCTTAAGATATTTGATCAAATTTTAAAATTTTAAAATAATTTTTTTGTATAAGATTTTTTTTTAAGGAATTAAGTTTTATATAATTGAATAACTATGTTCCCAATAAAATTTGTATTTCTATTATATTTTGAATGTTTTACTTTTTTTGGAAACTATCGATTCATTTAGGCTATCTAAATTAGGATAGGTTTTTAAAAAACTTCAAAAAAAAAATATATATATATATTAAAGAAGCACGTGCCATGTAAATTAGTACGTCACTGTATCTCTTTCCCACAACACGGTGCCACTGCTTCCCTCAAGCATAGGTTATGTCCTCTCTGCACGCTTGTGTCTGTCTTTGCTATGCCCAAATCCTTTTTTTTTTTTTTTCCTTTACAAGTGGTATCTGTGTTACACATCTTACCTCACTAACAAGTCATTAGGAGGGTTCTGTAGGCCTCATTCCAATAATTATGTCACATCATTGGATGTGTGCAAGAATCTAATTGTCACCGCAAGTAATTCGAGCTCTAAGCTCAGTGGATTTGTTTTGGGTTTTTTATAAACAAAAAAAAAAAAGTCATTTTTTCATAATTTTTATTTATTAAATTAGTTTACTTTTAGTTTTTTTAATCAAAAAGAATTAAAAAAAGTTTAAACTCCTATTTTAAATTAATATACTTTGAGTGTTAAATTTCTATTTATTTTAAAAGTTTAAATTTATAATAGGGATTGAATTTAATAACTTAATATAAAAGAACATATATAACTTGGTCCAATTACAAACAAATCTCTGTCTGATGATTTTTTAGGTTAAAAATTGAATTTTATTTTTTAATTTAAAATTTTAAAATCTTTCTATATAAATTTTTTAGATAATGAGAAATTTTCAATTAAAGTTTATAAAGTTCATGATGAGATTAAAGACGGACGAAGAAATCCGGCCCATCAGTCCAATCCAACAGGTATTTGCAGCCACATTGGCCAGTGTTTGGATTTCATACTCGTGGACCTAACTAAATAGTAGTGTCTGAATCAAGGTTCTCAGTCCAATCCAATCCAACAGGTATTTGCAAAATGCGATGGTGGCTTGAAGTTCGCTCAATTTTTCCTCAGTTATAACTTAATACTGGGAGCAATTCTATCAAGCCCAAGAAGATTGCCCAACTAAACTTATCAATTAAGAAAATACATTATCAATTGAGTTAGGCATATCGATGGGCAAAAACAAGCAATTGACTTCCATTTCGCGGGGAAAGGCCATGTGATAATGTAAGGTTACATATGATATATGTTAAGCGTATTGTTTGGCACGAATAAAATGGAAGTAAATACTATACAATTTGATATTTAATCTTCCATTTTTATGGGAGAGTATAGTTGAATCTTCAATTATATTATATGTCATTTTTGTTATATCATTAAAAATTTAACACGTATTTCTTAAAGATAAAGTTTTTTTTTTGTTTAATTTATCTTTTAAGGATTTAGTATATAAAATATACAAAAATATAATAATTAAAAAAATAGTTGTAATATATTTGTTTATTATTTAATATAATAGAGAGTAATACATAAATGTGTAATAGAATATAAAAAATAGAACATAGTTTGGATTTTGTTTTTTCTACTCCTTTATATAATTCTACCATTGTATTTTATTTTTGACATTAAATATCTTATTTTATTATTAAAAATTGAAAAAAACAATTTAACTTAATTTTATATAATGGATCAATTCAAAATTTGACCTAATTATATAAATGATTTTTTTAGTTAAGAATATTTCACAATAGAATATGGATATTTGATTACATGATGACTTTATAACGGATAACTATTTTCACAATAGATTTTTTTTTTTCTTTCTTATAAGGGATATTCGGGATAAGTTCATGAGTGCATCTTCATTATATAATTAGTAGTTACAAATTTATCAATAATAGGATCCACAGCAAAAATCAAGTAAAACCTTTATTTCTTAATTATTCTCATTTTACTCTCTCTCTCTCTCTCTCTCTCTCTCTCTCTCTCTCTCTCTCTCTCTCTAGCT
>JAWZTD010000002.1:3361874-3375866 GCA_035221335.1 Echites panduratus | reverse complement strand
TTTTTTTTAAAAAAAAATTGTGCAAAGTTAAAATAGGACAATTCATTTCAATATATTAATGTTTAAAATAAGTATGTTTTTAACTCCTTGAATTATAAAAACTTTGGTAAGCAAAGAACACGAGATGCACAAGTAAAGGAGAAAAGCCAAAAAGAGAAAGGGCATGAACGGTGATTTATCTAAAAACGATGGCCCAATATAAGCCGCGCCTGTCAACTTCTCTGCCCACTTCCCAACCGAAAACCGCGCCAAATTTTAACTGCCATCGGTTTCTTGAAATCTTCTTTTTTACCACCTTCACCATTTCGTCCTCACTTATAAAAACCAGGAAATCTCTCCCAACGGAATTCACGAGTCAGATGAATCTATGGAGCTGCAGAGTGGAATTCCTTTACTAGCGCAACAATTCAGAGCTTTATTTGTGAAGAACTTCTTACTTTCATGGCGGCACAAGAGGGCAACTTTGCTTTTCTTGTTGTCCCCAGTCTTCTTTATGTTCCTTCTCTTTTGCATACAGAAAGCTATTGATGCTCGGTTCTCTTATACAACAGCTTTTGAGAATGTTTTCAACCCGGAAACCGTTGTGCCGATCCCAATTCCACCTTGTGAGGATAACAAGTACTTCACTAAGCTTCCTTGCTTTGACTTTTTGTGGAGTGGTAATGGCAGTCAGAGGATTACAAATATTGTACAGAAGATCATGGATAACAACCCAGGAAGGCCTATCCCTCCACACAAGGTGTGTGATAGAATTTCTATGTCAAATTTTTTTCTTTAATTCTTGAATTATTCTTTTAGGTGGATTCCCGAATGGTTGAAGTGGACATGAATAGGCATTTCTCAGTTTTTCCGTTCAATTGAGGTTTATCTGTCTGCATATGATGATGCGAATAAGAGGACTAGGTTGAGTTTTTTTTTTTTTTTTGTGGGGGGGGTGGGGGGAGGCTGATGGGTTGGGGAATCGTATGAATGAGTACTGAGGTTAATTTTCAGTGAAGTTCTTGGAATGTGGGGTTGAAGTTTAAGTTTTTAAAAACTTTGTTTTTTGACAAAAAAAAAATCAAAATTTGAATTTGATGTTTCTCCTCAGTTCCGTAATTCATCATGATTAAGGTTGCTTGTATTTTATTTATTTTTATTTGTTTAGATTTGGGATAATGTTCCTAAGTAGCGAACAACATTTCATCTGTTATATGGCCGATTACATATCTATCAAGTTATCTATTGGGGGCTAAGTTATTGGTAACTAAACTGTAGGTTCATTCATTTAAAACGAGAAGTGAAGTGGACAAATGGCTTTTAGACAATCCTATGCATTGTCCTGGTGCTCTACATTTTATGGAAAGAAATTCTACTGTGATCAGTTATGGCATACAGACAAACTCAACTCCAGTTGCTAAAAGAGGAATTTTTCAAGATCCAACTTTTAAGTACCAAATTCCATTCCAAATTGCTGTGGAGCGTGAAATTTCTAGGTCTCTAATTGGAGGTATGTCATGTAAAGTGGTAAACCATAAACCAACACATTTTTCTCAATGTTGAGAATGATGCATCATCTTTTGCTTGATTCATCCTAATGCACTTACTATTTCTATACTTTGTGCATTCTCAGATCCAAACTTTAGTTGGGAGGTCAGTTTTAGGGAATTTGCTCATCCTTCTATTAGAATTCTCTCAGCTTTGAGCACAGCAGGGCCGACATTTTTCTTTGCAATTGCTATGTTTGGATTTTCATTTCAAATAAATGCTTTGACCATAGAGAAAGAGCTCAAACTTCGCCAGGTATTAACTCTTATGAGTTTTTGGATTCAGAAGTGTTATTCTATCCATTCAATAATACTTATCCTTTCATGTTATTTGTTAACAGGCCATGACACTTATGGGTCTCTATGATACTGCCTATTGGTTATCTTGGCTTTTGTGGGAGGGCATTATCGTAGCTATTTCAGCACTGCTCACCGTTCTCTTTGGAATGATGTTTCAGTTTGACTTTTTCCTCAACAATAATTTTGCCGTTGTGTTTCTTATGTTCTTCCTTTTTCAATTGAATATGGTAATCTCCATTCTACTCTAGTGAATAACTTCTTCAGAACTTTTAATTCTTCTCTATGGTGATTCAAAATGTTTTAACATGAAGTGACAAAGATTTGGCTCCTATCTTTTGTTGCTAGGTTGGTTTTGCATTTTTCATGTCTGATTTTGTTAGCAAGTCTTCCACAGCGAGAAACTTTGGCTATTATCTCTTTGTCATTGGTATCCTAACACAGGCAGGTTTCTACGTCTAAAGTCAATTTGTAGAGAAGTAATTAACAAATGATAATCCATCTCCTTTGTTGCTTCAGATTGTTACTCAATTTGGATTCCCATACAGTCAGAGATATTCTGATGCATTTCGGTTTATTTGGTCCCTTTTTCCACCTAACCTTCTCTCTGAAGGCCTTGTGTTACTTTCTGAGGCCACTGCAACTCCTGAAGATCCAGGAGTCAGCTGGAGTAGCATGACAAAATGTTCCCCTAACGATAGGGAATGTGTCATAACAATTGTAAGTTAGTAATTGACAATTGAAAGAAAAAACAAATATTCTTCTTTCTGCTATCAGTGTCACATGCCCGACAGATTATATGACTAAATGGTTGACTTGTGTCTTCTGACAGAATGGTGTATTCAGATGGCTTATCTCAACATTCTTTGTATGGTTTCTTCTTGCCATATACTTGGACAATATAATCCCAAATGCAAATGGTGTTAGAAAATCAGTGTTTTTCTTTTTAAATCCTTTGTATTGGACGGGGAAAGGTGGAAACAAGGTTAAAGGTATTGTGATTCAAGCAAATGCTCTATTAGTTAATTATTCATTTGGCATATGTGAATAATAAGGGTTTAACCTCTTTTTTCTCCTATAATTTAGAGGGTAGCATTTGTAGTTGCAGAAGAGCAAATTCGCTGCCTGAGGATATAACACCAGATGATCCAGATGTTCTCCAAGAGGAAAATATTGTGAAACAGCAAGCTAGGGAAGGTTTGGTTGATCCAAATATTGCAGTCCAGTTACATGGACTTGTAAAGACATATCCTGGTAAAACAAAAGGCTTTTGTCAAACCTGCCAAACGGCTTCACCTTATCATGCTCTGAAGGTTAGCATTGACTATGTCTTGTAGAGATAGTGATAGTGATATCTCATTTATTACTTGGGCAAAGTAATTTTTTTATATGAAGTACCCAAAAAATGGTGTCTGAATATAATGGTTGGTTTTTCACCTCAAATGTTCCCTGGACCTCTTGTTCGTTTCATCTTCTTCCTTGTTGTTATACTGTCTCAACATGTCTAAGCTTAACTCATTGTTGAGGATTTCGTACCCATTTTGAGGGCTAAGACCTAAAGCTAAATTATTGTTTCCAGAGAGGCATATCTATAGTCTTAGTCCCTTGCGATGGTTTTCTAAATTCCCATTTACCTTGACAGTTTTAGGACCTCAGAAGCGAAACATCCATCCAAATATCATTTGCCTCATTGTATAGATTAGTTTTTAATTTAAACACAGTTCTTCCAACCATAATTTTCATGCCAAAGGTCCAACTTACATACAAAGGTGGACAAACTTTCAGGGTTTATGGATCAACTTGCCAAAGGATCAGTTATTCTGTCTTCTTGGACCCAATGGAGCAGGGAAAACCACTGCTATAAGTTGTTTGACTGGCATAACCCCAGTGAGCGAAGGAGATGGTACTACTTAGTTAAGTTTCCGTTCTTACCATTGCAATGTCTTCTGGTAAATGATTCTGTAATCAAGTACATCAATTATTTTTCAGCATTGGTTTATGGTAATTCCATCAGAAGCTCTGTTGGAATGTCAAACATTCGAAGGATGATAGGTGTTTGTCCTCAGGTGACTCATGCTTTCAGCTTTCTTCACTCCTTGTTTCAACTTTTAGTCAGAGTTAAATCACTAAGGAATCATAAAGATTTCACTTTCTGGATTAGAGACCTGTTCACCTATTTAGAAGTCACTGATCATTATCCTTATTTAATAGTTTGACATTCTTTGGGATGAATTATCTGGTGAAGAGCATCTCCACCTATTTGCAAGTACCAGAGGGCTAAAGCCTGCTTCAGTTAAATCGGTTTGTGTCAAGATCTCTTCATTAACTTAATTCTTCTCTTGCTTCTTCTAATATCTGACCACTAACTACCAAAACAGGTAGTGGAGAAATCATTAGCAGAAGTGAAACTTACAGAGGCAGCAAGGGTGAGAACAAGCAGCTACAGTGGCGGAATGAAAAGGCGGCTTAGTGTTGCTATAGCTCTCATTGGTGAACCAAAATTAATCATTCTAGACGAACCGGTTGGTAGAATAAAATTCTCAGTTTACATATATTTTTGTATGCATTCTTTAGTAGACAATATATAAATGAAAATTTACATTTTCACCACCTCAGACAACCGGGATGGACCCAATAACTCGAAGATATGTATGGGACATAATCGAGGAAACAAAAAGAGGCCGAGCAATTATTCTAACTACTCATTCAATGGAAGAAGCTGATGTTTTAAGTGATCGAATAGGTATAATGGCAAAGGGAAGGCTTCGCTGCATTGGGACTTCAATAAGGTTGAAATCACGGTTTGGTACTGGTTTTGTTGCCAGTATAAGTTTTTCCGGAAACACAAATGGGACACCAACAAGAGAAGATGATGTCAGTTCAGCCAAAATTGAAGCTGTGAAACAGTTCTTTAATAATGTATGCCAAGTGCTACTTACTGATTTTCCACTTGAATCCATAAAATGCTTTGTCTAATTGGAATTTGTTCTGACAGCATCTAGCTGTGGTACCGAAAGAGGAGAACAAGTCCTTCCTCACCTTTGTTATTCCACATAACAAGGAAAAGCTTCTGACGGTAAAGCATCTCAAACTTCAAATCTGCACTTCTTCATGATGTTAAACAATAGAGAAGTTGAGCATATTGTGCTAACTACAATCTCATTTGCAATTTTGAATGCTGTAGATAGACTTTTGCCTTCTATGTTATCTTTCCGGTAGGTCTGCATTGTGAAGGACCACTGCTTCCTTCGTCATTTCTCTGTGAACTCAGAAGACATTGCTTCTGAAAGTTCTTGCAAAAATCAAAATTTCATTTCTTGTTAAAATAATCAATCAATCTTGCAGAACTTTTTTGCTGAGCTTCAAGAAAGGGAGGGAGAATTCGGTATATCAGATATTCAATTGGGTCTAACAACTCTTGAAGAAGTTTTCCTGAACATAGCCAGGCAAGCAGAATTGGAAAGTGCAGAAAATGAAGATAGACATGAAACTCTTACTTTGAACTCTGGAATGTCAATCCAAGTATGAATTATCTTCACATTCTTGCTTCATTTCTTATGAAATAGAATATACAGATATGTCAAGATGATCTTCTCCTTTTGCATGTTATCTCATTCAGGTACCTATAGGTGCAAGACTTGTGGGGATTCCTGGCACAGAAACAGCAGAAAATCCTAGGGGAATGATGGTTGAAGTATTCTGGGAGCAAGATGAATCTGGTGCACTCTGCATCTCTGGTCATTCAGACGAGACTCCAATACCACCCCATGTTGAAGCAAGGTCTTCAACTGTAACATCCCATTCCCGTCGAAGCATGTTAGGCCGATCGGGGCGAATTCGCGGCTTCGTGATTGATCCTAATGAGATTTGATGAAGTGAAATATAATGTGTCTTCATTTTTAAATCCATCATGTGTACATATGATTCTAGTTGGCATATGTGAATTGATAACTAGGATTTTGCTTGTTTATAGTTATTTTGAGTTTTTGCTTCTAAATATAGAAAATTTACTACCTTTTCCAAGTTCTGAGATTGAAGTTTTTCCTCAAAAATGTTAAATTTTTATTAATCATGGTTTCATATATTGATAGGTTTGTGGTGACAAAGATTGAGAAAATGAAATGAACAAAGTAAAACGAAACTCCTTTAGAGATAGTGGAAATTTAATAAGTGCTAACTGCCGCCGGGGAGGTGGTGGTGTGTTGTAGAGATTGAAGGAAGTGTTGAAGACAATCCAACACAAAACGATTATATGATTAGCCTATATAAAATCTATGTTATTCACTGCACTTTATAGCAATTATTCACTTTTTACTATTTAAATAGTTTAACTCACAATCTTTTATATTTTTCTTGTTGTAACTATTAGTTAATATTTTTTAATTTCTTTTTCTTATAATTGAACTTTAATCCCTTAATTTACTTTGATTTTTTTAGCCATTTGCATTGAAGCGGGAGAAGCAGGAGCTGCAAGCGAACTGGGAGTTTCGGAGGTGGAATGTAGAGGAGTAGCCAAGTAGAGGGGTAGCGACCTTATTGGCGGATCTACTCCTATTCTTGGGATTGGGGACCATGGGGTTACTATAAATGAAGTTAAGTTAAGTTAATGGGTTATTTAGATCGAAAAGTTGACTTTAGTTCTTTTTATTGAGTTTAAAATATTACTATAAATATCATAATTTTCGTCATTACTACATTAAAATAGGTATTTTATTATAAATCTAGTAGCATTTAAGATCAATAACATGTTATGTAAGTTCGGATAATTTTTAAATAGTATGAAACTTATTATATTAAAAAATCACACTAGACAATTCTTAAGTAAGAGAGGTAAGTCACAATTAGACCGCTTAAATACCAAGTCTTTCCTTAGATAAAATTATCACTAGTAATTTAATAACATAATAAATCTCAACAATTATACCCAATAAATAATAGTTATTGAATAGACAAAATAAAAGAGACACCGAAATTTAATGAGGTTCGATTAATTTTGCCTATGTCCTCAGACACCATCAAATTAATATTTCACTATCAAAGAGAAATATTACAAAGAGAGAAAGAAGATACAAATTGTCTAAGGGAGAAGGCAATTATTTTGGTGTGTTTGAGATTAAGGAATGAGGTATCTATTTATATATGTGAGAGACCTCTATCTTAAATTTTTCTTGAATTTTTTTCATATGTGAAAATTTAAAATTAGATATAAACCTTCAAAATTAGGCACCTCCACATAATTGAGCCAAAAAGAAATCTACATAACCAAATAAATATTTCAAATTGAAAATGAATATATTTAAACTCATCCACGATATAATTGCTCTCAACGGTTAATGTGATATAACCCTCTGTTTAATTACCGCAGCATCCTCTTGTCTTGTGTAACTGCTAAATTACCGCAACAAATGTAAGTGAGAGACGAAATATTTATGAATATCAATGTATATCATATAAGAGGAACGCATGCAAGCCAAGATCCGCGCGAGATCTTTTAACAACAGAAAGAACAAGCCCACGGCACACAGAATCCTCCAAAAAGATGGCCATGGAATTACTGGGTGGATGGCGACTGCTAAAACAACAATTCACAGCACTTCTGTGGAAGAACTTTATGCTTTCATGGCGGAACAAGCGAGCAACCTTTTTACAACTATTCTCATCACTCTTTTTCTTATTCTTAATCTTCTGCATTCAGAAATCAATCGAATCTAGCTTAAGATCGTCCACCGCTTTCCGCAGTATTCTTAGCCCGACGCCTCTGTCGTCGCCGCCAATTCCTCCCTGTGAGGACAAGTACTTTGTCAAGCTTCCCTGCTTTGATTTCGTGTGGAGTGGCAATGATAGCAGAAGAATTGCAGAGATTGTTGATCGGATAATGATTAATAATCCTGGTAGGACTATTCCTTCAAATAAGGTATCACAAAAGAGCATATTTTTCTTTAGGTTTTCCTTTTTGCCATTTCTTTGAATTTTATCGTAGTTCAGATGATAGGTGTGAATGGGGTGAATTATGAACGGGTTTCACTTTTTTTCTTTTTTTCTTTTTCATTTTCAAGAAAGGTTACATTCAGTCATTTTCTTTCAAAATTCTATCGAATTTAGATTGTTGAAGGATGTGTGCTTTTCCAAATTTTGATTGCAGAGATGATATGTTTTACCAATTGGCAATGACTTGGCAAAATTGTATCTTTCTGAAGGTTCGATCATTTAAAACACAAAATGAGGTGGATACATGGCTTTTCAACAATCCCATGCTTTGTCCTGGGGCTCTGCATTTTTGGGAAAGAAATGCTACTAGGATAAGCTATGGCATACAGACTAATTCTACTTTGGTTTCCAGTCGGGGAAAATTTGAAGATCCTACGTTCAAATTTCAAATTCCACTTCAACTTGCTGCAGAGAGGGAGATTGCTAGATCTCTCATTGGAGGTTTGCTGCAACTTTTACCATTATCTTGCATAGGACTCGTTTATGGTAAAACTTCTAACTTGTCAATATTGCTGGCAGTTTGTCTAACTGAACATACTTTCAGATTTGAAGTTTAGTTGGGCTGTCAGTTTTATGGAATTTGCACATCCGGGGCAGGGAATTTTTAATGCCATGAGTGCCGCAGGACCAACGTTTTTCCTAGCAATTTCCATGTTTGGTTTTGTCTTTCAGACCAGTGCTTTGATTGCAGAGAAAGAACTCAAACTTCGCCAGGTACTACTAGTTTATATTTGAAAGTCTTAAAGAACTAAACTCTTGAATATCTGCAAATGTATTCTAATTTCGTCATGTTTTCATAGCAGGCTATGACCCTAATGGGTCTTAATGATACTGCATACTGGTTATCATGGTTCATTTGGGAGGGACTGATCACACTTCTTTCAACTCTCTTCATAGTTCTTTTTGGAATTATGTTCGAGTTTCCCTTTTTCTTGCTCAATAGCTTTGCTGTGTTGTTTCTTCTTTTTTTCCTTTTTCAGTTTAACATGGTAGGTTTCTTGTCAATGCAACTATTTCCAAATTCAAAATTTTGCTCTATCAAAATTCTAATGGGAGTTTATATGTCTATTTCCAGATTGCTTTCGCATTCATGTTATCTGCCTTTGTGAGCAAGTCATCATCATCAACAGTCATTGGTTTCTCGGTCTTTATCATTGGGGTTTTGACTCAGGCAAGTGTCTGCTGTAGTTATACTTGAATAGATAGCTTTACTCTTAGTGACATATTGAACTCTGCTATTTTTCCTCAGCTTGTCACTGCATTTGGATTTCCTTTTGCTGATAACTTCTCTAATGGCTACCGAATCATTTGGTCATTTTTCCCTCCGAATCTGCTTGCTGAAGGTCTTAAACTGCTTTCTCGTGCAACTAAAATGCCTGCAGATCCTGGTGTCAGTTGGAGCAGAAGGACAAAGTGTACTCCAAATGATACAGAATGCTTAATAACAATTGTATGCCTACTTGGTTCTGTTCTTTTATTTTTCCTCCCCCCAGTAGGAAGTAGGCTAGAACTTAAAAAGGTAAATAAATAAAACAGAATGAATAAGATGATCTGGAAATTTTGAGAGGCCCTGTAGCACTTCTCTGTTCAATACTTGCACAAACACAAACATATACATATATACACTTTGAACTAGTGGTAAAGGGACTCTAGATGATCCATAGATGTCTGCGCTTTCTTATTGCTTATGTTGCCTATAAGCTTGTGGGTTCCTTGAAGTGAACAGCTTCAACGTTTTTCTTGCTTGTTTTGGCAGAATGATATATACATATGGCTGGTATCTACATTCTTTCTATGGTTTGCACTTGCTATCTACTTTGACAATATAATTCCAGACACATTTGGTGTGAGAAAATCTATGTTTTATTTTCTCAAACCTGGATATTGGATGGGCAACGGTGGAAACAAGGTGGAAGGTAATTGAACGTTTTTTCTTTTGGTATAGAACAAATATCTAGCTCTTGTGTCTGTGTTTTGCTAATATGATTCTGCTGATTTCCTAGCTTTAACTATGTTCACCCTTTAGAGGGCAGTGTTTGTAGCTGCAGTAGTGCAGTTCCATCCTTGCAAAGTATTACTCCAGATGATGCAGATGTCCTTGAGGAGGAAAACAAGGTGAAACAGCAAATGGAGGAAAACTTAATTGATTCAAGTGTCGCAGTTCAAATTCGAGGTCTGGTGAAAATATATCCTGGAAAAACCAAGATCAGTTGCAGCAAGTGCAAGAGATCTTCACCTTACCATGCTCTTAAGGTAAGCATTTAGGCTATATTCTTATGCTGTTATGTTAAATTGATGAACTGAAATAAAACTACCACTCCATGGAAACATATTTCACAATTTGTGCTTCATTAGATGCAGAAGGCCTTTCTTGTTTTTGGTCATTTCTTGTTCCAAATTCTGTTCAGAAAAATATGTGTCCGCTTGTGCACTTGAACATAGTCACATTTGCTCATGCACTCAAATTATTGTGGAATCAATAACAAAGAAACCTGTTATATAATCATATTATAGAGAATTTCCACAAGATATTATGAGATTCTCTTTAGTATCTACTGCAAGAGGAACATGATATCTTTGCTACAAAAGCAGTTATATTTTTCCAGGCCATGTATAACTTTCGTCTTTTCACCCCTTTTATTTTCATTGTGCAGACTCATTTTCTGATTGGTTGAGGTTGATCATCTTTTCAGGGAATGTGGGTGAACTTTGCTAAGGATCAACTGTTTTGCCTTCTTGGGCCTAATGGAGCAGGAAAAACTACGGCTATCAATTGTTTGACCGGAGCTACACCTGCAACTTATGGAGATGGTACCGACATTCTCGGAAGTTATTCATACTTCTGAATAAAAAGAAAGTAGCTTTAGGGCTTTTACCTTTCTTCTAGTACTTCCTTAAACTTATAAAATAAGGCTATTCCAAACTGAAATAGTAATTATTCTTTTTTACCAGCTCTTATTTATGGATTGTCTGTGAGGAGCTCAACTGGTATGTCGAACATTCAAAAGATGATAGGAGTGTGCCCACAGGTTGACATTTTTCCTTTTTTTAATTTTCTCTTCATAAATACTTGATACTCTCTGGGATGATACTACTTTTGACTGATTTCTTGGGTTTTTCATTACATAGTTTGATACTCTCTGGGATTCGTTGTCTGGTCAAGAGCACCTCCAAATCTTTTCCAGTATCAAAGGTCTACCCCCGGCTTCTATTAAATTGGTGCGCTGTACAATCCCATGTCTTCTTCTGTCTAATTATATCACAATCTGAAAACTTATTGGGAATATGCCATTCTGCTATTGTTACCTATATCAGTTATTGTAATCTTTTCTAAGATAGATAGATCTTCACTTATTTTCAGGTTGTAGAGAAGTCATTATCAGATGCTAAACTTACAGAGGCAGCAAGGATGAGAGCTAGTAGCTATAGTGGTGGAATGAAGCGACGTCTCAGTGTTGCCATAGCCCTTATTGCTGAACCAAAATTGGTTGTCTTGGATGAACCGGTTGGTTATGCATAGAACTTCTGCTTATTTCTTTACTTTCTTCTTTAACTTTGGACCTTCATTTGTAAGTTTACTCAACTTCCAGACCACTGGCATGGATCCAGTAACTAGAAGGCATGTCTGGGACATAATTGAAAATGCAAAGAGGGGGCGTGCAATAATTTTAACTACTCACTCAATGGAGGAAGCAGATGTGTTAAGTGATCGTATAGGTATCATGGCAAAAGGAAGCCTCCGGTGCATTGGAAATTCAATACGGCTGAAATCAAGGTTTGGAACTGGTTTTGTTGCTAACTTAAGCTTCTCTGGAAGCAACAGGATGTCTTTCACAGAAGATAATTTTACAGCAACACAGCATGAAGTAGTGAAACAGTTGTTCAAACAGGTATCTCCAGTGACATTCAGTGTTAGTTTCCTTCTAGCAAGTAATTTATCCTGAAGCATGTCTTGCTTTGACAGCATTTAAATGTGCTTCCTAAAGAAGAAAACAAGTCTTTTCTGACTTATGTTATTCCTCATGACAAGGAGAGGCTATTGAAGGTAAAACACCTAATACTTTGTTCAAACCATTTCACTCATAAGCATAATGTTTTTGTATTTAACCAATCAGCCCATTCCTTTATGTAATTGGTTACTTTTCTCCAGAATTTCTTTGCTGAACTTCAAGATAGAGCAAAAGAATTTGGAATTGCAGACATTCAACTCGGACTCACAACTCTTGAAGAAGTTTTTCTCGACATTGCAAGACAGGCAGAGCTAGAAAATGCTGATGCAGAGGGAAGGTTTGCAACTTTGGCTTTGAATTCAGGATTGTCTATTCAGGTAAGATTGTTCAAAACAATTTTTTTCTTGATATAAAACAAAGATGTGAACCCATTCAGAATTGATGAATATACTTCTTTGATTGTTATGCAGGTACCTATAGGAGCAACATTTATCGGTATTCCAGGAACAGAATCTGCAGAAAATCCCACAGGCCTTATGGTTGAAGTGCATTGGGAACAAGATGATTCTGGTGCACTCTGTATTTCTCACCACTCACATGAAATGCCGGTTCCACCTCACATTCAATTAACGGCTTCATCGACAGCTAACTTGTCAAGTCAACAAAGACAGACTCATGGAATAGTAATAGATCCTAGGCAAATTAACAATACAAACTCATGGCAATAGAAACTTATATCCTGAGTTCCACATTACTTACTATACATGCATATAATTTGTTGTTTCATTTGGAATATTAGCATTCATTCCTTCCTGACAATCCTGTGTTTCTGGTGACAACTGAATCATACTTCTGAATAAGCTCAGCTGCATGTCTTAATCTCCCTGTCTTGAACAACAAAGAACTGGGAATCTCATGCTGTTGATTTAAAGAAGTTCTATTGGATTTTACAGCATAAACAGATTTGAGGTCTTTCAATAAGGACATTGACCACTTTAAATACTCTATCTACTTATAAACAACCAACCAAGATGATTGTTTCATTTTTTTCATTTCTCTAAAGAAGACGGATGAAATATGATTTATTCTCTCCATTTATTTATTTTTATCGTCACTTTAGTAAAATAGTTTTATTTCGAATTATTTGTCATTCTTAATTTTCAAGACAATATGTAGCCTTGATTTTCCTAATACACCCCTTTTTGTAACTTTTTAAAACAATTGCTTTAATTAATAACTTTTATAAATTCCAAAATAATTTTCAACAATTCCATAAGTACCCCATCGAGTGAAGAGATTGGACTATAACATTAATTTATGGCTTAACTATTAATTTAACCATTAAAGATTTACTTTTTTTTTTATTATTTGATCGTTCAACTTTTAAACATATCAAGTTGTCAATTTTGTAAATTTGACAATTTGATCATTACAAGATTAAATTCTTTAAAAATTTTCACAAAATTAAAATTTTAAAATTGATAAAAGTTACAAGATTAAATGATTAAATTAAGAAATTAAACAAAGTTAAATGTCTAAATTGTCAAATCTCACAAAATTAAATAGTCAATTTGATAATATTTAAAAATTAAATGGTTAAATTGAAAAAATATATATTTATATATATAACCTCAATAGTAATATTGATACTTATGCCCTTAATTTATTATAATAGTATTTTTCATATCAATTTGACATCAATCAATACAGTTATAACTTGATCGAATTTGGAGATGTAGACATGGCTGCCATCTTAAACTAAGCACCCTCCAATTAAATTAAATTAAATTAAAAAAAAGTCCAAAAGCTGCAGGAACTTCACAACAACTTTCTTGTTAAGCTCCGAATTCTGAACCGGAAGAGATTCAATTAAAAATGGGCCAAAACACAAAAATTTCGGTGAGAAGCTAAAGAACAGAGTTTCACCAAATGCGGCAGTTACAAGTAAAACCCATAGACCAAAATGAAGGCCGAAAAATCATAGACCTGTAACAGAACTGGGTTCTTTCACAAAATCAGAATCAAAATCAACACGCGCGGGCACACATATATATATATATATATATATATTTATATATATTTATAGAGTAATGCTAAAGAGTGTACCGTTATACATATTAGCGAGTGCATCTAACGGAACTCTAACGGTAAGCTTGACGGGAATTGAAACACGAAATTAAAACACTGATTAGAGAACTATTCAATTCCCGTCAAGCTTACCGTCAAGGTTC
>JAWZTD010000002.1:3349418-3359441 GCA_035221335.1 Echites panduratus | reverse complement strand
GTTGAAGAATTTCAGATGCCAAAGCCTCTCTACTTGATTGATTTAGTTATGAAAATGGGTATAATGGTGAAGTGATTAGGTTTTTGAGTTAGGGTTTTGGGAGGGGTGTACTTAACATTCTGATGATTCTTTTTTTTTTTTGGGAGGACATTATTGTCTTTTCCACTTCATTTATTTTGATGTAATTAAAATAAGGGGTGCACTTAACATTTTTAAGGGTGCAAATATCCGCACCCTATACAATAACACGAATCCTACATATGTTGATGTCAACTGCCTGAGTTTCTTTTCTTATTTTTCACAAAGCTTGTAATTCATGTCAAACACCTCTTGGAAACAAAAGATGATATCTAAAATCCATGGTTTTCTTCTTGCTTTTAGGCACTTCATTGGTTTTAATTTTATTTAATATTTTTGCTTAATTTTTTGTATTCTTCTGGACATCTTTTTATACAGGACTGGATGCATAAGCCAGAAGCAAGGAAAGAAGAAAGCAACTCATCCAAGTGATAGAAAATCGTTCGTCAATGTGATTTAGCTTTCAACTTCTGTCATTTTGGACATACTTTAGCTTGAATAAATTGGTATTCGGAAAGCAAGTCCCATTTAGAATTTCGAGAACCTCATTGCAGTTGTTAATGCCTTGTGGTCCAAACATATTACATTTAACTGCCTTGTCTTTGTTGAAGTTTCTTTGATGCAATTTATCACATAACATGGAGAACGTAACAGGCGATGGTAATTTTTTTTCTCCCCTGAGACTTTGAGTGAAATAAGCATTTAAGAAATTTTAAAAAACCAAAATCATTCTTGTAGGATCAATTTCTGAGTATACAAAACATTTCACTCTTGTGCAATTCCTTATACTCCAATCGACAATGCCCTGCCTTCCCATCCGGATTGCATGTCTGCAGCAATTTCCTAATTTGAAAATCACCACACAAAGAAGTAAACTTGGCGAGATTGAATGAAATGAAGCATGAAAAATAGCCAAATCCTTCTATATTTGCAAAATTCAAGCCACCAAAGCACACTCGAATGCATCCAACTAGAACATGGGCTCATCTGCAAAGTAGCAATGTGAAATTAGAATACTATTGATTGACGAGATATAATTAAACCACTGCTATCAATGAAGAATAAAAGTCAATATGGAATCTCTTAGCTTCAAATAGAAGGGCATACCGTCGTTGTCATCAGCCATATTAAAGTCATCTTCATCATCATCAAAGTCACGGTTCTGCATGGATGTTCAGAGTTTTGAACCCATCAATTCATACCAAAATATAAGAATGAAATCTTTCCTCTTGACAAACAGAATTGAAAAACCAAGAATGCCTTGCAGCAGCCTCCTCAGTTTCATTCCAGAAGGATGGAGAGCCACAGAGACATACACAACTAGAGACATGCACACACCTGATTATAATCACCATCATCACTATATTCTTGCTCATCCTCTTCAACGTTCTCCTCCTCTTCCTCTTCTTCCTCTTCTTTACCCTCCGATGCACCCTGACCCTAATCCATTGAAAGTGAAACTAATTGAAAATCAAAACAACTAAGAGCCAAAGGAAAGAAATAAACTGCATTTTACAAGAAATCTACTTGCTTCCATTGAACAAGATATTTCAAATAAAGCCATTGGATTTCTTTCATAATTCCATTCTTTTCTGTACAGTTTTTTAGAGGCATAGATGTTGTACAAGAAAGGAGTAATAATAGTACCTGAAACTTCTGCTCAAGCTTTTCAAAGACATCCAATTTCTGCATGTCTATCACATGAAATAGGAATGTCAGTTAGGCAAGAGTTAGTTCAGGGAAGTTCAGGTTTAGTTCCAAAGTGGCAAATCACTGAAGACCATAGATAAACAAAGAACAACAATCTAAACCAGAAGGTCAAAAGTCATGAAAAATGTTAAGATTTCGCAGGCTTCTCTCTGTTGAAGTGCTACCCTAGGTTTGTTAAACCACATATTATGGGCCTAAAAGAATAAGATCCCATCACCATTTTTAACACATCAAAGAAAAGCATGGCAAAGAAATTCTTAGACTTTCAAAACCGACTCGAAGTATAACCTTAGAATTCCATTCTGATGAATTGAGCAATATCATTAGAGAATTACATTTGATTAGTTGAAATGTCCTGGATAAGGATTTCTCCCTTTCTTTTGACAGCAGCAGTAGCCGATATACCCAGAACATGAGTATAAAAGTTGATGGTAAACTAGTTGTGATCATCCTGAATCTGTATAACTAGAAGATGTAAAGAAATTGATTTTCAAGCATCCCAATAAGATTACAAATGTTTAAACGCACGAGCAAATTCCCGTAAAAGTCCTAGGCCAAACATACCTCACATAGAAATTCTGAATCTGCATGAACAACTAACGTTCAAACTTAAGAACTGTCCTCTGATTTGGCTCGTCACTGACTTCATCTCAAACATTTCATTTCAGCTAAGGCACAGGGCAAGGAAAAATACAGAATTCTTAGACTTTGGAATTGGCAATTTACACTTTTGGAAGTTCAGAGGGCAAAACTGTCCACTCTGTCATTTCTTTATGCAGATTATGTGCAGCCATCTATCTAAATCCAAAAGCACTCAAAACCCATGCAAGTTATGCAAGCTGAACATTAACACAGGCTTAAGGAGAACCCAATAGAATAGTCAACAAAGCAAGCTCTCTACACTCTAAAAGATTCATCCAACGTCTTCCATCAACTTAGAAACAAAGATAAAGTGCAAAAATTAAAAAACTCTCAACTAGTGACCGTATGATCTACTTCCATGTCAACATAATTCAATCCCTCCGGATGACAAACCTAACCTAATCAATTATATCAATTCTACATCACATTAAAACTCATATGGGATATGTTTTGAAATGATATACCATTTCTTATTCCAGCAGAGGTAAAAAAACATTAGTTTTACACACAAGTCGAGGCTGAGAACAGGAAAAGTTTGAGTGTTGCAAAACCCAAAGACTTTAAAAGGCACAAGTAGAACACACCAATTAAAAAAAGTAGACTATTCCTGTTATACCTGCATCTGGGTTCCATTTCAATCTTTTTGTGCCACGTTTCTCCTTCTTTTCACCTGCTCCATTAGTCAGCCAAAAATTCCAGACAAATAAATGAAATGCAGAAATACATAAAAGAAGTCATACTTGTAAGCAAGAGAACAAATTTATACACCATCTGAAGATTTGCAGAAGCCCATTTACAAACCTTTGGCTAGTTCTGCTGGAAGATATTCAGGTTCCATCCTTATAAAGTGTGATAATGGGGCCTTTTGCCTTGTCTTCTCCGACTTTCTGTCTGAATACCTTTCTATTTCCATTCTTCGAGTTTCTATAATTTTTTTTTAAAAAAAAATCAGAATATTAGATACTACACCAAAAATTAAAGTAATAATGTAGCATAAGAGATCAAAATCATGCTAAATAAAAGGCAAAGGGAAACAAATAGATTGAGAAATATATAATAGAAACAACAGAGCATGCATGAAAAGCAAATGTTTCCAAAAGAAAACTGATGTGCGAATAAAGCTCTTAAACGTGAGTAAAATTTTCAACTGCCTCCATTGTCAATTCTTTCTCTCCTAAATATAATGTGCTCCTTTCTGGAAAAGAAAGAATTGATGTGGACAACTGCCTTTGAGGAAGTTCATTCATGTAAGTTTTAGTTACCTTTCCTTTCAACATGGCTTACATAGGGGCTGAAGTTACTATTTGTAAATAATATGTCAAAGAAATAATATTCTTTCCCAAATTGAATGTTTATTTTAGTGAAAATTGAACCAGATATCCACTTTTTGATAAGCAATTTTAAAAATGTTCATGCTTTTAAAACTTTCAAAATAGGTCCATTTTGGGATGTGATTTTACCTCATTACCCTTCTTAACTCAAAACCAAAACCATCGAAATTTTTAGTAATTAAAATGTTCAAACCCACACCACCTTTGCTGGGCTCTAGTTTCACTTCTCAATCTCCTTCTCTTGTTGCAAGCTTCCAAAAACTCACAGTTTGAGATAATTTTCTTTGCAAAGATTGTATTTTTAGGGGCTGAAGTTACTGCTAGACATTTATATCTTTACATAACATGTGATAATTTTGGTAGCTGTATCACTTTCATTAAGTTATAAACTCTTCAAACATTCCTAATCTAACCAAATGATGATATAAGCAAATGTAGTGGGAGTCTTCTCAGAAATATATGAAAGTAACAGTTTGGAAGAAGGGTTTGTTTGAACTCATTAAGTTCAACAAGATAAGGTATTTACATTTTGCAGATCCTAAGGAAGTTTTAAGATTTATTCCTTTAATGAGGAATATCATCTGAGAAGCCACTCTAGAAATCTTTTAGCCCTTATTTCGGATAAGGCATTAGAACAGTCCCAGATTCATCAACTATACAACTAAAACAATTCAGCTAACTTTGTTGAACTTGTTATATAATTGGTCACCAAAAACCTATTATTAACAGAATATAAGACTTCACCCTTGAGCTTCTTGTCATCCCAAAGGACTTAAAACATTGACCAAGCCATCTCGGTAAGACTGTAGTTAGAGCTTTCTTCTAAAAAGTTCCTTTTTTTACAAGAACCAAAGTGCCAACAGCTAAAAAGGGGAATTTATTGCTTATGTAATTCTTCTAAATGAGATATAAGGACATAAGCATGGAATATCTCATTATCGCCAAAGAAGCTTTTCTACTACATGAACTTTTCCTCAAATCTTACAGTATGTTTCAAATATAGGATCATTCGTCAGTCAAATTGGCAGAAATATAACCAGAACACAAAATAATCAAACTAAATATGTTGAAAATGAATGCTTACTTCCTTGCGCTTCATTTTCATCGTCAAGATGGTAAGGAGAAGAGTTCCAGTACTTCTGAAACTTAGAATGCCAAATAGCTAAAGATATATTCTCTTTCACCCCTGCAGCAGTACCTAGTTCCTTAATTTCCTGAAATGTTTGCAAGAAAAATTCAAATGGAAACAAACCCATTCGACTGAGTAACCATCCAACCAACCCATTCATAGCTTTCTAACCATACCCTTTACATTTTTACAATAGAACTCAAATCCCCAATTATAACATGGCTATTAGCAAGAATTAAGGTGCGGACTAAACGACGGAAATTTTTCAAGGAACGAACTTTTCTCAAATAATTTCCATTACTGGAAGGGAAAATATAAATAAATAAACACAAACTAAACATAAAAAAGAAAAAAATATATACATATCTTCTCGACTTTCGGATATCAGAAAAAGCGGAAACCATACTACGCGACACGGAGATAAAAGGGGTGAATGCTTCCTGTTGAATTACCGGGAATAGTTCGAAGGGCACTTGTTTGGCCGCCCGAAAGCCACCGCCGAACCCACCACGCCCTCTTCCTCGCCCTCTAAATGCCATAATCTAGCGAGCCGGAGAAAGGCGGCAGCTTAGTCGATAAGGACCGCAGTCGACGGTGCCGCTGATGGTGGGAATATATTTGAAATTCGTTTGAATATATTTTGTAAATTTAGAAAAAAGATAAAAATGATCCCGGAGCATGATTTTAAAAAAATTAAATGTATTTGAATAAATTCAATACATTAATAATAAATTGATCCTTGAAAATAAAAAGTTTTAAAAAAAATTAAACCCAATTTATAAATAATGCTTCAATTCAAAGTGTTAACATGAAAGAGGTAAAGATATATATATATATATATAATGTAAATATATGATGTAATCTAATTTTATAAAATATATTTTTAAATTAAAATCTATTTTCACTTAAAAATAAAAAAAATTTAATTTAAATTCAAATTAAAACATCTATTTAAGATAAAATTAATAAAAAATTTTAATTTTTTTTAAAAAAACGTTTAGACATATTGACGTTACCTGTTAAATAAAAAATGTGAAGAAAAATAATATAAACATTCTAACAATGGGTGTCCCTGCAAGATGATGACGTCAATTCTCAGGAGTAAGAATTTGAAGAATTCGGAAATAACGATTAGGACAATTCAAAACTCAACACAATCTAGGAAGGACCAAAAGATTGATGTCTTTAACATTTCATCCATCCATCAAAATATCAAAACCAAAAAAAAAAAAGAAAGAAAAAAAAGTTAAAAAGAACTTCACACTTCAAACAATCTTGAATTCCTATTTAAATCTATACATGATGTATATATTATATTATGTCTATAAAAAAAAAAAAAAGGTCAAATATCCATCCAGATAAAATGAAGGCCAGACCAAATAAAGGGATCTTGGAGAATCCTTAAACTTCCAAACTCGTCTTTTCAGTCTGTGCAGCATCCTACAGGACCCAAAATAAAGAAAAAGAGTTGTAAATGATAAAGAAATCAAGGAAGCTGGATTCTTTTGGCCCGAATGAAAACTTACCATATTTTCTTTGTTTTCTTGGAGTGATTTCTCAGCTGGTGCAGAAACAATTGAACCTGTTAAGAGCAAAAGAGGAAATTTTAAGCTCATTAGAGTCGACCAAATGTTATCCAGGCTAGAATGGTTCGGTAGATGAAATTACCTTCTTCGTCAGACGATTTCTTTCCCTGCTGCTTCACCTTATTATCCATGCTTTTATTTGATTCTTGCTTTCTTGGTTTGTTTGGTTTCTTCTGTGAGTTTCCAACAACCCCAGACTGCAAACCAGATGTTGGGCTTGCTGCGTTTGTTCTTGCCGATTTCCTGGTTTTTGTTGCTGGATCATTTTTCTGGCCCTTTTTCATGCCTTTGACTTCAGAAGCACTATTACTAGAATTTTTCTGGATTCTCTCCTTGTTCATGTCTTTAACTTTGTATACTTCAGTTGCAGCACTGCTTGCGGTCTTCAAGTTCTGTTTCTCAAAACTTTTCACGGAAGACGAGCTACGCACATCATCATCAGAGGATCGATTTTCATCTTCAGGCACAAAGGAACAAGTTTCAGAGACCTGCAATTGGTCTAACTTCTCCAGGATATTGTAGCTTGCAAACAACTCCTTTAGAGGTTCTCCAAACTCAGCAAGGTTATACCGGTGTGCATAGGACTTCAGCTCATCCCTTAAAAGTTGAAGAGGCTGAGAGCAGGAAAGAACATATTAGACAAATGAGATGCATTGTTCTTATCTAACAAAAACCATACAGTTCAAATTATTGGTAACAAAAGAAGATTTTTGTAGTAGAAACAATGACTGTAAATAAGTATGAGAGAACCCCTCTGTTTGCAGAGAAATAGCATAAGAACAATGCTAATGAAAACTGATGGAAAGTTAAGTGTCATTTAATCAAGAAGATTTTTATATTTCTTTAATCAAAAGTATGTCTCAATATCAATTGATACAAACAAGAATAGAATTTTTTCAAATTAAAAACTCTACTTTGAAATTATGCAACAACTATGAATCAGAAACAGTGATCCAGGCTCCCAGCACATTCTAGGTCCTAGGTCTGTCATATGCCATTTTGTCATCAATATAGTTATAATTTGATAGGCCACATACCTCACACTCAGCCTCTAAAGCAAGCCTGAAGAACCCAAGGGAGATGGAGTGTTTGCCAGCTGATTCTGATAGCTTAATCTGAGATACCCAATATGGAGCTGATGACAAGCGATTCAAGTTCCTTCTGGTGGCTGCTTTTGGAACATCAGAGACCGGTGTATCACTTTTTACCGAGTTGGCAGTGGACTTCTTTGCCCTCGTCTCAGAAATTGGAGTAATGTTTCCAACTAGCTTGGGAGCAGGGGTAGTACTTGGCTTCGTAGGAATAGACATTCTTCTTGGTGGCTTTGCAGATTTTTCATTGCCTGAGAGATCAAGAACACCCACACTCTTACTGACATTTGAAGGAAGCCTTCCCCTGAAAATGAAAACATCCACAAAATTCTCAATTCTCATTGCAAGGAATAAATTCATTAACCACAAGTGCAGATTATTCCCTTTACATTCTTGCTACTAATTTTGGAAAGTGAAGCAGTAAAGGGAAAGTAAATCAATTTTCAAAACATCAAGCTTCTCATGAAAGAATTGGAGACAGAAACAAGATTTAAAGCGATATCAACGGCTGATATGCACTCAAAAGCTTCAGGAGTAAGACGATTACATGTCCATATAGCATATATTAAATAATTAAATTCAAGTACCAATACCCCTAATTGAAATAAAAACAGCAATTCAACTAGCAGTAGCCTAAAGGTCTCAGATGAAATTTTAGCAAAAACTCAATTCCATCATTCCTGTATATGCGCATCACAATTTTTAGTCAAAAGCGTCATCCTTTATAAATAAATCATTGACTTCAGAATCAACAAAACCAAAATTCAGTCATCAGAATCAGAGGTAAACACCTGGCCCTAGAAGCAGAACTCTTGGTGGCATCAGTCACCGGAGGCTTCTCCTCCTTGGCCTTGGATGCCGATCGAAGCGGATACCGCAGAAGCCTCGACGTCGATCTCCCTGCGTTGGCTATAAATCATCAAGAAAAACAAAAACCCATAAAAAATCAGAAGAAAAAAACCTAAACTTCTACAAAAAAAAATACAAAAATCAAGGCCCCAAAATCACAGACCTGTAGCAGAACTGGGTTCTTTCACAATTTCTTCCATTGCAACAGAAATTTCCCCTTTTCTAGAAAGACTATCCAGAGAGAGACAAAGAGAAAAGCACGAGTAGTCCGTGAATACATAAGTATATATATAAGGGAAGTTAATCAACGGGCTAAAAACAATGGAAAACTAGAGTGAATGGGCGGGAAATGTGAGAGTAACTCAAAAATCAAATCAGAATGAGTGAGTAAGATGAAGAATATGCAAAATTGGGAGAAAATCCGAAAACGGCTCGTGAGAATGGGGCCAAGTAGGGATGAGTAGGACCCGATTAAGACGCTCATAGCTTGAGAATTCGAAATTCGAATTAAAGAATGAAGAATATGTAATCGGAGTGTCGTCTTTGTTCTCTGTCTTCGCTTCCCTCAATCACTCGGCTTTAGCCGTTACATACAAGTACAACCAGTTAAATATCCTTTTAAGTTTTAACCAAACCTTTTAAAAATGATATAAAAGAAAAAAAAATCAAAGAATATTTTAACCAAACACAAACTCCAGTTGGGCCCAAATTATTTGGGCCTCAAAATCATAGTTCAAAAGCAGCAATCTGCTTATCCAAAAGAATATTTTGTTTGGGCCTGAGTTTGCTGAATTTAATATAAAATTTGGCGAACAAAGGGATCCCAGAAAATCCAATTACCATGTACTTACTGTACTATTAACCTTATCAAAATTAAAAAATAATTTTCAAATTCAACCCAAATTTCACAAAAAAAAATTTCAGAGTAAAACACAAATGAAAACTTATTTAATTTTTTAAAAAAATTCAAAAAATAATAAGTTAAAAAAAATAAAGAAGAATCCTAAGAAGTCAACGGTTTTGACTTAAGGTTCACCTCTTTCACATTCCTATTTCCTAAACGGAATAGATAACAACTTCCTATTTCCTTTAAGATTTTTCTTTTCTTCTAAACCGATGCTATTCCTTAATGGATTTGGAAATAAAATCCGACTATAATTATTTCAAGTTTTCCTATAAACTTCGAAATTCTTCTCAAAATAAGGCAACCTTTTACCTTTATTGATATATATAAATATATCAAGAAAGGCCAAAAAATTCTCTTTTTCATCTTGATTTTATCAAGAACTTCAAGAACAGAACAACCTACAATCAAGAAAGTATATGGTATATATATTCATGGATCCGAAGTTTAAATTTGAGTCTGAGGATCACGAGCTTCTCTTCCATCTTTCATGCAAGATTAAGGGGGAGTCCCTACCAACAGATAATATTGGGATTGTAAATGAAGTTGATCTTTACCATCTTCCTGATCCTGAGATATTATTTGGTAGAACTTCGAATGACGTGGTCTATGTATTCACTAAGTTAAAGAAGATGTTCAAGGACGGAAAACGATTCGAGCGCACCGTATTGGGGAATAGGACCTGGAAAGGTATCAAGCGTCG
>JAWZTD010000002.1:3260662-3273809 GCA_035221335.1 Echites panduratus | reverse complement strand
TTTTTTTTTTTTTTTACAAATAATATTCCCTCGGGCTAACAAATTCACTTAGATTATTTGAATTTTAACCTACTAAGGGTAAGTTTGGATACAACTTATCCTCTAATTCTATAAAATTCTGTAAAATAAACTTTTAAATTGAAACTCATTTTTCACTCAAAAAAGAAAATTTTTTTTGAAAGTCAAATTAAACATCCATCTAAAATGGGATGAATCAAATTTTTTTTTTGAACGAAAAATGAACTTCAATTAACACTTATATTTTACTCGCTGATAGATGGAGAATGGAGATGGAGAATGGAGATGGAGAATTTGATATCCAAACTCACCCTAAGACTAAAATCTAAAAAATAATTTTAAAAAATCTTACATTTGACAAATTTATTAAAACTAAAATCTAAAAATTATTTTTTTAAAACAAAAAAAATTATATTATCCAGATCAGATTTATGCATACAATTCAATTATTTTGTGTGAAAATGAATTTAGCCTACTAGGAAATAGATTCATACAATTCAACTAGAAGGGGGGGCCAAACGAAGGAGAAATTAAATTTAAATTCGATATCAAACCAGAGAGCTAACAGCTAGGCAATAAACAACGGATTTTCCATAAATTGATCCAATTTTTTGATTGATTGGCCTGTCCCTAAGAATGTCAAAATAAATGGAAGCGGGTCCCTACCGGTCATGAATGACTGCTCTCTTCTTTTCAATCAATTGAGTCCTCTCTTGATCAACTGCTTTATAAATACTACTTACCTGTCTTGATGTTTTGGTTTGACTGACACGTATTTTATAAAAAATATTTAATTTAATTAATTTTAATATTATAATATAACTTGTATTAATAAAAATTTAATTAAATTAAGAAATGAGATATTTAATTTTAGATAATTAAAAAAATATATATTCATTTTAGAGGAAGGGAATATATTAGATCGGTAAAAAGCAGGGCTGTGATTAATGCTACATTGATGGGTTAGTTAACAGAAGTTAAAAGTTAGTAAATGTATCTGCTGTCCACCACCGTATCAATCTGTGCACAGCAGTGTGCACTGGGCTAGTTGAGCATGTGAAAGGGAAAACCACTTCTTATGATTCGGTCTTTTGAAGTGTATAAATAGAAAACCATGTGCTATGAAGACCAGAGGAAGTAGAAAAAATGGAGAAGAACATGGAAGAAAAGAATGTGACGGAGAGGAAGGAGAAGGAAGCAAAGGCAACAGTTGTTTTTGATGACGATGAGGAGCCGCAGATTGATTACAAAGGAATCAAAGCCATGCCTTATATTATAGGTCTGAAATGGACTTTTCTTTTGCTTTTTCTTTTTGAAGTTTGTAAATCCTATGAATGTATGTCTGTATGTACGAGGTTTGCTTGGTTTTTGTGTAGAGTTAATGATTTTTTTTTCCTTTTCCAGGTAATGAGACCTTTGAGAAGCTTGGAGCCATTGGGACCTTGTCAAATCTTTTGGTTTATCTCACGTCGGTATTCAACATGAAGCGTATAACAGCTGCTACTCTGCTTAATGTCTTCAGCGGAACCACCAATTTTGCAACCTTAATTGGAGCTTTCCTCTGTGACACTTACTTTGGTCGTTACAACACTTTAGGATTTGCATCCATTGCTTCTTTTCTGGTAGTTTTTCTTTCTCAAATCACTATTTTTTCAGAAAAAAATCAATCTCTCAAGACCTTTGAAATCTGATGTTTGCTTTTTTCTGGGTTCAAGGGATTGTTTGTTATAACCTTAACAGCAGCAATCAAGAAGATGCATCCTCCTCACTGTGGAACTGAATCAAACAATTGCATCGGGCCAACAACGAGGCAAATAGCTTTTCTGTTGAGTGGATTTGCACTGATGATAGTTGGAGCTGGTGGGATTAGGCCATGTAATTTGGCTTTTGGAGCAGACCAGTTTAATCCTCATACAGAATCTGGAAAAAGGGGTATCAATAGTTTCTTCAATTGGTACTTTCTCACAGTAACTTTTGCTCAGATGATATCTGTCACACTTGTGGTTTATGTTCAATCTGAGGTGAACTGGGGTATTGGTTTGGGAATTCCAGCACTTTTCATGCTGATTTCTTGTTTTATCTTCTTCATTGGCACAAAGATTTATGTTATAGTGAAGCCTGAGGGCAGTCCCTTGGTAAGTATAGCTCAGGTCATTGTGGTTTCATTCAAGAGAAGGCGTCTAAAGTTACCGGAGCAACCATGGCTCTCTCTTTTCAATTATACACCACCCAAATCCATCAATTCCAGGCTTCCATATACACAGCAATTCAGGTAAAGTTCTTTTGAAATAATCTGCTTTGTGTCTTTCTTAATCGTGATTGTTAATTAAACAATGGTTCTAATTAAGAATAAAGAAAAACTGAAAAAGACTGATTACTCCACTAGAAAAGTGATGCACATGGCACTAGTCAGAGAATAAAACAGTGACAGTCACTGCAATGGCAGGAAAGAATCCAAGATTTGACACGTCAAGGCCTAGAAAATGTTTGTGTTCAATGACAATATACCTTTTCAGAACCTAACAAGAAATAGGGTTTTGTTTTCTGTCAGATTTCTGGACAAAGCAGCAATTATCACAGCAGAGGAAGAAATCAATGCAGATGGAAAATCTGCTAATCCCTGGAGACTCTGCAGCATGCAACAGGTGGAAGAAACAAAATGTGTATTGAGAGTTATTCCAGTTTGGGCTGCAGCCATAATATACCACATTGGCATCCTTCAACAGCAACAATATGTAGTTTTCCAGGCACAGCAGTCCAATAGACACCTTGGAAACAGCAAGTTTGAGATCCCTTCTGCAACTTACACTATCTTCTCTATGTTAAGCCTGACCCTTTTTGTCCCTGTATACGACAGAGTTCTTGTTCCGTTTATGCGCAGAATTACAGGAAAAGAAGGGGGCATTTCACTGCTCCAGAGACTCGGGATCGGCCTAATCCTCATTGTCCCTGCATCATTTGTTTCTGCATTTGTTGAAGAGAGGAGAAGGCATCTAGCTCTCACTAAACCAATGCCAGGAGTTCATTTTCATAAGGGTTCGGTTTCATCCATGTCTGCATTGTGGATGGTTCCTCAGCTTATGCTAGCAGGAATCTCCGAGTCATTTGCAGCCATTGGCCAAATTGAATTCTACTACAAGCAATTCCCAGAGAACATGAGAAGCTTTGCAGGATCACTGCTGTTTCTTGGCATGGCATCGTCGAGCTATTTGAATGGTCTTCTGTTATCAATAATCCATCACACAACTGAAGGATCTTCTACGGGGAATTGGTTGCCGGAAGACTTGAACAAGGGGAGGCTGGACTACTTTTATTTCCTCGTTACAGCCCTTGTTTTCTTGAATGTCGGTTACTTTCTAGTGTGTGCAAAATGGTACATGTACAAGGGGGAGGGAGTAACTAGTCATGAAGTAGAAATGGAAACAAAGAAATCAGAGAAAGTCATTGTTTGAAAGGCAGATATTGAACTCAGGAAGATTTTGCAATAGCTGTCTTTAGGGTTTGAATATACATATATTCCCCTCAGCTCCGGTCCGATATCCATTAGCTTCTAATTGATCTCGTCAATTCGACATGAAAAGGCCTAAAAGTTTTGTACACAATAAAATCAAGTTCCTCCAAAACCATAAGGAATCGATAGTTTCCTAAACACAGTCCCAAACAGCTTTGAGGTTAGATCTCATTTCTCAATATTTATTATCAACTTTAAACACTACTTTAAAAATAATTGAATTTAATAATGTAAATGCCACTATGAGAATTATGTTCTGCAGCCCCGAGACGCGGCTAAGACAAGCTCTCAAGAATGGCCTGGCCACAATTTTAGAATACTTTTCCATTGTTCACCAGCTTGCCCTTAGAAAACCTTGAGAACAATAAAAATGGTGCAAAAGGAAATAAATCAAGCCAATCCAAAACCATGAGAAACAAAAGCTTGAAAGAGGATATGGACATTAAACTATGACATATGAGTTAATTTATCCCAATCTGGGTACTGCAAGGGCCAGTTAAAAAGGTACAAAAATCAAAAATAAACTCCTAGGCAAGGTGCTAACAATCACATCTATTGTTACAGCTTCATTCTCAATTCACATTGCACCACCAGACGGGCTTGATAATCTCTCCTCACACAGTATATGCTTGTTGAATGGTATCGATGTCGAGACCCTTTAACCTCACCACTGACTCAACATGACCTTTTAGCGTATGAAGCTCTCGTAACCTGTATCATATAACAAAACCTAACTGTATCAGGCAAACATGTATCATCAGAATAAAATCTCATAGAATAAAACTAATATTGCCCAAGTGCTGAAACAAAGATAGCCTCTCTTTTCCTGAAACTGTGAAATTAAATTGTTTTCAGAAAATGCACATTGTTATGCTCAATCTATTACCTTGCAATTTCGGCTCTCCTCTTAGCTTCTTCAGCCAATTGATTGAGCTCGTTGAAGTTGGTAGCTTCACTAAACAACTTGGTGTCCGGTACTTGCAGTCCATGAAGAGTTCTCTGTGCATGTGCCCATTTAAGTTCACGTTGTTCTTTCCCAAAGTCCTTTTGCCTTGTGAAAGCAATCTGCAGAACAATAGAACCACGAAAAGGTTTGTTAACAAGAGTTCCATTCATGAAAATTCAACAATTATACTGGTCTACTGAGATTACCCTCTGTTCAAGAACAAGATCCCAGGCCCTTCCACTTAGAGCATAGCGGATGAAGAATTTTATGAAATCAAGTGGAATATAGAATATGAGATTGTACAACCAAATCACCCCAGCCCAACCCCAGCCAATTCCTTCAATGGCAGCAAAGCTCCAATTTGCATATACGGCAATCAGTGTAGCAACCTATTTGCAACAAATTAAACAAAAAAAAAAAAATGTAAGAATATTAACAATCTTCTCTCGAAAGAAATCCTAATTTAAAGTTAAGCTCACCAGTTGGGCAATCACAAAAGCCACTACAAGTAACAGACCAGGACGTTCAACATACGACCAACTTCTAGATCTAGTCACAAATATCAGTGCCTGACTGATAGTGCTCACTTGAAGATATATTGCAGACGCAAGTTTCCTGAAGTCATCATGAGCCGTTTTTTCAAGTGTTGACACTCCAAATACCCGCTGAAAGATTGCAAGAGTTATCAGAGATCATAAATGAAAGCATATCCTAACTGATAAAGGAAAAAGGCAACTGATAACATAAGTTGCATAGCCAAATCTGCAAGCTCATTTGAGTTAACCAATAATGGCATGAATACCGGAAAGAAGTTTGTCTTGTATGCTGCCCAAAAGAATATAACTGTCATCATTGCCAAGTAACTCCCCAGAATAATTCCAGTAGTAAATATCTCTGCTAGCTTCCAGCTATCTGGTAGTGGAGATGGTTTCACCCTGTCTTTTGATATGGTCATAATGGTGCCTAAAAAATAAACAAATTACTTGTTAGAAAAAACATCCAAAATTATGCTCATGAATACCAACTATAAAGCAAGCAAAAATTCAGGGGAGGGACAAGAGACTTGCCATCATTGAGGATTGCAATGATAAGCACCATGAAAGGTGGAAAGTCAAACTGCCATATCAATGCTAGCAGCATAAAACCAAGCTGCCACATTAGGTGCAAAATAAGTTGTCAAATACCCACACTGAGGGGAAAGACTATATGAAACATAGGAAGGGGTTACTTACCACAATACGAATTGTGATGGAAACTGCATAAATCTAGCCAAAAAAAACAAAAAAAAAAAGGTTAAAAGCACCACGAGAGCTGCTTCTAAGTAGAACAAAGAGAAACTTAGGCAATAAAACATTCAGTCTTAAATAAGAAGATAAAAGAAATCTTCTGTTTTTAACCTTACCGTATAATTTTTCATCCTCTGGAAGATGGCCCTACTGGTCAATACAGCACTTATGATCACACTAAGACCTGGTTCCGTAAGGACAATATCAGAAGCACTACGAGCTGCATCAGTTGCATCAGCAACAGCAATCCCTATATCAGCCTTCTTCAGAGCAGGAGCATCATTGACACCATCACCAGTCATTCCACAGATATGTTTCCTAGCTTGCAAGCGTTTTACAATCTCGTATTTGTGCTCTAAACATATTAGAAAAACAGCCAAGTTTATGGAACATTACCAAACAATTTTATCAATGCAGTGAATTCTAGCTATTAACAGAACTTTGTTAACTTAACTAGAAATGTTCCAAGATATAATATGCAACTGAAAGCTACATGAAAATAACATACCAGGGAAAACGCCAGCAAAACCATCAGCTTTTTCAATGAGTTCATCAATTGGTAAAGCAGCTATAGACTCGTCCTTGTTTTGGCCCAACAGAGCAGATGCAGGATACATGTTGGTTCCCATTCCCAAACGGCGCCCAGTTTCTTTTCCTATGGCTAGTTGATCCCCTGAAAATAACAAAAAATTAAGAAATTGAATGCCAGTACTACTACCAAAGAAACTTGTTCAGAATACTGAATAGAGGTAGACAGATATTTGATGCACAATCACAAGGAGAATCAACAGTTTTCTCTACAAGATAAAATAACCATACAAGCGCACTAGTTTTCGATTTTTTGTTGGGAAAGGTCCAAATCATTCTGAATCTGTTTTCATTGGCCAACATTACTAAAATGTGGTGACTGATAAACCCATCATATTATGAGATGCCAAAATATAGAAAGTGAAAGAATTTGCTTGAAGTACAAAACAAATTAACATGTCTGAAAAGCTAACAGAAGCAAAAAGATCTACCACTAAAGCCTTAGTAAAGTGCTTGGTATGCATGTTTCATTGTATTTGGCAAGAGAAGAAACTTGGTTCCACATTCCCCATACTTCCATGGCTCACCCATTTATCAAATTGACAAGGGAAATATTTTCACATAATATTTCCACTTCTGCTCTGTATCTAAAATACTCTGTTAACTTCACATTATTCATTCTTTCCGATAGAAATATAAGTGCATAGGAGGGGGAAAAAAATGTGTCCAAAATTTCAGTTTCTTTTAAGATGCATATTTCTGATCTTCCTTTCAATGGAAGGCCTCTTTAACTTAGATCAGAAACAAGACCTGAATCTAAATGTATAATCTCTGGAATGATCCCAGTAATATGTATATGTCAAGCAAAAGGTAGAATTAAAAGGGAAGGTAAAAGAAAGCAGATAAACTAACTTCTAAAGTTGAATTTTAAAAAATGCACAAAAATGCCACAAAGAAGAGAATAATGTTTAAACTATGACAACAGACATGGTAACAGCGTTGTCACTAAAGTAATATATGCTCTACACTCCTAATAGGTGATGCTTAATTTAGGAAGAAAAATCCCAAGTAAGGTCTCAAAGTGAAGTTTTCACGTGGATAAAGTATTCAAAGGATCCTAAATCTCTGTTAAGAACTATAAGAATTTAGGAGCCAATAGGGCTCCCTTCATCCATTTAGCAATACATTCCCAGGATCTTAAGCTTAAGATCACATCTTTCATTATCAAGTCTAGATTCTTATTTATCCATCTGCAGTTCTAAAAGTCCATTTGATTGTCAATTAACTCTCATGAATTGAAACCCTCCTCCAGGTTTCATGCCAAGGGATTCCATTAGTAGATCAGCAGCCAGACAACATTTTGAATGGATATAACTTGAAATTTGAACAAAATTTTCGGGCCACTTTGGGCAATGCATGAAAGGCAAAAACGCTACATTACATTAGTCAGAGATTTATCAAAAACTCATATGCCCAAAACATAAGTTTTATAGTCAGAACGTAGAATCACCTGTAATCATTTTTACATTGACACCAAGATTTAGAGCCCTTCTAATTGTCTCTGCACTGTCATGCCTGGGTGGGTCAAAAAGAGGCATGAGTCCAATGAATTGCCATGGGCCTCCTGCACTCTCTTTCCTTCCCTCTGGAACTTCCTATATGAGGGACCCAAAAATAAAAACTTTAAAATCATAGCTGATCTCAAAAACCTCCACCATATATAGAATCCAATTTACAGAGAGCATCAAAATCTAATGAAATAATTTGGTTCAACCAGATACAACTTATTTACCTGGTATGCTACAGCAAGTGACCGCAATCCACGCTCTGCAAACTTATCAATCACAGCATGAACCCTGCGCTCTATATCTGACTTATTGTGTGAAAGATTGAGAATCTAAGATTTGTATTGAACAGAAATTAGTATGAGAATTACAGGAAAATCGGAAAAAGGACTAGACAGGCTTCTACAAGATTTACCTGCTCTGGTGCACCTTTGCTGACTCTATGCATTTTCCGTTCACTATCAAAATAAGTTAATGCTGTTCGCTTATCAGTCGGATTGAAAGGAAGGAAGTGTACTTCTTGAATGCCAGCACGAGCCTGATGATGGTGATTGTTAAAGCCAAAGTTGAAGTTTAATAAGAAAGATGGGTTGAATTAAAAGTTTCCAATAATTAAAGAAAAGTACCTCCTTTGGATCAGCAAGCATTCCGACAATAGCAGCATCTATGGCATCTTGATTTTCAGTTCGAGAAGCTCGAGCTGCCATTAGAACGACAGTGTCTGCATCTACACCTTTGGCAAAAACCTGAAACAGAAGTTTACCACCAGAGTAGTTTTAGGATCTGTAATCTGCTTAAAAAAAGACATGTTGCAGTTCCCGTCACTAACCTCAATAAGATTCTTATCAACAGTAAGTTTGTTGAGTGTCAAAGTCCCAGTCTTATCACTGCACAGCACATCCATGCCTGCCATTTCTTCTATAGCTGTCATTCTCTTTGTGATAGCTCCCTGTCAAACAGAAATGCTACATTGTATATAAGGATTCTAAAATTCATAGTAGAACAGAAAAATACAGCAGAGGCCAACAATGTGACCTGTTGAGCCAAACGATGGGAACCAATGGCCATTGTCACTGAGAGAACGGTGGGCATGGCAATTGGAATTCCTCCAATGAGAAGCACAAGTAGATTGTCAATTCCTGGACGATATGGGCGATGCTGAATTGGGTACATCACAATAATCTCTATTACCATTCCAACAGCAATAGAGCAGATGCAAAAGTTCCCAATAGCAGTCAAAACCTGATTAACACACACACACACACACAGGAAAAAAAAAAAGGTAAGATGAAAGTACATGAATTGAAATTCAAAAAAGAAAATCATAATCAAAGAAACTTATTTATTTACCTTTTGGAAGTGACCCACTTGATTGGTAGAATCAACAAGGTGTGCAGCCTTCCCAAAGAAAGTATGAACTCCAGTTGCAATAACCACAGCTTCAATCTCTCCTTGCTTGCATGTAGAACCAGAGTAAACACCATCTCCAGGTCCTTTTGTCACAGGAAGGGATTCACCTGTCAGGGCCGACTGCACATCCAGAACTCAAGGTTTCAGCAACTCGTAAATGAAGATGTATATATCAAACAGAGAAACAGAAGACCAGAAATCAAGAAGGAACACTAACTTGGTCAATTTTCAGAGGATCTCCTTCTAGCAAACGAGCATCAGCTGGAATAATATCTCCAAGTTTGACACTGATTATATCACCAGGGACCAGAACAGCGGCATCTTCTTCAGTCCATCTTCCATCTCGCAAAACCTTTGCGACAACAATTAAAGTCAGTTCAATGAAACTAAGAGGAGTTTTATAATTGAAAGACAGATAAAAATAAGCTACCGAAAAAAAACAGAATTTTTTATCCACCATTCCAAAAATTAACAGAATTGGGTACAAAACCTTGGCTTTGGGAGCCAGGCGAGCCATGAGAGCAGCGGCTGCATTTCCAGCATTGTTCTCCTCGATAAAACTAATTGTTGAGTTGATCAAAAGTAGAGTTATAATTCCCACAAAATCTTGCCAATCTGGAGGCTTCCCCTAAAAATTTTTAAACAAAGTTACACAAAATATCCAAGAACTGTAAAATGTTTGAGCAATATAAAATAATAAATGGAAGTTCTTACTCCTCCATTAGCAAGGGCAATTGCCATGATTGCAGCAGCTTCCATGACCCATGAAAGAGGGTTCCACATAAAACCCAGGAACTTCAAGAATTTGCTCTCCTGCATTACATTTAGAAGAAAATCTTTTGTAAAGAATATATCTTAGTAATTCCATTTCAGACAAACTCAGCCTTCAAGTGGAAAACCTACAATCGCACCAAAACGGGCACAATAATACAAATAAACTAAGGATAATCGTCCCAGAATCCAAAAACAAAATAAGAGGCCCAACAAACTGCAGAAATATAATCCAAGTTTGAGGGGGGGCAATAAAAAGAAAGGTTAAATGCCAGAAGTAGCTCATTTGGAAATAAGAACCTTCTTCTCCTCAAGTTTGTTGTGACCAAAAATGACCAATCTCTCTTGAGCAGCCTCTGTGGTAAGACCATCTTTAGTACATCTCAGATTCTCTAAAACTTCCTCAATAGGAATGTTTTCCTGCATAAATAGAAAGAACAACATAAACCCAAATGAAACAACAAAAACAAAATTTACCTATAACAATCCAGAAAAAAATTGTATATCCCAGTTCGCAGATCCATTACCAAATCTACTGTTTCCTTCAACACAGCCTCAAGAACTTCAGGCTTATCACCCATCTTCTTCTTCTTCCTCCTCCTCCCTCTTCAATCCTAGCTTTCAATTAATTTCCTCTTTCTATAAATCAAGATTTAGATCAGAACACAGCACATTAAAGAAACGCCATAGATAAGGTCAGTGAAAGCAACACAAACTTGTGAACTACCCTACAGAGAAATCCAAAGAGACTGCCCAGTAAAAAAAGATTTGATTTTGAGTATAAGAATGAATTTGTAGACAAAGATGAGGCCTACCCACCAACACCAAATCTACAACCGCTGGAAGAGCAGAGCTGTACGTTGTAACAGTTAAAAGGTTTCATTTTCTGTCTTCTTTATTTTCTTTTTACCCTTTTTCATTTGTTGTCTACCCAAAATAGCAAAAATTAAAAACCAAGTAAATTTACAAAAGTTCAGAGTTTGTCTCCATTTTTTTTTTTTTTCCTTTCGAATTTGAATTTCTTTTTATTTTCCAGCCCGAGTTCAATCTTTATTTTGAAAATTTTAATTTGTTCAAATTGAATTACTGAAACATTTAGGTCAAAAGCTAAGTTCTTTGTCAGTTTCTCAAATAAATAAAAAGCAAAAGAGTTATACATATAAGACAGAATAAAATTTCAAGGCAGTCTTAGAAATAAATTGATTAATATATATAGTTGAATATCTATATTTAATTCTGAATAATTATTATTGGTAATACAATTGTAATACTGCACTACAAATTTCATAATTGAAAAATAAAATCATAATGAAACTTGATATATAAAATCTATTACTTTTAATAGAAGGGAAGTTTATTTTTTAATATTTCAAACTAAAAATATAACAATATATTAAAAGATGAATATGGTTTTCTTAAATAATTTATTATTCGAAAATAAATTCTTATCACTAGAAAAATATTTGGCTAAAAGTTTTACATATAATTCAATAAGAAAAACTAAAAGATTTATCTAAATGTCATTATATACACCATCAATTATTATGGGGGAAATATTATATTATATTATATATATATATATATAAATAAATGCGTTGTCTCGTTCTATGGTCCATGGCACCTTACATTTAATGTGGAAAAAATGAGTCATAACAGTCAATTTGCTGATGAAGCTTAATATCGCAATCTTTGACTGATATAGTCTCTTATTTTTGTTGCAACCATATTTGCCCAGTTGCAATATTAAATTAGAAAAGCCATTATCAAAAATAAATAACTAATGCAATAACCAAAATACCCATAAAACGTGTTTTATATGAGAAGATAAATTATTAGTGACAACCTTATCAATGACTAGCCAGGGCAAAGTAGTCCACCCAATGTTTAAAAATAATTATCACAGTCTAACATTATGGTGAGACTATTTTGTCTTAATCTAAAATTCTTTCTAAGTAATTCTTATTCCATTTCAAATTTAAATTTTTATATTCTTTTATATAAAGTTTTACTAATAATTTTTCAAATTTCCATTTTAGTTTCTCTATTGACTAAAAAAACACGTGCTTTACCAGGTTAATATTAAAAAAAAAAGAAAACATAATATTAAAAAAAAGAAGAAGAAGGGAAACGTAGATTTACCAGGTTCCACCATAAGCGTCTACGTCATCAAATACGATAGAGAATTTTACTAAAGAATAAAAAATTGTATCAAAGATTTCTAATAATACCTATTTATAGATACTAAATCTTTGAATCTTTATAAATCCTAATTTAATTAGGATATATTTTTCCTAATATGAATATATCAAAAATATAATAACTTAACAATTCAAGTCAAATTACATTATCCTTATTTAATTAAGATTCCAATCTTATTTTCTAATTCAATTAAAAGTATAATATAATAAAAACAAAACCTCAAAATCTTTTCTAAAAAAGAAAAAAAAAAGGCATAGATTCAAGATGTCCTTTTTTTCCTCTCATTTTCTCTTTTGAATATAAGTAAAGTTTCCTTTCCTCCCTTTACTTTTCTTCGAATTGATTCAACATGAGAATCAAGAAAAGCCATAACAGTCATCAATGAAATTGCTTTCCTCAACCTCAGCTTTCTTTTGTCTCCTACTCCTATATGTTTTCTACTCATTTAACTATTCCCCCTTGTCTATGTATACTACTAATTGCAATCACATTTTTATATTACTATGCATATGATTCATATCCCAAAGCATGATTAAAAAAGTTGACAAACCCCAATCCCTTAAGCCAAGTTTTAATCATTCATTGGAAGAGCCCTATTAAGAAATTAATCAAAAATGTGTGATTAGGTAGTTTCGTTTCATGCATCCCTTTTTTGTCTTTTGATTCAAAGGAATGGATGGTTCTTGATTGGCATCTCCCTTCTTATTCTTGGACGGTTCCTTGACTAACCTTTATGCATTTGGTGGTGATGGCATGTTGTGAGGGCATCAACAATTGTCTATTAGGGTTATCATAAAAGACACATCCAAAAGAATCAATTTTTGCCAGCTATCGTGGAGAAGTGTCGTGCACATCTCTAAGTCTCACACGCATATAATTTATAAGGCAAGGGGAAATAAAAAGTGTTTATAAT
>JAWZTD010000002.1:3242988-3260562 GCA_035221335.1 Echites panduratus | reverse complement strand
GTAGAAGAAATTAGATAAATTTATACAAATTTAATTAATTAAATATTCATTAAACTAAAAATGTGATTGTTAATATCTTTTAAAAAGTATATATTTAAATAGATTCGGAAACTTAATTTTGAATAATAACAAGATATCACATAAGGATTAAGTGTTTTTTATTATTATTTTAATTTTTAAATGTTAAAATAGATGATAATTTGAATAGAAATGACTATTGAGTTTCTTTTTATTTATATGTTTATTTTTACTTTTATTATATAATGAATGATAATTCAAAGTGATAAAAATATTTTTTAGCGTTTTCTTTAAATACTATTTAATAAAAATAACTTCAATAACCTTAACATAACAAAACAGTGATACCATATTATTAAATAACATTTTAAAATATAACAGTACAAAAAAAAACGTAGGCTTAAAATATAATATAATTTGAAAATTTCTATGATAAATTATATTGAAATTATAAAAAAAAACTATTAATCAATATGAATTGAATTTACTGAATTTTTCTAAAAAGTAATTGAAAATTACACGTACATATTTCTTGTTTTTAAATTTTAGAAAAAAAAATATTAATTTGAATAGATGATGGTGACATGTTTAATTACATTCTTATTTTTAATTTTATAAATTTTACTTTTATATAATAATTATTAACGACTTCATGTGTATTGCGCATATTTTTATCCTTATATTATTAAAAGAGAGGCAACTCTATCCATTGAGTCCCAAGTGTCCAATTTAAAAAAAAAAAAAAACTAAAGCTTTAACCAGCAATCATCAACAAAACACAAAGCAAATAAAATTGCAATAGTGACAACTTATTAGTTAGTAAAATAGATATTTTTTAATGGTAAAATATAAATTAAAATTTTATATTATGATTCCGTGATTAGAAAATTTTTGAGATATTTTTCTATCAAATTTAAATATACAAATTCTTTCTTTAACTATCAAAATTAAAATGATCTAATCATCATTTCATACAATTATCCATAAGTATAATTTGATTTTTTTTTTAATTTTCAAAAAGATATTAATTTGACTGGTGGTTTGTGACATGTATAGTTACTTTTCTCAATTATATTTATATTTTTAATTTTATATAATCAAAATTATAATTCAAAGTAAAATTTTATTCAAAAAAACTCTTCATATTTTTTTCCCATGGAAATAAAATGATAATAATATATCTTATTTAAATAAATATTTAAATATTATTAAATAACATTTTGAAAATAATCACTCTAAAACAGAACTAAAATAAAATAAAATTTATAAATGAATTTTAATAATAAATTATAAGCTAAAATATTATTTATTTGTAAATAATTATAATGATTCATAATTTCATATTGAATGAACTAACTTAAATTTAATTAATAGAATAGTCATTCAAATTATTATTATTATCAATATCTTCCAAAAAATGAAGTATATAAGTACAAAGAGTTTTTCAATATTTTTCTGAGTAATATAAAAAATTAAGCATTAAGTATTAATTGAATTTATATAAAAAGTTAATTTGGACAGATAACATGATAAATTAATTTTTTGAATTATATTTTTATTTTTAATTTGATTAATTTTGTATTACTACTTCCAGTTACTATTACAAGTCACCAGTAACTATTTTATCAAAACTAAGATAATAAAATATCAATCGTGGCTTTCGAAACATCAGGAGCCATTCTAGACAAAGTTGGGTAAGTTGATTGATTTTGTTTTCACCATCCCAAGATTTTGACATTGTTGATGGACCTCCCGTCTTTGTTCTCTTATTGTCGTTGAGATTCTTGATGTGGGAATAAACATTGACTTTGCCCCTTCTTGACGAGGTGCTTTCTTTTGGTTGCGGCATGCTAGATATCGGTGTAGAAAACTGCTCTTCATATGTTGAAAAAATAAGCTAAAAGTTAGACTTCACATATAAGTTTTCAACTGCTCATCCCTCAACATCCACGATGGCCCTTCAAGGTTATTGGGGTACAATTCGTACAAGTAGTCCATAACCGTTTCAAATCATGAAACCTTATTACGAGTATCTATACAAAATGCAATGAATTACAAAAAACAAATTTCTGAATAATATTTTAAAAATTTTTCTAGCATTGTCTCTACGATTTGGTTATGCTCCCTAAATTTAATAAATGAAAGACAAACTTGAATTCGAGTGGAAATCATATGATGGGTTATATGATAATATTGACATGAAAGTAGTTGGATAGCTTCTTTAAAAGTTTTCAAAAAAGAAGAAACTGAATCAGAACAGTTTTGTACGGAAACACACTATCTATTATGTCATATGTTAAGTTCCACCTCGTGCAAACATCTAATTTAAATTTTTTATATTTTCCCTTATGTTTCATACTAAGATATTTGAATTGTTGCTCTCTAACATTAGAAGTTCTAATAAAACAGACAATATTATGAATAGTAATAACTACTTCTTCTACAAGTTTAAGTACATTTTTAACAATTAAGTTTAAAACCTAACATGCACACCTATTATGAAAAAGTTTTTTGATACAAATTGGATTTATTTCAGTAATGAGAATATGAATACTTAAATCATTATTTTTTGCATTGTCAAAAGATATGAAAAAAAATTCTATGCAATATATGAAATTTATGAGTAGTAGATAAAATAAATTAAGCAATCGACATACCTGTGTGAGGATATTCGAAGGATTTGAAACAAATTATTCTTTTTTGAATAATTCATTCCTCGTCTATCCAATAACAAGTAATACATAAATAATGCAAACCAATAATTGCGAACCAAGAATCATAGGTAAGAGCAAATTTAACATCTTTTATTGCTTGAAAACAATATATAAGATCATTTTTCATATTTTCAAAACATTTCATAATATCATTTTTTAACGTTGACTTAGGTATTTTTTGAAATGCTGATTGTAAAGATCGTGAAAATGCCTGAGCAAATTTTCTGCAATAGTCGACTTAGCAAGTTTTTCTCTAGTCAATTTTTGTTTAAATTTAAAATTACCAGTTACTTTCAGGCTTATCACACCTATTTGTTGTTTTTTGAAATCTTCATTTAACTCGAGGTGTTAATTTTTTATGTGTTTAGTCAAAGTCCTGTCCCACTCTCATTTTTATGTGAATATATTTTACAATAAAGTGTACAACTAGTTTTAACTTCCTCTTTTTGAAATATTTTCCAAACTAAAGATTTTTTTTTTCTTTTACCTCACTTGTGCTACATGAAGATAAAGGTCATCTAACACAACTAGTGGGATGTTTCTATTTCTTCCTGTTTAGGTAAATTAGTTACAGGATCAAAATCAAAGTTAATTTTGTAGGAGGTTGAAAGAGATCTATCTATAATTATGCTAGGTGGTGAAAGAAATTAATCTAATATCCCAAAATTAAAAACCAATCCAAATAATTAAAAGCTATCAATAAAGTAATACAAAACAATGCAAATATTTAAAATTGAACGGAACTTGATAATTGGAAAATAAGTAAGGAGAAAACAACTTAAAAAGTAATCAAAAATTGTCAGCAATAACAAGAAATAGTAAAAAATCGTGAAAGATATAACACTATTTTTCTTTACAAACTCCTTCTAAAAGAAACCTCTTCTTGCAAAAAAAAAATAAATTACAACATTAAAATTATAATAATAGAGGATTGTAGAGAGTAATAGAAATGTGGATGAGAAATAAAGACTGCAAAGAGTTTTTAATAATTTAAAATGAAATTTAAAAGGTTATTTATAGTTTTTGAATGAAATAGCTAACCATTTATAATTTTTTGAAAGAAGTAGCTGCTAGTGACACTTTGATAACTTCAAAGCGTCATAAACGGCTAGATCCTAACGGGCTTTGCAAGTTGGGCCGATTCAGGACTTGATTCGATTTGACTTGAACTTAATCTTATGACAGGCTAAACCAGTGATGGACCGGGCCAAAAAATCTAACAGTCTAAGATTCAACGGACTGGTGGACTGGATTGTAATACTGTTTAAACAGTTTCGACTCAGACCGGGCCAGGCAGGCATACCCAACCTACCTCCCACCTTACTATGAAGATGTGAGAGAATGACGACACCTATGCTAAATTAATAAAGATAAATCATCAAAGATCAAATAATCATCCGTTTGGTTAAATACTGCCCTCCAATGTCACCGGCTAGACAAAATTTACTTTAACATACATGGGAAGGAAACTTGAAACTCCCTTACATTATCAAATCTGAAACCACAAATAATGGGGAACTTGGGAAAAAAATAAATTACATTTAAAACAAGAAGAAAAGCAAAGTCAAATTGACACGCCAAGAAGAATAGTTCTAAAGATCATTCTTCTCTTGATTTTCGAAAATCAACAGAATTTCCATATTCCTGATGTTCCTAAGGCTTCTCTCTGGCTCTTCTACTAACCTTTTGTTGTATAACTGGAGTAAGGGTCAGTGGTTTGTTTACTTGATCACCTACTTGCTTGCTCTTAGATCTTTCCGCTTGCTTTTGTTTGGAGTCTTTCCATGATGAGGCACCTGTTTTGACTTCATCTTTATCGATTTCACTAATGAAGATAACTCATGCTTCTCCTTCTTCAAAGCTGGACCATCAGGTTGTGAACCTACCTTGTCAACTCTCGTTGCTTCATCGGACATTGGTTCAGATTGCTCTTTCACTTCCGTATTTCCCCTCTCACCCTTTTGCTGTTTTTGAGCCATCTGCCGTGCATATGCAGCACTCCTGCAATTATAGAAAAATTTCAAGATTTGCAACAAATGTTAGACCCGGAAGTAAAGTACTGACAATTTAAGTGGACTTTCACAATTATTATTATTATTGTTACTACTTTAGTGGGGAGTGGACATTCCTTAATCTATTTGAACAAGTAGGATAATATTATTATATAGCCGAACTTGCTAAATCCAATAAATACCTTTTGAACTGAGGATCTGTTGGATCCAAAGCAAAAAGAGGTGAATTGAACAGAGGGGCAAACCGAGGATCATCATAGTCGGCCGCAGGTAGTTTTCCCTCATCTGAAGCTTCTTTTCCCTTTTTCCCCTTCAACTTTTTACGTATCAAATTGTAGCCCTTCAAGTTTGTTTCTGCTCCTTTGTCATCAGCAAGCAATAATTCAAGTTCTGCTCTACTGGCTTCAGCTTCTTGAGCCGTTTCTTCATCCTGCTTTCCTTTTCCAGTCGTTTTCCCTTGACTTCTCTTGCTTACTTTAGCAGCAGATTCTTCAACAAAAAAGTCATCAGGTTCATCAAGGGATTCCTTATCTGTATCACTACTCTCATCTTCTGAAGAAGTTTTTGATCTGTTTTTCCTACTCTTTTTTTTCTCACGTCTTTTTCTGAGATATGCTTCCCAAATAGATTCTGATTTTCTGTCTTTCTTTTCCAAGATGCGTTTACTCAGATCTTCTAAACCAGTATTGAAAGTAACTTCCATGTTCTGATTCTCCTCTTCCTCATCCTGATCATTTTCATCAGAGCCATCCCCAGACTGGAGTAGAGCTCGGTATATATCCTGTTTCTTTTGTTTCTTAGCAGACCTATCATCTGCGGCATCCTCATCAGCAGAATCACTACTTTCTCCCTCATCAGAAGCCAAAAATTCCTTGAGTTCCAACTCAGCAAGCTGGAAACAGAGACGCACATGAATACAGGAGCACTATAAGATAATATTATTTCTTTCTTTCCAACAAGCACGAAAATTCTCCTTCTGATTTATATTGCACTCATCTGTGAGATGCAAAATATTACTTATTTTATTCTCCTGGTTTTCTTTTTATCTAGGGCTTTATGTGTATGGGGTTGAAAAGGGCCAATGGGGGGCAAGGGGTAGCAGAGATTGACTGTTTCGTATATCATTTCCCTGTAAAATTTAGCCCTTCTGGAGATTCTATATAACCAAGGCATACTCAAGAGCAAACAAAGCACCAATTTTGATTATTTCCTTTTTCAACTTAACTCATTACATCATCAAGAAGAACAATCAGTGAGTGTCATGATTTTTCATGCTTGGTTTGGTTCAGTTTTTTCGCAATTAACATCAGTGCAGTTAATGAAGGTATAAGATGTTATTTTGCAGGTCATACATATCTGGGGCAACGAGAACATATTCAAGCTGAAGCATATCTCAGGTAAATCAAGACAGGAGCAATTACATGATGTCAGGTGACTGAATAGTGCACATTAAGAGAAAGAAAAAACACATTGATAATTGATGAATAAATATACATATATATATATAAGAATACCTGCTGAGCATTGAATTTCCTTTTCAGGGTTTTTGCACGCTGCGGCTCATCATCATCCCATGTCAACTGAATTTTACTCTGTTGCAATGCTCTAGTATGGAAGTCCACTCCTTCATAGTCTGCCGGTGTCTGAAGAAGTGTACAAGAAAGGAGACGAAAAAGAAAATGGAAAAAAAAAGTTTAATTAATCCCGTCCCAGCAGTCACAATGAGAGGGGAAAGGCAGTTAACACTGAGCTAGATCAATTACTACTATATTTGACGCATTCTCTCCCAAAATGCAAGAAAGACTGTAACACAAAAATCTATCCCTCGAAGAAAATAATTACTATGATTAACTCTATTGCAGCATCCAAGCTAATACTTTTGATACTGTTCGAAAAGCTACCCATGCATTATAAAGATTTCAGGTCTATCTAATAGTCATAAATGTATGACACACTCTCAAGAAGCAAGATAAGACAGTAAATGAAACTCCAACAGAAAATTCAGAAAAAAAAAAACTTAATAAAGATCAAAAGAAAAATTACTTCAGTTGCAACATCACGTGGCTGATGCTTTAATTCCAATGAGTCGGGAATGAACCTCAAGTCAAGCTTCGTAGATGATCTCTCGAACTCGACCCCATCACAGGTTTTGTAGAGGTAATCTGCAGTAGCAATTGAATCGCATTCCACCACAGCATAATAATATCTGAAAGAAATACCAAAGCTAAGAACTAGCATAGACATAGCAAAAGGTATTCTCCTATTAAGTACCAAAGAAGATAGTGATCAAGAGAGAATTGCCAGAGAAAGCGAGCCAAAGAACGGGCGATCAGAAAAGGGATCATAGCTATGGCGAATAAATTTTAAAAAATAAAAAATAAATAGATAGACAAAAATTAGCCATGAGAAAGTTTTCATCTCTCAACAAAAGAGAGAGACGGGAGCAGTAATCGCATAGTAGGTCTGTCCTTCCCTAAAGGAGTTGATATTTGTTTTCCTAAGCCAGAAGGTATTTTGAGGTGCTTTCTCAGCTTTTTTTTTTTTTTTTTATACAAGTTAATGAAATATCGTTTTATTTTTTTCTGACATCTTTTCGGAAATTATAGCACCTTGCAAATGCTAAAGAAAATGCAAATAAGCCCTAAATATTCTGGAGTACAACAATGGGAGATGCAAAACATAAAATGAAAATATCAAATCTGTCCAAATTATCACCTCAGCCTGCTTATTTCGTAAGCACGTAATTTCTCATTGTCAATCTCATCATCATCTTCGTCTTCATCATTCTTCCCTTTGTCGTCATCAAAAAGGCCGATCGGACCATGGATTGCCTCCTCTTCCATGTGCTTGAGTCCAAACTCAGATGGATAGACAGACACAGACTTGATATAGCCCTCTTTAGGAAGAAATGAGCTTAGCAGTACATACAAATCAACTGCCTATGAAAAAGCAACCAAGTTTTCATCAGGGATATAAACAAAATAAACAAATTCGTGTAAAAAACAAACTATTTAAGGAACCAAGAGGAAAGCATTTGTCTTTGACACATAATCCAGGTCACTAATATTTATTTAGCACACTTCAAGGTGTGTATAAGCATTTGTCTTTCTGCCCATATATAAGCACCAAATGACAGTACAAGCAGAAATACTACTCTCGAAGCCTCCAAATCACAATATTCTTCATATGGTTTCATCTTGCCCGTGACAATTCCTTTGATGTCTATATTTGAGCACTAGTGTTTTGAGATTTTAGAACACAAAATCTTAGTTCTAAAATTCTAAAGAATATGAATCATGAAGAAAGCAATTGCAGAACACAATAAAAATGTAAAATTGGAATTCACATTAATAGCAAACAATAACATTTAGTTTGAACTCCAATACTCACCTTAACTTGGCTCCAATCCATATTGACAACAGCAAGTCTATGAGTCTCCTTGTCAATTTCTGGTATGTTCTCCTCCTGCTCCACAGACCACACAAAGAATTAAATTTTAGCATCCAGAGCAATAACACTCACTAGATTTCCTTGAATTATTTATACCTGCATAAGAGCTCCTTCTTCCTCTTCATACAATTCATCACCTTCTTCATCTGAATCTGTAGTGCTTGTAGAATAATCCTCATCACTCTTGAGGTCCTCTGATTCTGATTCTTCTGATTCACTTTTCACTTTTAAATTCTTTTTCTTGCTTTTATCTTCCTCACTTTCGCTACTCTCACTTCCATCATCTTCACCCTCCAACTCCTCACCATCATTTCCATTTTCTTCATCTTTAAACAATTTCTCAATCCGTTCGATCTTCTTAGCTCGTTCCTCGTCTTCTTCATCATCAAGTCGATAATAATGCTTCAGAGATTTAGCTGTTGATTCCTTCTTCTTCGGCTTACCTCTCTTATCAATCCGAGCTTTCGAAGTAGCAAAATTCTTATCAGTAAACATGCGATTAAACCTAGAGTCAATCGCAACCTTTGCTTTGTTCTTCGGAGCTTCCCTAAACCTAGGGTCCGAATGTAAAGATGAGAAACGATCATCCGTGATGATTTTCCCTCTGCTTTTTCCACTGTTTGAGTGGCTGCCACTATCCTGCGCTCCGTCGCTAGGCGAAACAGCCTCAAGCTTATTCTTTTTCTTGTTCTTAGACCCCATGATGCCAAGTTAATGGTCTCTGCTCAAGGCAAGGGCCGGCCACTTCGTACAGCATGTATACCTGAAGCTTTGCTCAGGTCCAAAAGCAAACCCTAGTTCTGGAGGGGTAGTGGCAGGCCGATGGGTCGGGTCGATTCGGGTCCCGAATTATGCAGATTAAAACTAAAAAAATTGGTTAAATGATTAAAAAATATTTTATATGTAGTGCAAGATATCCTTTTAAATCATATATTTATATATATTTAATTTTGAACAATTTAGGATAAAGAGAATATGAGCATTCAATAAAAGGTGTATTCTTTTTTTCATTGTATAAACATTTGATTTTTCATTGATCAAAGCCACCTAAAAGTTTGTGTTTTCCTGAGTTGAGGCGGTGTTACTATTGTTTGGTCCGTCCCTTTTTGTTCATTGATCCGTTTTTCTTTTTCTTTTTTTTCTCTCTATTTTTTAACTCTTCGATTTTATTATATTTTTTAAAAAAACAGTTGACTTTGAATGATATTTTTGGAACTTTTTTGTTTATTGCTTTTATTAGAAATAAATATATTATATTTTTTAAAAATAATTTTTAACTATGTGATTCCACCATTCGTCCCTCCCAAAGATGACAGATTCAATCATCCTTCCATTTTTTTAAATTTATTTTATTAAAAATAATATTTTTTAATAAAAAATTACCATGTGATGCCACCATTTGTCAGTCCCACCAATTATCTTACTTTCAAATTTATCAATTCATTAATCTAATTCAAAGAATCAAATTTTTTATCAAAAATAAGCTTCTGATATTACATTTTATTTTAGTTAAAAAAAAAAGGGTTTTGAAATTTCTATGTAAATATAGTTGATGAATTACCCCAATCTCATAAAGATAGTTTATGTTACTTTTTTACTCATATTAAGAAAAGTTAATTAGTATAGTTAATGTAACCATTTTTAAGGATAATTTTATTTTTATACCATACATTCAATTTATTAGAATTAAAAGTAGTAAATATCAAGAGGGAATTAATGATGGTAATTTAATCTTTCAACCAATAACTAGCCCTCCTAAAAAATATACTAAATTATAATTTGAGATAAAAGAAAATGAAAACTTGGATTATGTTTATTGAACGGAGGTAAGTAAATACTTTTAAAGGTAATTTTACTTTTATACATTTGTATTCATTTCATTGGAATTGAAAGTAATAGATATCAACAGAGAATTAATTATAATAATTTTGTCTTTTAATCCATAACTATTCTTTCTCAAAAAGAAAATGGATTATAATTTGAGATAAAAAAATACAAACATGGACTATCTTTATGGGACAGAGATAGTATTATATATCATTAAATAGTATTTTATCATTTCTTGTAATGGTTTGACTCTATTAATAACTAATTAAAATTTTATTTTATATTATTTTATCTATAATATAATAACTATATAATATATTGTACATATTCATAATAAGTTTAGTTTGATTGGATTATACTCGATTAAATTTTGTTTTTAACCAATGACCAAACCAAATCGTTATTTTCAGAATCAATTAGAGGTGCATTTTGATCAAATTTAATTTCGCTTGGCTAATTCTAATTGGTTTTTGAACAGCCTTAACCCCTTAATCTTTCCCAAGCTATTATTCCTTTTTTACACTTATATTAGGGGTATGAATTTCACTTACGAAAAATCAACATGATTTTATTTTTACAGTAGAACGATGAATAAATCATATTGAACTATAGTACAGAGAGCCTTTTACTCTTCAAGCATTTCTTTTATGGGGCATAGCCTAATTATTTACTCTTGAAAAAGGAAAAAGTTGATGCTCAAACCAAGCTTTACCCATTCAAACCTCCCACATGAATCCATCATTTTGTTAAATTTAGAAATCACTTTCCATGAATATAAAAGTCAAGCACCATTATTAGCACCTGGGCATATCATTCATGGGGTAAAACTTACTTTGGTTTTAGATAAAAATGTCTCTCTCCAGATGATTAAAACTCAAGGGAAGAAAGAATCTGTAATTCTTTTCCCAACTAAAGTTTGCTATGTAATTGACATCTCAACCTCAATTAGTTGAATTCATCCCAAAAAGAATGAATAGAACACTAATCATGTCTGCAAGAAAGTTAGCTAACATTATACACAAATCTGTTGGACCAAATCCTAAACCAGATCCAGGGGCATAAATACTCAGTAACGAATTGATGGGACAATTTCAACCACACAGTTTCACCATGCATTGCGGACTTCATTAAAAAGTTTTGCAGTAAAAGAAAAGGGCAAATCTTGAAATAGTTTGTAATCCATACAATTTCTGGCACTACTCAAAAAAGTATCACAAGGAAGCTTAGAAAACACTACTCCAGAACAGACACAAGCATGCTACCAAATCCACTTACTGGAATCCAATATGCCAATGACAATGTCTCCTTCTCTCCATCTCAATATAAATAGCCCAGATATTGCTCCATTGCTATCAGCAACTATCAGAAATAGACTGAGAAGTTCTCTGCTAGTGTAGTGATATGGATTTCTTGACAGCACTCCTCATCTTTTTACTCTTTGCTCAAGGGAATGCCCTTAGTTTGAATTACTATGAGAAAACATGCCCCAGTGCTGAAGCTATCGTAACCAAGGTTGTCACCAATGCAGTGAAGAAAGATAAGACAATCAGTGCCGCACTACTGAGAATGCATTTCCATGATTGTTTCCTTAGGGTATATATACACATATTCAACTGTCATTTTTTGCCTCTATGTCCTCCAATGCTACTGTCAATTTTTTTCGCTTTTCTCTCCAATATATTTTCTCAAGCCACTTATTTGTTCTTTTGACTTTCTTGCAAGGGCTGCGATGCATCCGTCCTGCTCAACTCAAAAGGACAGAACACTGCAGAGAAGGATGGGCCACCTAACAAATCTTTGCACTCATTTTATGTCATTGACAGTGCAAAGAAAGCTGTGGAAGCTCTTTGCCCGGGCGTAGTCTCTTGTGCTGATATCTTGGCCTTAGCTGCAAGAGATGCAGTTGTACTGGTAAGTAAACCAGACCAGGAGTATAACAACTAAACCAAAAGGAACTTTTCGCATTGATTATTGAGGTCTTTAATTTAGTTATTTTAGCAATTTAGCATCAGACCAACAAAATAATTTATCCATGGGCGTTCCAATTAAGCCAACCTACTCACATGTGAGCAACAAGCATTCATACAGAGACAACAAATTGTGCTGATAAATAACATTTAAAGTTATCCATTGTAAAATAGGAGTTGTCATTCAACTGACAACCCAAAATTTCAAGTTTAGTGATAAGTAATTTCCAGTTCTTTAATTGGATTTTGTGGCACAGACTGGTGGACCGTACTGGCAAGTACCCAAAGGAAGAAAAGATGGGAGAACATCAAAGGCCAGTGAAACCAGTCAAATGCCTTTCCCCACTTTCAACATATCCCAACTTCAACAAAGCTTTTCCCAGAGAGGCCTATCAATGGACGATCTAGTTGCTCTCTCAGGTACTAAATTCAATAGTCAATTCTAATTCCAGACTATTTCTTTTTAATCTAAAAAACTGAAGTTATCTTTTCCACTTTGAAGGTGGCCACACCCTAGGCTTCTCCCACTGTTCTTCATTCCAGAACAGAATCCGCAATTTCAATGCAACCCATGACATTGATCCTACGTTGCACCCAGCTTTTGCAGCAAGTTTACAAAGCGTTTGTCCCAGCAAAAACATAGCAAAGAATGCAGGCACAACTATGGATCCATCTTCAACAACTTTTGACAACACATACTACAAACTGGTTCTCCAGGGGAAAAGCTTGTTCTCTTCTGATCAAGCTTTACTAACTAACCCAAAGACAAAAGACCTGGTCTCAAAGTTTGCGACATCAAAAGATACATTTTACAAGGCTTTTGTGAATTCCATCATCAAGATGAGTAGCATAACAGGAGGTCAGGAAATCCGGAAAGACTGCCGGGTCATAAACTGAATAGAGCCTCATGCTTCTTGATCATATATTATAAAATTATGTTAAGGAAAATCTTGACAGCCATCTTTTTGTTTAAATGATTTTATATATCTCACATGAGACCATGAAAGTTAAAAAGTCTCTTCTATTTCAATACCTTTGCTAAAGAGAGATTCTGTAATTCAAACAAGAAATTCATCACAAAATCATTCCAAAATATTCTTCCAAATGCATGCTGATGCACTAATTGAACATAGACCATATTAAATTAACCACAGACATAAAAGTATTTGGCTTGGTATTAAAAACTAGAATTCCCAGATTGTCATCATTTCTAAAGCAGGAGGCTTTCAGATATCAATCCTAGTTGATAAAGAAACTTAAATCTAGAACTTAAGCAACTTGAACGATATCTGAAAGTCTCTCTTCTTTCCAATACCTGAGACATCTGAGTACTGTGGTAAACACAGATTCTCTAATTCAAAACAAGAAAATGAACACAAAATATTCTTCTGCATAATACATGCGGATGCAGTAATTGAACAAAGACCATATTAAATTAACCACAGACATAAAGTAGTTGGCTTGGTATTCTAAACTAGAATTCCCATGTTGTCATCATTTGTTCAGCTGGAGGCTGTCGGTTATCAATTCTAGCTGATAAAGAGATTTAAATATTGAATTTAAGCAACTTGAATGATATCCGAACTCAACTATACAGATCCAATTTTTCAAATCATTAAAGTCCAGTTTGGGTAGTTGGAATTTTGTATAATCAGAGAAAATTCAGAGCTAAAAACACAAATATATTACCTTTTTTATAGGATAAGTTCTGCTAGATGGCATATCACCTTATATAGGTAATGTTATAGAGTGCACATGCACTTGTATGTCTTCACATGATCAAAAATAGACATCGGTGCACTCTATATCATTTTTGTATAAATATATATAATTTTAACACACACTAAAGTATATTTGCATACTCATGACACAGTGATGTCAAGATCAAGCTCATTAAAAGGCTCCATAATTCTGCACCACTTAGCGATGTCAAGCGAATTAAAAAATTCAGCCATTGATAGAAAAATTGACACAAGTGAAGATTCCTTACAGCAAAAGTACAAAAACCATTTCATCCCGTCCCCAGCTACCCTCTATAATTACCTCAAGAGAAATAAGAAGAAAACTAAAGGAATCTTCATTATTTAGCTCAAGAGAAAACAAAAGAACACTCATAATGCAAACTCCAGGGAGCCAATGGAGCAATCATAGAGATTCAAATTACCTAGTCACTAATTTTTCTCCAGCAATTATGATTAAATCACATTAGTCAACTGAGATTAGTATCCAAAATTATCTCTGCTAACTGAATGTTGCCACTCAGCCCAGATGCCTTGTCAGCTGAAAGAACCGAAAATCCATCAAGAAGCTTCACGCACTTCAATCCCCACTTAACCATCAAGAACTCGATAAGGTGGTGCCCACTTTATGGAAAAAGCAATAAAAAAAATGGTTGTCATTATCATGAAATGTTGCATCATGATACATGCCGCAAAAGAACACAATATTCTCTAGCCTACAAAAAAAAACAGGATCTTAAGATGCAGAAATACCTTCGGTTATGATAAGCTGTTAAGAAAACAGATGAAGGAGAACTCCCAAGTAGAAATGTCAGAGTGGCAAAGAAATCTTCAAATGCTACATAATGTTGCATGAAAGTGTCTTTTCAGTTAACAATATAGAAATATTTATAAAAATAAATAAATTTCTTTAAAAAAAAAACAAAAAGGAGCAACAGGAGAAAGAAATTTTTACCACTTGCTTCATACAGAACATCAGCTCCAAGGATTATATCTGGGCGAAGGGAGAAAATGGGCTCATCCCAGACACCCCAAGTGAGTCCCATCACCTACAAATGAGAGATGTGAAGTAATTATATTAGCTTTACGTGTTTCTGCCGACTACAATTTCAATGACATTGGCAGATAGAAAAACAGAATCAGACAATAAGAGAGAAATCAAAGAATCAAATAAGGGGGATAATTTATTGGTTTGAATTCATTTTAATTAGTTCTCCAGCATTTCTCTGGTTAGCAGCAGCAAATGTTTTCTCAGCAGTATGCAAAACAAAATTGAAATGGTTCTCATTGCAACTTGTAGCATCACTGTTAAAAGAGAGTTAGAAGCATAACAAATCAGAAGAGCATGGCTTACTTCACACTTGACGTTATTCAAGTCACACAATCTCCTCATATTTGCCAACACCTGTCGAATTTTAGATAAGAAAGTCAAAAAATTCAAATTGCTCAAAAGGCAAAGATGAAAACAAGAACATCCACTTCTCAAAAAAAAATAAAAAAAAACTGATTACCGAACACCCTTTGATTTAATTATTCAATCAACGATGTTGATCAAAACAATTAACAAATGATTCTAAGGTAGTCCTTTTAAGCCCATTCTTTAGAACGGCGAACTAAAAAAGAGCATATTATTTTCCTTACAGTAGAAGTTCAGCCTGACAAATTTAGTCACAAGTTAAGTGTAATCTAATGGTCTACCTCTGGTCTGCTCGAATCATCAGTTAAAGTTACATCAGCGGCCAATTTCGCAGCAACCAGTCCGGGTAACGAGGTTCCAGCCCCAAGCTAGAAATCCATTAGCATCCAATGGTTAACAAAGAATTAACAGAGCCCTGAAAATATTTTCTTATCGTCAGTGATAATCACCTCAATTACATTAGCTCCGGAAAAGCGTGCTCTTTGCTGCCAGACGTACTCAGCTAAAACAATGCTACAGGGCCACATAAACAACCCGTATTCTTCTTTCATATTCTGCAAATGAAAATAATTAAAGGGAAAAAAAAAAGGTGAAATTTTGCACCCTCAATTTTACATATCAATTTGTTTTCATTGTTCGAAAATTTTCTTGCTTTTGGTGAGGAAGAAGAAAAAGGCATGCCTCGATGATGGTGACGGAGAAGGCATCCAAAAGGTTGTTTCCTTCCCCGAAATGGTGCCGAGAAATCGTTGTCATTAGCCGGTCGCCCGGTGACTCAACGAGCTCGTCGTCGTCTTCACTCGATTCCATAAGCTCCGACGTCGTAGAGCTCATCTAGAGTCGCTCCAAAAAAGAAAGTCTCTGCCGGAGTTCCAGACTTAGAAACCACTGTGCAAATATACGTGAATGTATGTTTTCTTTAATTTATCATTTCAACCAGAAAATGTATGAATTTAACATTTTAACTTTATTGATTCAGCAATTTAACCTTACAAGGTTTTTCGATATAATCATTTAATTTTTCAAAATTTTTGAAGGATTTAAAATCGCATATGATATGTGCGTGTGAAACTTGAATCGCCTCGCCCTCAAGAATAAAGTGGAACCCAAGTGCAGTGGGTCCCTAAGGTTGAAGTCGCATTCAAATTTGCGCAAGTCTGTGACACACCTTTCCTAAACTAAGAGAAAATCATCAATTTAGTCCCTTTTATTTTACCATTTCTTCATATAAGTCCTTTATGTTTTTTTTTTGAATTATAAATCCTTTATGTTTTATATCTTATCAATGTAAATCCCTAATCTTGTATATTGGCATTTAAAATCTTTTATCATTAATTTTTTGAAATATAGGTCCCTTATTTTTTTACGTGTATCTTGAAAAGTCCCTTTTTACTTGAAAAATCAATTTCCAGACGAAATTATTCACCAAACACTATTTGAGGACTTTGGAAGAAGTGGGTAACAGCAGTGTCAGTGATCGGAAAAGAAGAAGAAGGAAGTTTGGTAGTGGCTAAGCGCATCTCAATTCAGCCAGCAATTTCTCTTCACAGAAAGAGGGAAAGACAGAAGAAGCCTCCGTGGAACTCTACCTACCCCCTTGCACATTCAATTCTTCTGGGAAATTGGGATTTTTTCATGGTGAATAACACTCCGATGTATAAAAAAACCTCACTTCCCCAAAAGAAGATTACAACAAAGCGAATCATCCCATCCATTTACTAAAACCAATATTAAATTAGTTATTTAAAATTAGTAGTCATACCTTATTTATTCTCATTAAGAAAAGTAAATATAATCTAATTATAATTATTAGACTTTGAAGAATTTAAAGCTTTACTCTTTCTTTAAAATTGAATTTAAATCTTATCTTCATGAAATTAAATGATAATATAACTACCTTAATATAAGTTTTCATTCGAATCAAAGAGGTATGACCCAAAAAAATTACGGAATCCTTTTTTTATATGAAAAAAAAAATGAAAGCAATCAATTTCACTAGTTTTATTATTTTTTTAAAAAAATAAAACATGAATATTTGTCTTTTAAAACAATTTAGACTTTTTAAAAAAACTTAGAAAATACTCAATTAATATAATTTTTTTTTTGTCTTTTCCATGATTAACAAGTGAATTTTTTTTTTCTACGAATAACATTGGCAGCCCAAACAGGTTTTCCTTCCCAAAAAAGGATTACTACAACAAGACCAATTATCCCATCCTATGAATAAAAGCAACATTAAATTATTTGTTAAAAATATTAGTCATACATTAATTTTTTCTTAATATCAGAAAGAATAGTAGATGTTAATTACTTAATTATTAGCCTTTGAAGAAATTAATTTTTTTTAAATAAATCAAACAAAGGTCCGTCAATTCTACTATCGGTTAAGACTTTTATCTGGGCATAAGTATCAATCTGACCACTAAACTT
>JAWZTD010000002.1:3228506-3242888 GCA_035221335.1 Echites panduratus | reverse complement strand
AAAAGCAAAGCACATTAACATTTAACTTTTATCCTATTTCAAATTTTCAATTAATGTTTGTCATAATTTATATTTGGATTAATATTGGTAAAAGATCTTAGATGATTTATTTTTTATGTATAATGAAAGATGGATTTTTATTTTTGAATTATTTATATGTTTATAGGTTTTTATGGTTAGTTAATAAATTAATCTTACATTATCTCATATTCTTTTAATTTATTTTACATATATATATTGTTAATTTGATGATAAATTATATTATTTTGATATATTTTGTCCTATAAAATAAATAATTATTAATTATTAAATTAATAGGTCCAATTATGATTTAATTACGACCTAATTACGGTTGGACCATTGAATCGTAAATCATTAACTTTTTCGATTCAGTTACCTAATCTGATTTTGAAAACATTACCCTAATACATCATGGGGGACCATAACAAAGGTGATTCAGCAAAGAAATACATGCAAGGATCAAAAGGTATGAAAATCGACATGCGGATTCCTCTTGATAATTTTGTGCCAAAAAGTGAAAATTCTGTTGTTTCACAATTTCAACCAGCACATTCCAAACAATCGAAGAAGCACATGTCCCTGAATCAACACAAAAGGTGTTGATTATTTTATTAGCCAACAAAATTTCATAAGTGAGTGACTTTTTGATTTGATGAAATACTTGCCTACTTGATCTTCAACGTCTTACTTTGCTAGTTGCAATTTGTTTTGGCACTGGGATGATCTTTTTATTTGTAGAGGTGCAGTATGGTTGTAACACTGTCCATATGAACTCAGTTTGGTAGTATTGAACAAAGAAGACAGATAAAACTATGTAGCAGTCAATAGTTTGAGACTATGGATGATGCTCTTCTTTTCATTGTTTCTTGATTCTGACATGTTTCTTGTTTGATCCGACTTCCAAGTTCTATGTTGAATATTATGGTTGTTTAGTTCATTGAACAAAAATCTGGCCACAATGAGGTTAATTCATTTATGCCTACTGCATTGAACCTCAAACTTTTTTGCAAGATAAAGGTGTTTAAGACCCTTAGATATCCATTAGCGGAGGGTGGGTCTTGAGATTTTATACTGATTGATTTGCATCCAGTGCAAATTTGTTTTGCATGGAAACTTTTGTTTGAGGAAGATTTGCCTCATTAGTCAAAAGAGACTAGCTAAAAGACACTTGATATTGCAACCAAAAAGAGCAAGGCAAAACAATTGCCAACATTACCAAGGAATTAATCAATGACGCAAAACAAAGAAAGGAGGAGAATAATAAAAAGACCTCAACAGATTCTTTTTTGGTTTTTTTTTTTCGGTAGAGTGCAAAGGAATACAACACTCAATTTATGTTAGCATTTTTTCTTGCAACTTTATTTTTGGTGTCATCGTTTTTCCTATGTGGTAATACTTTGTGTATGTTCTTGCTGCAGTTTTGAACTTTTTAAGCCGATGCATGAGACGTGGACAAGTTATATAACACAGCTTCTGAAGAATGTTGGGTGCGTGCTTTAATATTCGACGACTTACATGTTGCTGTTATTCTAGGTTTTGTGAAACACCTCTCTTATTTCTGCACTTTGCCTTATTGGGTATGATTTTGCTTTAAGTTTTTAGCAGGTAATGCATGTGATGAGGCATAGATCCATTTTTTACGGACCCCTCATTTTACGAGATCTCATCTCACGATCTTCTCATTTTTTGGGGTTTTTGCCTTCCCAGGGTTCGAACTCTTGACCTCTGGTTGCCCGAGCTGTACCGGGGTCTCGTTTAAGTATCTGAGGCACTTAAACGAGACCCCGGTACCGCTCGGGCAACCAGAGGTCAAGAGTTCGAACCCTGGGGAAGGCAAAAACTCTGCTCCGAAAATCGGACGGAGAACATGACGGTGGGGGTGGTTAGTCCCTTAAAAACCTCACCGATAAAAGGGCCTTTTTTTATGAGACATAGATCTATTTTTCACGGACTCCTCGATTTACGAGACCTCATCTCTCGATCTTCCCGTTTTAAGGGGTTTTTGCCCTCCTCAGGGTTTGAACTTGTGGCCTCTGAACATCTAAGGCACTTAAACGTAAGTGGTAATCTATGCCTCATCAGCATGTAAATCTTCAGAGAGGAGTCAGACTCCTGCTTTCATGTCTTACCATTTAACGAAGGTTTATGGTAATAAGAAAGTATCTGATCCTAAAAATGAATCATGAGAACTTTCGGAATCAGAGATGCTGGTATTTTTAATAACATACATTTAGGAGTTCCAAGAATGAGACGTCATTAGAAGAAATGTCACCAGAATTCCTTTCAGTTGTGTTTTGGGTTTTCCAAATCCCACATCGAAGTTGTAGAGGATATTGAGGGGTTTGGCCATCTATAAAAGAAGGCCAAATCTTTTGTAATAAATCATCAAGTGAGTTGTTTAGTATTCCGAACTTTGAGAGTTGTAAGCTTAGAAAACTAGACTAGTTGAGAGGGTTTGTAATTTTTCCGTTCAAAAATTATTAGTGTGTTTTTCCCTCTTTTGTTGAGGGGTCGTGGATGTAGGTTTAGTTGAGAGACCGAACCACGTTAAATATTGTGTGTCAATTTTTCTTTTCTTTCTTTTAAGCTTCCTTTATTATTTTTGTTTCTGTGGGTTTAAATTGTGGGTCTTGAACCTAACGAGTGGTGGGTTTTTAAACCCAACAAGTGGTATCAGAGCTCAAGGTTTTGTTTGTTAAGCGGAGAAAGAAAAAAAAAAGTGGGGCGGTTGAAAAAGAAAAAAAAAAAAGAAGTGAGGAAGTAAGTGGGCGGCTGCAACATTGAAAGAAAAAAATGTATATTGTGGTGGCAGACAATAGTGAAAAAGAAAGTAAAGGTGGAATGTAAAGGAAAAAGAAAGTAAATACAATTTGGGTGGTTTGTCGTTGAAAGCTAGTCCGCTTCACTGTAGCAGTCAAAGGAGAGTCACTGTAGCAGTCAAGGAGGTACTGTAGTAGAATTTTTTCAGCAACTGTAAGTTTTAAATTATCAGTCTTTATGGATTTTGATATCAAAAGTACTGGTATTCCATTATTTGATGGAAAGACTGATTTTGTAATGTGGCAATGTACAATCCTCGATTATTTGGTGCAATTGAGTTTGGATGTTGCACTATGTGATGAAAAACCTCCTGAAATTAAAGATGCAGAATGGGAAAAGATTCAAAAGAAAGTTATTAGTACGATCTGAATGTCTTTGACTCCACAAATAAAGGTGACAATGATAAAAGAGATGTCGCCGAAGAGGATGTGGGACACTTTGGAGAAAGATTATGCCACGAAGATATTAACTAATAGCTTAAATATGAAGATGGATCTTTACTCACTCAAGTTGAAGGAGGGAGGTAATATTGTTGACCACATTAACAGATTTAATGAATTGTTTCTGTGGGTTTTGAACCCAACGAGTGGTAGGTTTTTAAACCCAACAAGTTGCCACACAGTTGTAGTAGAAATGGAATTAAGGTAGATGTTGGACATGGTATGATGAGCATTTAATGACATCCAAGTATCAAGATGGAGTTTCACAATTGTTTTAAAACCTTGTGATGAAGCATCTGGAGAACATGAAGGCAATCTAATCTACATTTGATGGGAATGTTTTTGGAGCAAATTAATTGATCAATATGTTCCCCCATAGAGTTTCATATCAAGCATTCTACCTATATGTGTTCATTTTTTATTTGCTTGGTTTGTGAAAGAGAAAGGTTTGTCCAACAGCTGCTACAAAATAAAATCTCTCACTGGCATTTGGCATCTCATGTTCTGAACTGATTATTTATTCCAGTGGTTGATCAGTGCAAAAATAAGCTGTTTCCGTGGACTGCATTTGGAATAATTACTAGAGATGATATAATAATGTGTTAACATGTTCCATATCCTCTAATTGTTTTTCTCTAATCTTTTATTGATATATATTATGTTTTCAAGCCATTTATGAGGTATCAATTGGCATATGAATGATCTCAATGCCAAACCCAGGAGTTATGTAGTTGTAAGGGTGATGACGTGGCTTTACCGAAAGATGTTCTTTACTGTGTTTGCACATATTATATTGTTGGGGTGTAACCTGGTTCAAAGGAATACTGTAAATTGTTGAAAGTTTGGAATATCTGACTGGGGTGGAGTGCGAGGGAGGCAATGGCATTAACCTTTTTTGACCATCATGTCAGTGTCAATTTTCTTGATTTTTCTTCTTCTTCTTCTTCTCCTGCTGCACTAACTCCAATAATTTCTTACCTACTGTGTTGGTTCAAATCCTGGTCTTTTGTAGTCATCACGTTGGAATAAAAATACTATTTAAATCCAAGTATATTTTTTTAAGTCTGATGTTATTTATGAAATTGGGAATGTTTTTTAGGACAAGCAGTGTACTGATAAAAAGACAATCATTATTTTAATAAGACTAATAATAATGTATTTATGACTCTTTAATCACCGATCAATCTTTCTTTTACATGTGTCAGATAATCTCGTTTTCATGCGATATTTGGTGCATAAGTCTAGTATTCTTTCAATGCAGAATCCAAATGGCCATGGTTATTTACGAAACAACCTTTTTCATTGAATTATGGCTAATATTTACATTGATTAATGTTGTTATCAAATTAAGTCTATAAGAGATTTTAAATAAAAATAAAATTAGTTTAGATGATGTCCATTCATTGAAAAGATAGAATTAGTTCTGAGCTTCATGTCAAGGTTGTATGAGCAAGCCACATCGTTCTGAGCTTTGTGCCTAGACGTGTGTGCTTTTGAAAGGCAAGACATTGTCCCTGTTGTAAAGGGACAGTTTGTTTGGAAGAGGATAAACTGTTAAAGCTAGTTAGCAGGCTCTTTGTTATTTTGAGGGTGATTGTGCTTAACTTCAATCATACATATTTATTGAGGGAGCATTTGGACTTTTATCTGCTACTTTGGTTCTTGTACAAGTGGCACTTGTACCAAAAAAAAGCTCTCAGTTTTCATGCTTCAAGCTGACTGTTGGATGACTATTTACCAGTCCATAATTGGCCTCAAGGGACCTGTTGCTTTCTCAATTACTATCTAATTTTGCTGGGTTTTTTTGAAATTCATATTTCATTTTTATAAATTATGGCTTCTATTTTTTTTTTTTTTTTTTACCATTCACTAGAGAATATCGCTTGGCCGTCCAACTTTAAATATATTTTAAAATTATCTTTTTTTAATAATTAAATGAGTCAAGTTTCCAAACCTGAAACATGTGCATCAATGTAATTTAAATATTTTTATTTTAAAACGTAAAAAAAAAAATTAAATTTTTTCATTTTAAAGATTTACATAAATTCTTTTAATATAAAAAAGTTTCCTTATTCCATCACCTACTTGGTACGGTTGTGTGCCTGGGCAGCGGTTGTGTCGTGTACGGTGTATCTAAAGCACCAAACCTCCTCACCGTACTACCCCGCCCAAGCAACCTATTTCCGACTCCAATCCAGAATTGACTCTATCGTGTCAGATAACTGCTTGTTGGACGGCTGTCACTTGTACCATTCACTTATAACCAAATAATTTTGTCGCTTTATCACAGAAATTATTAACCAAGCTCATAAAAATGCAATTACCCCATTTAACATGAGAATCATCAAAACAACTTATGATCCTTTCAAAGGACAGAAAAGGGGAGGTATCTTGCTACAATCGACGATTAATGCAGGAGTCTAAACTAAAAATAAATAGTACTACAAGCTTTCTCCTTTTGAACGTTTGGTTCCAAGGGGGAAAGACACTCGTTGAGGAGCACCTTGAGATAATGTGTCCGGCCTCTGTTCTTGAGCTGGGTTAGGAGTGGAAGTAGGATCAGCAGCCTCTTCAGCCTCTTCCGTTTCTTCTATTGTTTGGTGATTTCTTTTCCTTGTGACAGCAAGTTGATAATTAGGACTGATCAAAGTATGCTCCTCTGGAGGGAGTGGGATTCCAGGCCCAGAAATTGATTTAGGCAGCGGGATCTTGTTTCTATTCCTAGCTAACTCCAATAGAACCTGAATAACAAATACCGTAAAAAATCAAAAGTCATACAAGTATAGATATGTCCACGTACTATCCAAATCCCAAAGGAAAGAGAGATGAAGTCAATATGGAAATCAAATGCAATAATAGACATGTCTTACCGAAATTGAGGAACCCTTTACACGGGGCTAACACAATTTATAAAAAGTAAAGAAGAAACTCAAAGTTCCATGATCTTTCGAACAAATTAAAAACTATTGAGAGAAGAAACAATTGCTAAATTGCACATTAACCAGGGTGACAGCCTAAGTACCTCTCTCGGAGGAGGTTGTGAGAAGCTGAAATTCACTTTAGACTGAATAGCAAGCTTGATATCATCGGAATCAATCACACTCTTACCAGCATGCTCTGAGTACACATGTGCATCAGTCAATACATCCACAACATATCTATACCACAACTCTAAAAATTGGTGCACAACACGGGGCTCATAATCTTCCACACCCATTGATTTCAATAGACTTTTCACGATCTTTGCATCCCTAGGCACATCCTCTTCTCCTCCCTCGGCCATACCAACCTATAAAATAGAAGACCCAGACTATTCACAATCCTCCAATCAAACTACAGCAGAAAAATACCGAAAGCTCCACTTGGTTGTTTCACTTAATCCTCAAAAAAAAAATTCCATTCTTGTTCCGCAATGCATTATTTTTAGTCAAAGAAAAAGAAAAGGAAAAACTTTTCAAAGAACATGAACTACTACTTTTGAGTCAAAAGAGCTGCATTTTCTTTACATTTTGGAGGTAAAAATTAATACAAAACATTGAAAAAACAAAATATCATTCTCAAAAAATTGAAACTGAGTAAACATATTATCAGGTGTGCCAAACCATTTTTGCATTCACCATCCATGGGAAGGAAAACGAAAAGAAAAAAGTGCTTAAGAACATTCTTAGTATACTTTTTCGAAAGAACTACATTGTCTTCTACATAAAGATCCATTTAACACAAAAACATTAAATGATAAAATATCATTCTTACAAAAACTTCACTGATAAAACATATTATTAGGTGTGCCAAAGCATTTTTTGCATTAATTATCTATAGGAAGGGTAACAACTATCTCAAAAATATTTTTTAATAAGGCATTAAACAGGTTCAAGAAATGAAAGGTTTTCTAATAATCATGATACGGCTCTAACAGTTCGAAATTGCTAGACTATGTGCAATGATGATCACTCGACCAATTGGATATGTACCCAAATGAAAATTTGCAAAAAAATAGTTAAAGGGTCCCTAGAGATATAATATTCTTGTCCAAGTGTGCATTTCTTGAATACAATAAACATAAGTACCTCAATATTTTTCCCAACTCACAAGAAAAAATTCTACAAAACACACATGCTAACCTTGGTGAGACAAAATGAAAACACAATGCATTAATGAACTAATAATTCTAGGAAATGAGAGGAAAAAGCATCATAACTTTTCAAGTTTACCACCATGAATAACAACTTACACAAAAAAATTGAACTTCAAAAAATTGTAAATCTTAAATTCTATGCCCACCAAACTCCGAAATTAATGAAAAAAACAAGAAAACAAAAACTTTGAATGGAGAATTTAAAAACCCTCGAAAAGGAGGAAAAAATAAGGGAGCAAATACTTGAAAGGATGCTAAGAGCAATGGAGTGCAATCTGGTAGATTGAAAGAAAACAACTTATGGGGCGAAGTTAGTCCACTCGCCACTCTGTTCCGGCTCGACAATGCACTTAAAAGTGAAGTCCGTAATTCTCTCAACGGTTTTTATTGTACTTTTTTATATAGATTTTTATTAATGATTATTGAATATTTATTCATAAATAGAGTACTTAATTAATGTCTTACTTTAATATTTGTTTTTTAAAATATGTAGATATTATTGTATTGTGCCAAATTAAGTGGGGTATTAATCTTTATTCATTGATAGAGTAGCAGAGTATTAATCTTTATTCATTGGTAGAGTAGCGATTAATCTTTATTATTTATTGATAGAGAATAAATATTCAATAATCATTCCAAATTAATTTACATACAAATATAAATAATATAATAAAAATCGTTGTACGTTTTCTCATGCTTAAGAGAAAATTACAGAATTCAAAGTTCTCACCGGACTTAAGCACGTCGTCAACCAGAACAAAGTGACAAGTAGTCTCGCCCAACCCCATAACTCTCATCTTTCAATATATCAGATTGAACTTCTTTTCTCACTTTCTTCCAAATATTGCTCCTTTATTCTCATCCTCCTATTTTAGAATTATTAAATTATCCATTTCAAAGTTTTTATTTTTCTTGGTTTTTTTTATTAATCTGGGTAGAGGAACGATTTTGGTGCACATAGAATCTAAGCTCCACAATTATTTAGAGTTCTATTCTTTTACGTAAGCAATTGTTATTCATGGCGGTAGACTTGAAAAACTAATTTGATTGGTATTTCTTTTTTTCCCCATAGAATTATTAGTTCATTAATGCTTTGTTTTTCCATTTTATCTCTGAAAGTTAGTATGTGTGTTTCGTAGAAATTTTTTTTGTAAGTTATAACAAATTTTGAGGTGATTTGGAAAACTCAGACAATCTAGAAATTGAAAAGAATTGAACTTGCATTAAGGTAGAAAGATTTTATAGGAACTTATGTTCATTGCATTCAAGAAATGCACACTTGGACAAGAATAATTTATATTTTTTGCGACCCTTTAACTATTTCTGCAAATTTTTTGGTACACATCAAATGGATCAAGTGATCATTATTAGACATGGTTAAGCAATTTGAAAGTACTTTTTAAGGACTAAGGAACTAAATATCAAATATTTGTTAGTGCTATACAATGATTATTTGAAAAGGTTTAATTTTTTGAAAATCTTTAATGTATTATTGCACAATATTTCTAAGATATTAGCCGCCCTTTCTTTAGATGATTAGTGAAAAGATAATTTGCAACCCCTAGTAATATGTTTTATCAGTCCAATTTTTGTAAGAATAATATTTTATTTTTTCAATGTTTTGTGTTAAATTCTATCCTTATCTAGAAGAAGACAATGCAATTCCTTTGACTAAAAAGTATATTGGGGAATGTTCTTTCAGCAGTTTCTAATTTTCGTTTTCCTTTCCATAGATGATTAATGCAGAAAATGGTTGCACAATTGACAATAGTCCAATTTTTTAGGATAATATTTTATTTTTTCAATTTAGCAACAATTTGGTAATTCTAATGTGTATCATCCACATCTAGTAAAATATTAGAAACAATTTTATACGATAAATAAGGCTTGAGAGACGACAGTTGGGAAGGGATTGGGAAGGTGGTAGCATGGCACAAACGGATGTAAGAAAAAAAAGAAAAAAAGAGATTCCTAAAGGAAATAAATGCTATTCACAAAATAAGATCAAATTTGACAAAAGGACAACAAAGAAGATCCAATGTAGTTATCCTAGGTTAGTTTATCAAGGCTTCAACTGAGTTGCCTCAAGAAAAAGTCACAATTTGATTTTCAAATAAATAAAAATAACAAAAATGCAGAAGACCTTATCTGAAAGTAACAAGTCCTTATAGTTCTGTTCATGGTTTTTATTCTTGATTTGCATATTCGAACTATTGTAGAGAAGGAATCTGTTTGCCAATATACCTGTCAGAGCCACCTTAGAAACAAAAGAATTTTAAAAAAACACCTTTGTATGGCTGCATGGGTGGATTTTTTTTGGTGAAATTATTTCCCGGCAATAATCCTGTCAGAAACATTTTTGGAAAATTTTGGATGAAAATTCATAAATAAAATAGCCAGAATAATTTCAACAGAAAATCCGAAGAGATCTTTTGAAAAGTTGGGTATCTGGTAGAAACTCTAGAGGTAACAAAATTTGCCGGCCACCTGTTCTCAATTTTATTTATTTATTTATTTTAACCATTCTAATCCGGCAGATAATCTCACGAAAATTCTGCCGGAAAATTTATGCTCGTACATTTTAGAATTGTTTAGGCTGGTGGCAGCTGTTTTCTAAAATAATATGTACCCAATAGTTCTTGAAAACAGAACCCAAACAAGCACAACCGTTGCAGCGATAAAAACTAAAAGACAGAAACTTTAACATTACCCCAATCCTCCGTCTCCTTTCAGCTCTTCTAATTTTGGCAACACTTGCAGTTATAGATATCTCTGTTAGTTGAAGAGAATGAGAGAAAAAAAAATTAAATAAATGGCTAAATTGGTGAGAGTAAATCAGAAAAGGCAACCACAAGAAGAAAAACAACACAGAAACATTCAAAAAATCTCAAAAGCAGACCTATGATAAAAACGTGTATAATCCAAAATTTCAGATGGAGAAAAGCCCAGATTAACTAATACAGTACTATGTCAGCAGGAATTTAAATCCAAAAAAAGAGCGAATTTCTAATTATCAATAAAACCTAAATATGCCCCGGATTCGTCTCTTACTATATGTATATAAAAATTCACCAACATAAAAAATAAAAAGTTAACATAAGTAATAAATACACATATAAAGAAGGCAAATTAACCAGACAAACACGCTTATTGAATCTTAGAATCTTCAACAATGAAAACTAATTTACCGTCTGAAAAGAGGAGACCAGCGAAATTATAAGAAAAGGAAAGAGGGACGGAAGAGAACCCCTTAGAAGGAAATCTTAACACCCTTGTTGGATTAGGAATTGACAAATTCAATCAGACAAGAATTCGGAAAAGGAAGATGGAGAGTCGATAAAAGAAGACGATCCACGGAAGAACCCAGAAGACGTTATTGCTGCAGTAGACTTAGGGTTAACAGCTTAGTTTGGGAGGAGGGCTTCGGAGAGGGGAGAGAGTCGCTCACTGTGTTTGGGAGTTTTTTGAGAGAAGAGGACAGAAGAGGGGAGAAGCGGCATCTTCCCGCGAGGGATTCTGGATCCGTCCATCGGTGACGTCACAAATCTGATAAGAAGCAAAATCACTATTATACCATTGAACTAAGAATTATTGTCATTTTTAATCCATAAACTAGTTTTATTTTTTAAATTTAATTCATAATGTTTTTTTCTTCTATGTCATCTATCAATTTCAATTTTTTTTATTTTAAAATCTATAAGATATATAACTATTCCGATTCAACCCCCGACCTCCCTTAGAGGATAATAAAAAGGTACGAGCCTGTCGATTCTACCAATTTCAATTTGATAACTTTTATTCATATTGTTTTATTTTATCTTTTTTATTGTCAAACTTTTTGTTTTTATCACGTTTGGTCATTGTCTAGAAATCATGTTTTTAACTTTTTTTGCAGAAATGAGAAGGTTATCTTGGGAAAATAACTTTCTTTATCCTACCAATAAATGATAGATCGTCATTTTTAGTTCTCACCTTTTTGCACATTTGGTCCTGAATATTTTTTCTTTAATCTTTTTGGTACACTATTTTTTTATTTTTACTTTATTAGTTCTGAATATAAATTCTTAAAAATAAAATTTTTTACATTAGATTGGATTCAAACTTCGATCCTTAATTTTAAATAAAAGGCTTTTAACCAACTCATTTGCCAAAAACATTTGTTTTATTTTTACATTTCATAATATATATTGTTTTCCATAAAATTTCACTTAAATATTAAATATAATGTTATAATAAATAATTCATGTATCAATTTTTTATATTCATATTTCACAAATAGATTTTATATTATATATATTCATAATTATAATTATAATGACATGTCTATAATTTTTGTAGTTTTTTGCGTAAATAAATTTTATATCCTGATTATTTTATTTAATTAAACTAAAATTTTTAGTTATAATATTCTGGAAGATTACTAAATGTTATAAATGAAATAAAATACATTATGGACTAAAAAAAGTAAAATAACGAAAAATTATTATAACCCAAAAATAAAATAAAAGGTGGAGGACTAAGATATCAATCTTTCATATTATTAAAATTGAAAATTTTAGTTTAATTAAATAAAATAATAATCACTTATAAAGTTCAAATACACAAAAAATCTTTAAAAGTTATAGATATGTCATTATAATTTTCAATATATATATAATTTTTTGTGAAATATGTATATAGAAAATTGATATATGAATTATTTATTGTAAGATTATATTTAATATTTGTAATGAATTTTAATTAAAATAATATATAGTATTAGATGTGACAGGAAAACAAATATTTTTGGTAATTGAGTTGGTTAATATATTTTTACTTAAAATTAAGGACCAACTTTCGAATCTAATTTGAGGTAAAAATTTTTATTTTTAAGAATTTATATTAAAGGTCAATAATGTAAAAAATAAAAATATAGAAGATAAAAAAATTAGAGAAAAAAAAATTCCAGGACCAAATGTGCAAAAAAAAAGATTTGTTCAAAAATTACAATCTATCATTTGTATATAGAATTAAAAAAAGTAAACTTTCCCAAATACCCTTCTCATTCCCCCCCCCCCAAAAGAGGCTATACACATGTTTTCTATAAAAATGACCAAATGTGTCAAAAAAAAAAATTTGACAACCATAAAAGAGAAAATAAAATAATATAGACCAAAGTTAATTAATTGAAATTGATGGATGATCAAAGAAAACAAAATAAAATATTATGAACCAAATTTAAAAAACTAAAATAGTTTATGTATCACACTTGACTTAAACTCCCAAACAGACAAAAGTACGTATCTCTTCTTTTTTCTTTTTAAACTCCTAAATAACTTTAAATATAATTTCTTTTGTGTTCTATTCTTTTCTCTTCTTCTCTTATATTTTCTCTCCCCCTTAAAACTCCCAAAGTAACCGTTTATCTTCTTAACATCTTTTAATATTCTTTCCCTCATCTTAATTATGTTTTATTTAATGAAAATTTAGGTTTTTAGCTCTCATATTTAGACCAAATTATACTATGATTAAAAAAAAATTCAACCATTATGGTACCTTATCATATTACTATTAATCATTGTGGTCCAAACTATCATTCGCGATCAAGTTACTGTACAAAACTGGCCAAGTGACCGGTCTTTAAACAGTTTAAAAGGACAAAAGTGTCAATTATAACTTTATCATCAAAATCCAAGTCCAAATATTAAAAAAGAAAAAATTTGGTTCCCTTTGTAATTAATTGACAAACCAAATTATCCCAAAATACTCAAATCTAAACTATCAGATAATCTAAATTCAATCACAATTCAAAATAACCCTAAATTTAAAAGGAATAATTGACATTCAAAGTTGAATTCTTGATGATCCTTAAATTTTTTTTAATGACATATTTACCCTCATTTATTATCACTGCAACCAATCAAACAAATATAATAATATAGAATAAATAACATATTGTATTGAATTATAGTATATAAAATAATATAAGTATAAAAAGATAATTTTAATTGATTACTAACTTACCAAACCACTATAATCTATAATAAATAATATTATAATATATATTATACATAATAAATATAAATATATTACATATAAAAATTAAAAAAAATAGATTATAACCAAAATGATTATAAATGATTTGGTTACACTCTAAAATTAGTAATTGATTATTAAAAAATTTCTATAATCAATTATTTGATTCAATTGCGAAATTATATTATATAATGAATCCTGAACGCCTCTAATTTTCAAGCAAGCTTTTTACGCGAGAAATTGTAAAGCATTGCATTACACGCTCCTAAACGCTTTTCATATGAGACAAGGTTCATCTATAACCTAGCTAAACCTAAGGCCTAGGGTCGTAGGTCTGGACCCGCCACCCAGCAAGTATCCTTGCCCACGGTAAAAAAAATTGTAAAGCATTACACATTCCTTTTAAAAATAAAATTATTGAACAAAGAGAAATTTATTTTACCGATTTTAGTTTTTAAATTTTCATTCAATTTTTTTTATTTAACCAGAAAACTTTTTGTAATCATATTTATTCATGTCGTTACTTAAGAATAATATATTTGAGAGGCAATCTTTTTTCTTCTATATCGAGAGCATACCAAAGCTAAAGATTATTTGGTGAGAAAATAAAAATTATTTTTTTACTAATCCCATTATTTATTTTTATATATGCTATATTCTTGATAAATTTTTATATTAAAATCATAAATTGTTAAGATTTAAGATTTTGGTGATCTTGATTTCAATTTATTTATTTTTTTTCACATTGAAATAGAAATTATCTTTTATTATGTAGGATATTGAATTTTTTTTTTAATAAAGAAAATCCATCTCTCTTTATCAATTTTCTAATGATATACAAAATAGTTCTAAACAATATCAACTTGTTATAAAATTGAATGAAATATAAAAATAATCACTTCAATAACAATTATAATAATCACTTTTATACGTTAAGTTTCTTTTTATCAA
>JAWZTD010000002.1:3208019-3228406 GCA_035221335.1 Echites panduratus | reverse complement strand
ATATATATATATATATATATATTATAAGTGTTCTTTCCAACATAAAATTTTCTTGAAATTTTGCCCTTCCTAACTATGTGACTTTTTATATAAAATTTTCCTGAGTATTTATATAAGAGTTTGTTTGGTACTGATAAAATAAGGAGAGGAAGTAAATCAAGATATTAATAAAATATTTACTAAGTTTGGAAGTATATGAGGAGGGGAACTTCTTCCTTTCCATGTCAGATTTTTTTTTTCTCCCCTTCTAATTTGAACAGATTTACCATTTAGTTTATGTATGATTACTTTATTACCCTTTTATCTTACAAATATATCCCCTTTTTCATTCTTTTCCCAATTGAACCCTTTTTTTTTAATACTCTTTCCAATTGATTTATGTATACAAATATAAAAACATATATAAATTATAAAAGATCATATAATAATGCTAATATCCCTTCCCTTCCACTTTTCAACCTAAGCAAACAAGAAAAATTATTTTGTATCCCTTATGCCCACATTGAACAAAATTGAAGTGATTGTATATACTTCCATCAAGGGAAGTAAATTAAGTTCTTTCTCCTCCCCCTCTTATACCAAGCCCTAAATAAATTATGGAAAACTCTGATATAGACCAGGTGTATGTCCTCACACATGAACCTTGTGGTCCATATCACGTCATGAGTTTTTTTTTTTTTTTCACCAGAAAGTACCAATACTTTTTTGACAAAATACGTGTGTGGCTCAACGTGAGCCTTAAGGTCCAATGGACTCAATCTATAATAGGATTTTTCATAAATTATAAGGGTTTAAATATTTAAAAAGGCTTTTCGCCAATATGATCCAACATTTTTAGGATAAGTTATTTAATGGTCTCGCATGTTTTTTTTCTGCTATAACGGTCCCACATGTTTTTATGACTTGTTATAATGGTCTACATCACTAATTTTTGACCGCTTTCATGGTGGAGGAAGTCAAGCGATCGACACGTAATGAAAATAAAAGGGCAAAATTGTCCATTTTCATGCTCCCGCCCATTCCAACTTATCCCAACTAGATTAAACCCAACTCCATCACTCCAATTGAAGACCAATTCCATTCCCCTTAATTTCCCCTAATTTTCTCCACTTTCTCCAAGGCTGGCATCATATCTTCTCCCCTAATCATATCAGTAATAAGTCCCAATCCGGTTTACAATCATCTTAATATCCCTTATTTTGTCACATTCGAATAGCCCAATAATATCAAGTTTGGACACTAATACTACCTCATTTGCAGGGTTAATAGCTATAATGAACCTAACATCAATATCAACAATAAGAATAAAGTAGGGTGCACCCTCATTGTGTCCTTCAAAAGCCTTTACGAGAGCTTTGAAACCAAAGTTGACTATCAACTTGGACCTGGGCTTGGAAATGTAGAGGAGCTCAAAGTTGGATCACATTTTGTCATGAACTAAGGTTTGGTCTAGGTGGCAATAGCCATTGAGGAACTCCAAAATCGTGTAACTAACCCAGTTTTCAAGACCTAGAAGAAGGTCAAGGTTCCAAAGTTTGACATCAGCATCTATGGCAATCACAAAGAAGCCAAGGCTTGCTAAGGAGAGACCCACATTAGCTGTGGAGGTGGTCTTTCCATCGCCACCTCTCCCGAAGGTGATAATTACCCTTGGAGTTTCACAGTGAGTTGCTGCTTGCAATTGTATTGGAGAATAGATCAAATTCAAGTGAAGGAGGAAAGATGATGGTAAGGTTTAGGGTTTTTTTTATTATTTTGGGAGAATTGAAGTGATTTTTAGGGATTAATGTGGAGGAATTGAAGGAGGAGGGTTTAGGGTTTTAAGAGTGGCTACAGAGTTAACATTGCTTTAGTGCATCTGAATTCGATCGGAGTGGCTTCGAACATGAGAAAATGGAGAAAATTTAGGGGAAATGGAAGTGGTCTTTAATTAGAGACTTAGAGTAATGGAGTTGGTTTTGATTTGGTTGGGATTAGTCGGAATGAGCACTAAGCACGTAAATGGACAATTTACGCCTTCATTTTCCTAACGTGCCAGTCACGTGATTTCTTCAGTTGTGGGAGCGCCGAGAATTGATGGTGTGAATCGTTACAACAAAGTTGTAAAATATATAGGACATTTATGACAAAAAAAAAATTGAAACTATCACGTATTTTGCTCTAAATATGTGAGACCATATTGATGAAAAGGCCCAAATGTGGTGTCTAGCTATGTAAAATCTTTTTGCTGCACTCAAGCGATAAAATATTTTTTCGGAGGGCTAAAGTTGAAAATGTGAAAACCTTCCTGATCATCGTCACTCACAGTCACTATCAGGTGCAGCGTTGCGGTGCCTCACTTCTTGCTTCTTCTCGAACCCACCGTTTCACAATCAAGTCCCCAGCCAAAATTCCTAAGAGTTGGAAGAAGGTGGAAGTGGTGCAGATTCCATGGCCTTTGCTCACTACTTAGCAGCAGCTGCAGCACCAATTGAAACTTCAAAACCCCATTTAAAATCTTCAATTCTTACTCCTCCTTTGCCATCTTTTTCTAATTCACTGCTTTCACTTGGTTTCTCTTCAATCTCAAACAAGCTTAAGGTTCCTAAGATCTCTTTCTTTTCCAAATTTTCAAGAACTGGACAGAAAGGTAAACCTTTATCTTATTTAATATCCATTTTAATGGGGACATTGCTTTTCTGAATATCTGTGTTCGCTTTTATTCAAAGATTTTGTGATTCCTGATTAATTCCGTACAGACATAGAGTGATTGCTTCTTTGCATGTAATCTTACTTGAATTTCTGACGCCATACTGTTAAAATCTGTTAGATATTTTTTCAAAAAACTTTATTTAGAAAGCTACTAAATTACGTGTCCCCAGGATTTATATAATACTTGAATTTCCAGATATTGCTACAAAATGGATTACTTTTTTAATATCTGGACTAACATGCAATTATCTTTATCTGATTGGATATATTGTTGAACTTCTGAAGCCATTTAATTGGAAGGCAAACCTCGCAAGTTGCTCCTGGCTCTTCTGTTTATCAGAATTATTCTGGTTTGGTTAATTTTGTTTGCCTAGGTAATATTATGAAAAATTAAGGTTTTGACTTTTAAGCTGCCAAACAGACTAGTTTAGCAGAAAAGGTAGCCTCTTTGCGCCACTTGGAGATAATTCTATATTGGCTATGCTAGTGTTGTGGATTGTGTAGTTGTTGACCTCATCTTGTAAAAATTGTTTCTTTGACGTAAAAGTTAGATGCTACTTTAACCTGAGCAAGTTGAGAGAGTCATCTCTGGAGGTCTTGAAGACTTGAACATTGAGTTAATGCATTCATCCTTGTTAGTGTATCTTGTGTATTTTGCAATCCTTTGTCTTTGTGTTTAAATTATTTGTGGTTCTGACCAATCCAGTGAAGGCAACACCACACGAACCTGAAGTCAGTTCAGTTGTAGACTCCTTTGGCCAATTCAAACATCTGCTTCTGCCAATTACCGACCGAAACCCCTATCTCTCTGAGGGTACAAGACAAGTATTGATCTTTCCTTTATCTTCCAAGTTCGTTCAGGTTTTTTCATCCAGTTGTTTTTGGGCTAAAACTGAATAAAGTGATTAACTATTACCATTGTGCAATATGCAGCTCTGAAATTTCTCTTGACTCTTTTATGAAATCATATCTTACAAAAGCTACTTTTTTGTATGGAAATGTCTTTATAAGATTAACTTTGACTTCAAAGTTCAGTTTTATCACTCAAACTTTGCATTGTGGGTCTAAGATTCTACCTAAAATGTGATTGGGAACAGATATGCCAATGCAAGTTGAGTAAAGTAATATTAATGTTAGTTTGCATTAAGAAACTTAAACCTTACTTTTTCCTGCGTACATTGGTATTTTATGTTGTTGGATATTCGTCTGGTTCTGTGTAGTTTTGAAAGACTGACCCCAATCGGCCTTGCATGAGTAGAGCCCTTAACTGGTTGTAAAATCATGAAGCCATAAACTTTATCTCTATGCTGCCCTCTTGGACTTTCCTCTGTAGATTTATTGTATCTACTTGGTGCCCAATGGTTTCCAATGAGTGAGTGTTGCTTCTATAACAACAGAAAGCCAAAAACTTCACATAGATTTTTTTTGTTTGGGTAAAAGTTATGCATTCCGGATGGCACCCTAAAGCTTAATTTATTACTGAGGTGCAGTGTTCTTATAAATGCCATGGTTTTTTCTGCTTTACTTAAATTTTATTGGTGGTCATAACAGGCAGCTGCAACAACTGCATCTTTGGCAAAAAAGTATGGTGCTGACATAACAGTTGTTGGTAAAGTTGACATCTTCTCCATTTTATCACAAATGGATCTTCATGAAAGAGCTAAGAGTTAGAAATAACTTCTATTGACACCTTTTTATCTGAAATTAAAAAATTTTTGCAGTTATTGATGAGGAGGAGAAAGAATCATTCCCAGAACATGAAACACAGCTTTCTAGCATCAGGTGGCATTTATCTGAAGGTTGGTTGGTCATTACATATTTTTAAATTCGGACATTAATTCAAGTCCTGGTTTCCACTTTCTATGCTGACATTGGCCTGGCTGTATTGCTTTAAACTGCAGGTGGTTACCAGGAATTTAAGCTGTTAGAGCGTCTAGGAGAAGGCAAGAAGCCAACAGCTATTATCGGTGAAGTTGCTGATGACATGAACTTGGATTTGGTTGTGATGAGTATGGAGGCCATCCATTCCAAACATGTTGATGCAAACCTACTGGCTGAGTTCATTCCATGCCCTGTGTTACTATTGCCATTGTGAAAAACAAAATAAATTTTCGTTGTAAACCTCAAAAGTATTTAAACTTTTCAGTGATATTTGGTTTTCCTTAGATATCCTAGCCATTTACCTATTTAACTTCTTGATCAACGAAAGGTCACATTTCCTCTACTGGCATTCAGACTTCTTTCTTTCCATAAATGAGTGCTTGAGTTGTAGGCTTAGCCCAATCGGCACCGTTCTAAGTCCTATGATCCTATCCTATGTACGTCCATCTCTGCGCGGTTCCAATAGCTCCAGGCCCATAACACTCACCCTTTTCCTTTTTCTATATATATATTTGTGTGTTCTGACTCAATAATTCTGGAGTTTGACATATGTACAAATTCTTTCTTTTTTTAATTTTTAGATGAACAAGCTATTTTAAGAATAAAATATTTCTATTTTTGTTTTGAGATTTCATTTTAGTGATTCTAATTGTAATATATATACTACCTCCTCCTTGACTTTTAAAAATATTAAAGTACGTGTTTGATTTAGTTAATTTTTAATATATTAAAATAAATTTTTTTTGTAAGATTTTAATTATGAAAATTCAATGTCGTCAAAAAAATAGTGATATTTAGTTTGGGGCAGACGGAGTATTAATTAATTAATTACAAAGACACCCATTAATTTAAATGTAAAATTAATTGTAATTTTGACAATTTTAGAGTTTAATATAATTTGATGAGGTAATACAGTACGATGTGGCCCGTCACAAGTTGAGCTACTTCCTGGGCCACATTGCAAATAGATATTTTAAAAATGACGTCCTCCAAGAATATCAAGACTTCAGAGCAGATGCATTTAATCTCAATTTCTGAATTTACAAACAATATTTGTTTGTTCAAACTTGTACATTTTCATATCAATATTTCACATTCTTAAAACACATAAAAATTTAAATTTAATGTTTAACTAATATTCTTTCTATTCTATTATATATATATATATAAATATGTAAAACAAAGCTATCTAATTTGTAAAAAACTTTCATTATGAAATGTGAGGCATGCCGCATCATCTATGTTCTTTTTAATTTTTAAATTAAAATTTTTAATAAATTTTATAAAAAATATTTTAAGATAAATGAATTTATTTGATCTTCTTGGTTTCAAAGAATAATTAAATAATAAAGTATACATATTAAAGGATAAACTTATGAAAAAATGTTTTCATATTTTTACGTGCATATTTTCATAATACAACAATAATAAAAAGTTTTTAATTCAATATTATAAAAAGAATAATTTTAAATTATATAAACAAATACTAAATATATATATATATATATATATTCATGACCAACTTAATTTAATAAATACTTCAAATTCATTGGGCCTTCCCATTTTTCAAAGTGTAATTAAATAACTATATATTAGAGGATGAATTTATATATATAAAAAATTAATTATTATTGAATAACATTTCTAATTCACTGCATTGTTTTTCATTTTTCAGAATGTAAATAAATAAATTATATACCAAATGATGAATTTATATAAAAACATTTTCATATTATACTTATATATTTTTATAAACAACAATAATAAAAATTTTCCATTAAAATATTTATTAAAAAATATTTTTAAATGATATAACCAAATATAAAAACATATATTATATAAGTTTGTACACATTGCGCGGGTTTACAAACTAGTTTTAAAAGAATTACATTACTTAACTTATCTATTTACTCATGATTACAACCTTACCCATTAATGGAAATGAATATTTCGCTTCAAATAAATTAAGGATAAATTCTTATGGGATCTCCATTTTTATTATTTTAGTCAGTTAGTTATTTAGCTAGTTAGGATCCATGAAGACAGACTTACAAGAGTGGTACTCTTTATTTGTTAATACACATAAAATACAATTCAAACAAGATAAGCACTCTTACTTTGTATGAAATATTGTTAAAAAAAAAATTAAATCAAATATTTTGATTTGATTTTCTATTTAATTTATTAATTTAAAATATTTATAATAAATTACATAATATAAGTGTATTAAAATAATATTAAATAATTCACCTAATTAAGTTAAATGATTTTTGAATTTATATAAATATACTAATGTAGAGTGCATACATCATTTCCCTTAGATATATATTCACAAAAGTAAATTTTACTGATAAAATTTTATCATTATTTGCTAAATGCAAAATAAAAGTTTAATGCAAGGAAAATATTCACCAAAGACACGCACAGCTGGGGTATAAATGTAAATCGACAGGAAAAACCCGGCAGCGCCTCAAGACCTTTGAGCTAAGCAAAGAAGAAAAGAATAGGTAGAGAGAGAAAGGGAGGAGAAAGAGGAGAGAGAAGCTCGTCTCTGTTATTCTTCTTTGCGTTAATCCCTACTCGTCTTTCTGCAATTCCGCCGATCGGATCTTCATTGGGAAATCCTACTTCCCTGCGATATCCATTGTCTAATTATCCCCCAACACTCTCCTCATTTTCTTGGGAAAAAAATTTTGATCGATTAAATTCTATTTATTTTTTTTGTTCGGTTGGTTTTTAGGTAGTTGATCAACTTCTTGCTCTGATCGCGGAGGAATTCGAAACCGAATTTGGAGGCTACTGATTTTTTCCTTTATTTAGTGTTTGATTTAGGAGAATTTTCGAGTTATTTTGGAAAAACAACTCTCCTAATAGCAGTCTAATAAAACCCTAATTCCCTAATTTTTTTTTATGGCAACTGCTCCTTCTAACCCTAGCCCTACACAACAGCACTCTCCGCGAGCTGCCGCTGAAGGCTCCGCCTCGAGCTCCTCTCCGTCCCGTCGCCGAGGTGGAGGTGCCGTCTCACCGTGGACCCAAATTGTACGGGGCGGTGGTGATTTAGAATCGACTATCTCTTCTTCTTCGACAACTGCTGCTCTGGGAGCTGTTCCTCTTCCTTCTCCTCTGTCCATTGTTTCTGAGGAGCAAATCATGATGTCTCCCGATCGCTCCCCTACAAAAGCTGCAGGAACTGCATTGGAAGCGGCTCCGGTTCCATCATTACCTGAGGATGGTGCTGATACCGCGGAAGCTCAGTCTGATGGCGCTGAGAATGAAAATGGCGGCAACAATGCATCAAAGAAGCCTGCTTGGAACAAGCCATCCAAAGGTGGTACTGAAACTGGTCCTGTTATGGGAGCTGTGTCTTGGCCTGCTCTCTCTGAGTCAACTCGGGCGTCTCCAAAGTCTTCTTCTGATTCACTGAAAACTCTGTCTGAGGGTTCAATTTCGGCCCCACAGGTTCCTGCACGCTGTGTCTCCTTTTTTTTCGAGTTTTATATATTTTCTGGATTTTTTCCCTAGATCACATGTAGCTAATTTGTTTCAATTTCTATCGATTATTCCTTTTGAAGCTATTGGAAATACTATATTTTATTCCTTTTGTAGCTATTTTCTATTTTTTGGTTGGTATTTGCCTAATCTTGATTGCAATATTCTATATACCCTCAAATGAGTGTAATCAGTGTTATCATTCCCAACAGTTTTCTTGCCAACAATTTAAGAGCTGTAATGTCGACCTAAGTGAAAATCTGAAGTTGTGTACACTAGAAATATATATATTGTTAGGACAAAATTGAATGGCTAACAAATATCTTCTTGTTTTTTTCATTGCACAGACAATTCAGGGAACTGGAATAGCCCCCCCTTCTCCACATAAGCAGGGGGCAAATATTAATGCTAATCCTAGTTCAACACCCAATCATGCTCCATATAACCGCCAGAGATCAATGAAGCGTAATAGTTTGAATTCAAGCAATAGCACATCAGCTAATGGTGGTTTTTCTCAGCTGCCTTCACCCCGGGGTTCTGGTGGAGAGGTTGCCTCTAATAATTCAGGAAGACATGGTAACTCAGGCCCTGATGCTTCTTCCCGAGACAATACACATAGGGAAGGTAGGGAAGGTGGACAAAGAGGAGGTTATGGGTCTCAGTCCCATGGTGGAAATGAGCACCAACAGCAGAGAAACTCATTTAGAAGGGGCAATGGTGGTTCCCACCCTCGTGGTGATGGATCTCATCATTATGGTTATGGAAGCAGGCGTGGTGATCAGGACCGTGCAAATCAGGAGTGGAATCCGAATAGAGGTTTTGGTGGCAGAGATACTCACATGCAACCGCAAAGAGTCCCATCAAGGCCCTTCATGCGGGGGCCACCACCACCTGGTCCTGCACCTTTTATGCCTCCACCAATGCCTGTGAGGCCTTTTGCAGGGGCTCCTATTGTTTATCCTGGTAAATTGTGGCTCTATTAAATTTTCAAAATTTTGTTAAATCTATACTAATGTTTAAATCTACTCGCAGAGGTGCCTTCTCCTGTATTTTATGTTCCAGGTCCACATCCAGAGTCCGTCAGAGCTGTTCCTATAATTCCTCCAATGGCACCGATATTTTATACTCTTCCAGATCCCCAATTGCACACAAAAATAATTAATCAAATAGATTATTACTTTAGGTACTGAATCTTAGTGCACTCTGTTGGCTCTGTGGTTTTCATTTATTTGGTAATAATAAGTCTATCTTTGGTTAGAACATTACTAATATCTGTGTTTGTTTTTGCAGCAATGAGAATCTAATTAAAGATACATACTTGCGGCAAAATATGGATGAACAGGGTTGGGTTCCTATTAAATTGATAGCGAATTTCAAGAAAGTGAGTTGGCTGATTATTGTTTGGCATTATCTTTCTTTTTTTAAAAACCTACCTATTTTATTATCTATCTTAAACTTTCTACATAGGTATATACTGTAATTACCTTGTCAATAATGTAGCATATTTTATTTCACCTCCTTTAGGATTAAAAGCCTGCCACAAATCCCCTCTATCGTATGCCAACCTTGTTAATTTTGTGTTACCTCCTCAAGGATTCAGAATCCTTTTTATATCTATGGCAGGATTAATCTCTGTTTAACCAACTTCAAGTTCTATTTAATGTTAAAAGAGTATTGGACATCATGATTTGGCGGAGTCTGGAGCATTTGTGTCTGTTGTAGAATTTTGTCACTAAAACTTATTTTCCTTGGTAGGATCATGTTTTGATTACAGCATCAACCCACTTTAAGCTGGCATGAACATTTAACTGTATCCTGCTTTGTAGTGTGTAACTGATGCTGTATCCTACGATATAGAAGGGAATTGTTATTCCATGTTATATTTGGCTTAGTGGGGATGTTCCTCAATTTCTTTGCTTGGGCTTCAAAAGTATCTAGTTTTCTGGTCTCTATTAATGTGAGAGTGGTAAAGGATGAGATGGCCTACAGTAGAAAGGTGTTCTCACACAATATTTATTGTCGCCCAAGGCATTTTCTGTCCTTAGATTAGATTGTGGTTAACTCTGTTCACTTGTATTCTATTGGATTAGTTGATGTTTCTATCTTGTGTGCCTTTCCCTTTACATCTGAAAAACAAATCCTTTTTTTGGCATCGTTATATAATTAGAGATTAATAATATAGTAGTTATAACTAATTAATGCCTCTTCTTGTAGCTTTATGTTGTGTTCTCTCTCTTTGTCTTTTTTTCCCTTCCCCTTTTTGTGCATGTGAACCTGATTTCCTCCATTGACCTGGAGTTTTGCGCAAGCATGTATGAGTTCTATACGTATTAGAAAATCGTAGCAGACCATGGAAACCAGTGATTTGGAAATGCAGCTTGGCTTGTGTTCAATTGTTACCCATTAATGGTCAGATAGGAGATCTTTCATGTATCATTAAATTTCATTCTACTATCTGTTGTGTACACAACATCTTGTATAGTCAATTCTCTGCTGCTTGCCTACTGCGTCAACCCGCAATGAAAGTCTAATATTGTTTTTTGCAGCTATCTGCTATATTTAAAGAAGTTTTGTGCATCTATCAGCAGTGGCATGTATAATTTCCTAGAGAGGATGGCTGCATGTTGTTAACAATTCTAAGATAGTGTGTCAAACTATATTGTTCTGAATGCAGGTATCAGAGGCACATGTAAATTCATGCTTAGGCTACCTGTCCTGTAATATTTGTTATTGAGAAATACTAGTGTTTAGGTGCTTGTTGATGGTGACTCAGATCATTTTAGTATTGTTCCCTTCTTGGATGATGGAAAGAAACATAAATGCTGCAGATTTGAATAATTGGGATATGACGTCAAGTAAGTTTACAGGAAGATCCAGCGGAGGGTGACATGAATGATTGCATTAAGCTGATGCAGTGGCTCCCTTCCAATTCATGTACCCTAGATGATTTAAGATGGCAATGTTTTTTCTTTCTTTTGCCCAGGTTGCACTAATTGAACTAACATGTATGACTTTTTGGGTTTTGTCATTGTTGGATCCCTGAAGCTCCATTAATATTAGCATTTTGCATTATAGCTGTGAAACTTTCTGAAGGTTGTGGTCTAAAGTTTTATTGGAGGAACTTAATTGTTTCCTATTGGTTCTATTTTCAGGGAGAGGTGGGGATGGAAACTAGAGGGCATCTTAAAGAAAGATAGTTGTATTTTTTTTCATTCTTCTGTTCTGATTTTTTCTCAAGTATTTACTTTGTTTGGTCTCTCATAGCAATGGTAATGGGGCGGGTCGGTGCAGGTTGGATGGTGCGGGGCATGGCACACGAATACTGGCTCGGTGAGTTGGTGGGGCGGTTTGGGACAGGTTAGACGGGTTGAGAATGGGTTTTGGGACTTGTTGAGGGCGGGTCGAAGACGGGCTACGGAACGGGTGGGAAAAAAACTGAGGCGTACGGTTCCAAGGCACAGGGCGGGTTGGCGGGCCGACCCGGCTGGTCTGCCATTGCTAGTCTCTCACATGCACCAGTTATATATGAAGTTTTTATCTTGAACGTCATCAATGTTTATTGATGGCACCTCTTTCCACTTGCGCTTATCTTTTTCTTTTTTCTTCTCTTGCATTTGACCAAAATTATTTTTGTTCTTAGTTTATTATATTGATCGTGTTACTGTTTTGCTTCTGATATAGCTTATAATAGCTAGTCAGACCCTCGAGATATTCTAACATTAACATGACCAACCTTTAGGACTCGTACATGTATTATTTATGTGCAAGATTTATTTCTGTGGTTTTGAGGTCTTAGATCCAAGGGAAAAGGAAAAACCACTGCTGCTATTAGTACTACTAATAATTACACACATTGTGGATTAAGATGGGAAGTCTATGGACTGAAAATAGAGAATATGTAATATGATATTAGAGAACGAATGTGCATGACAACAATCATTGTGTACTTGGTTATGTTCAGCCAGTTTACTTATGGTTTTGAGAAGCAGATTATCAGAAAAGCATAACCTCTCTTTATGTTTATAGGTCATGTAAAAAATAACATTGTGGTCTCATGATTTTTTGATTTGTTCTTTTTTTATTTGAGAAAAGATTGCTTTCTCAGTGCAAAGGCTGGCTGTTGACAGGTTGCACAGCTGACAGATGATATTCAGCTCATACTGGATGCTGTCAGGTCTTCAACTGCTGTTGAAGTAGAGGTATGGTTGCACTTTCATGTTCATTTTAAGATGTTATCTTATTCTCCTTAAATTCTTTGGAATAGATTTTGCTTATTGTGCATTATTTAGAGGGTCTAGTCACTCGGAAACTAAGGTAATTTTAAACATCTATGGGCTAATTTAACTTCACTAGATTGGTGGAGATTTAACTTTCCCTTCTAAATCAATGTCAAAGAATTAAGGGTGTGTTTGGATTGGCCATTTGATCTGTCCATTTTCCATTCAAATGAGTTGGAGGGAAAAAAATTCATTCAAAAGAGTTGGAGGGAAAAACATTAATTGAAAAAATGTGAGTGAGTTTTTTGTTTTGAGTAGAAAATGGGTTCTAATCCAAACATACATCTAATACAATGGATGGATCCGCTTAAGTCTTTCTTTTGCCTTGATGTTGTCAGTACCCGAGTTTGTTTATGATCTCTTATAATTGATAATAATTTCTCTCCTGATGCAGGGTGAGAAAGTGAGAAGGCGAAATGATTGGATGAGATGGATAATGCCACCGTCTGTTCAATATTCAACTGTTTCAAGTCCTCAGTCTATCCAAAAATCTAATGAGCTTTCTGCAAGTTTTCAAAGTGTTACTTTAGATGACAGGATGCAGACTTACCTTAGTCCATCTTCATCTGGGGAGTGGAGTAGTTACTCTCAGCAATCCAGTGGCGAGAAGACAAGCCATGCTGCTGTGCAGGGTGTGTTCACATCAGCAGGGAATACGAGTAAATGAGAAAGAAATTCTACCCAAGAGTCCATCACTAGCCTCGATTCCTGGGACAAAAATTGATGAGAAGTTTGTGCTGTTTTGTGATGGATAGAAGGGTATCCTGCCAGGCATATAGATAGACAAAACTTGATGGGGGAAGTGACACAAAGAACACAATTTATTAGAAATAAAATTAAAGACAGAAGGGTAAAAAAATTATTATGACTTTTTAAGGTAGTACAATGATTATTTTTGGATGTATCTTTTGCTTTTCTTTTGGGGATCAATGTTGTCCATTATTGGTTTTTCCGTATTTTGGTGTGGTGATTATATGCTTCTGGGGAATTTTGATTTAATTTCCCCACAGCCCCTAAGCTGGCCTTTTTTTCTTGAAAATCTTTGGGGCTTATAAACCTCCGACCATGGAGGAAAAGCTGCATGATATAATTTGGTGGATGTGGTTGCCCTATCCTTCTGTTTCTCATTGTTGAGAGAAGCTACGGGAATGATAGTTGATGCGGCGGCTCCTCTTGCCTGTTTGCTCGTGGTTTCTTTTCTTTCTGATATTTGAAACATACATATGCCTATATTATGTAGTTGATTTCATGAACACAAAATTTTCCCTTTGGGGACAGTTATTTATTTGTGTAATACTTTATTGTGTTGAACCATTGATTCATGTTGAAGTTCATAAGCAATGTGTGGATTTTGCATATTTGTGGCGATAGCCGGTTATCTGGTGACTTGCTGTAACCTTATCGTCAATATTTCCTAAAGGAAATGTTTTGAGGACTTCGTTTATGAGAATCTTAGTCTCAGACGATGAATATACAACGAATTATTTTTCAAGCTTTTGGTTTGTGAACTTTTATCTAGTTGCGGATTTAACCTCTTCCTTTAGCTTGTCTTGTCTTGTCTAGAAACAGTTGAAATTCGTTGATTATTTTCTCTATATTTTCCTGGAAGCAATTTTCCCCTTTAATCTCTTTACTTCATTGAGAATTTTTGTGAATGCTTTAAATCCTTCTCTAAAGGTTGCTGCTTTGTTGCTAATGGTGTTCAAGGAGGACATTTAAGATTCAGAAGCGAAATTGGTTTCTTGGTCTTGGATCCAAGATGACGTGAAAATGGAATGGGATTCACTGCAACCAATGGTCCAATAGGGCCTCTAAGGTTGTTCTCGCTGGGTTTTGACTTTCAAGGAAACTAGGAAGAGACCTTCCTCCACTCCAATTTGAAGGTGATGTTTTGATTTGAGAAAAGTTTTCTATTTAAGTTTTATTAAAAATAAAATAAATTCTGTTAAGAAAATAATATATTGTGAATGGTATTGTACCAAAACTATCCCATGTCTTTAGACTGGAAAAATGACTTTTCCTACCAAAAGAAGCTATCTTACCAAAAAGTTAAAAAATATATATTGAGAATTTATGTAGAAAGGTAGTTTACTAATGAAATTTATCAATTTGTTAGACTTTTATTTAATTAATTTAAGATGAGATATTGAAATTTAAACCAGATTATTTGATTCGATTTGACCCTAAGCTAGTCCACTTAAGCTCTTCAAACTATGGATAGATTAGACTTAAGTTCGTTGTTTAAGTGACTTACAAAATAAAGGTTTAAATTAATCCTATAAAGTCTATAGGTCGGTCCATAAACTCAATATTTATTTATTTTATACTTAATTAATATTCATGGTTTTATCATATTTTTTTCCTAAAGTACAAAAACTAATAATGAAAGAAAAATAAATTTGAACAATCAAAATGGTAATTGGATTGTTTCAAAGCAATATTCAAAACAAAATTATACAAAATGAAAATTTCAAATAATACAGAGACAACACAAGTAACATATAATTTCTATATGTTGCTTCAAAATTTTTCAAACATAATTATAAAAATTAACAATATTCAAAAATAATAATTGAATCATTAATAAATTGAAAATTAATCGATAAAATTGAAAAACTAATGAGAAGTCATTCTTTAAAAAAATAGATGGGCTCATGGGCTAGACATTCAATTCCACCAATATTTGGGCAAGACCAAAGAGGCCCAATTACAATGGATCTGTTTTTCTCACCCATTTTGACAGATCAGATCAGTCGGATGCAATATTCTTTTAATAAAATTGATAGTTTTGGTACTTTATCTTTTTTTTCTTAATTTTTTTTTTATAAGTTTGGTTTAACATTTTTTAAATTTTTTTTTTAATTCTTCATTACCTTTTTTTAAAACCTAGTCCATATTTAATTTTATTTTTATTTTTTTTGATACTTAACCTTTTTTTTTACACTTTTGATCCATATCAGATTCTTTTTGTTTTTTTTTTGTGGGGATAGGGACCAGGTCCCTGCGTCTGTTCTTATCTGTTTAGATACAACCTATTTGATCCCTGTGTCTGTTCTCATCATCCCCACATCTACATGCCTTTCTTGAGTATGTTGAAATGAAATAGAGAGAGAGAGATTATAGGAAAATTTTCCTCATCTAATTAAAGTATTTCTCTGCGCTAATAATTCCCATTTCCAAAATTTCAAAGATTGACCACCATTACTGTCACATCATCCATGTTGCCTCTACTTGATGTTAAATCTACAAGGTCCTCACATGACTCCCCTGAGTTCTTGCTTCTTGAAACTACATCAATTGCCTCCTGTTCATCTACCTGCAATTTATCCCATCAAGAAACAATTTAGATAAATGTACTTAATTATTGTTGTTGTTTTCAAATGACAAAATTAGGTATCTGTCCGAAAATAGATAAACTATTTGAAACCATAAGTATCATTTATTCACAGCACACCTAGATGGAGATGGCTTAATGGAGGGAGGAGAGGAATGAAATGAAGGTTGAAGGTGGGAAATAGGTATATAAAGATTATCTGTTGCATGAGAAATGTCCAAGGATGGAAGAGAAAGCATGGCAGCAGGGACAATAATTTTGACCTTTTCTTTTAATTTGTTTCTTTTGCGGTCGCTGTTGAAGGTGAAGAGAGAAATAGAGTAAAGAGAGTTATCTGAGTTGGGTTGGGAAAGATCCATCAGATCCAAAATAAATTTAAAAAGTAAATTTTATTTTTTATTATCTTAGTTAAAAAACTTTTAAAACCTTATTATTTTCAAATTTGGACCAATGATATAAAAAAAGGAGGTTAAGTACAAAAAAAAATAAAGAAAAATGGATGTGGACCAAGATTTCAAAAAAAAAAAAAGTTTTATATCAAATTTGTATAAACAAATAAGATAGGGGAAAAAAGTAATAATATTGAATTTGGTTCTCTGCAACATGTATAGAAAATATAATTTGTTTGAAAAATTTGTTATAAAAGATATTGGAAATTTCTTAACAAATCAATGGAAATTCATGGAAGAAATGCTTGACGCAGGATGTTGAAAAATTTTTATATGCTCTAAAAGTTTAAGTCAACAAAGAGAGATTGAATTTAATTACCTGACATGCTTCTTCACGTATGAATCAAATGCAAATATGATAAATTTTCACTACTATTCTAAAAGTTTAAGTTAAGAAAGGAGTTAACAATTTTTTTTGTTTAAGATATTTTGTTAAAATGACATGCTATCGAACATATTACTTATCCGGTCATAAAATTGTTATCTTTTTTTAATTAAATTGAGAAAAATTCATGAATATAGTTTTTTTTCTTTTTTCTAGCTTTCAACCTTATTCGTATACATACTTTGACCCTAACTTAGAAGAATATTGCTTATCATTTCACTTATTGAAATATCTCCGAAGTAACTTATGATAATAGTTATCATACATTTCATAAAAATAGGCTTGCTTTTCTTTCCTCCTTTTACTTTGCCTCAAATTACAAGTCTATTTCCTTTTGAGAAAAGTAGCTAAGTTTTTTAATTTCTTTACACCCCTAATTATTATACCTTAAGAAAAAAAGTCCATTCCGAAGTATATTCAAACTTGAACCACATTCCAATTGGTGTATTATTGCTATTACTATATATTTTTTTTAAAAAAATGATTAGTATATAATGACGTTAACTATTGTCCTAATTTCAAAGACAATGTAAAAAAAAAAAAGTTAAGATAAATGAAAGACAAATTTAACATAAAAAATATTAGTTTAACTACATAGATTATTTGTAAAGAAAGAAGTTAAATTTTTAAAAGAACGTTACATTGACTGCTTTTTTAAATCCAAGGGACGAGAAGAAGAGACTACTGGATTGATTACAAAACAAAAACACAAGTCTGATAAAATTCCTTTGTAAATGTAATCATGAATGCAGCAAATAAAAAAAAAAAAGTAAAGTACAGGAGAGATGCAATGAGATTCTCCTTTGGTTGGGACTGGAAGCTCTGCTTCTCATGAATGGTGTTTGTTTGTTTGTTTGTGTGAAGAAGACTAACAGTGGGTGTAAAGTAGCAGAGAAGGACCAACGGTCACTACAAGTTTCTGCTACCATTGGATCATTTGATAAACACGAAAGTCTGACTGAAAAGCAGCATTGATACAGTATGTACTATCTGACAGATATTCAATATTGTGAAATGTGAAAAACTCTCTCTGCGTAAAGAATAGAGAAAGCCATTGATGGATCAGTGGAGGATTTATGTCATAGAGAGTGCCACGAATAGACTATAGCCCCCTCTCTCATTTCTCCACCTCCTTACTAACAAAAATCTTTTTTTTTTTTAAATTTTTATTTTTATAACAAAGAGTGTGGTGAAATCTGTGATACGTAGACGGTGAGTTTGACTCCGGTTGAGTCTTTCGGGATGTGGGCAACCTTTAAAATGTTGAGTTTCACTACTGGCTACTCTGCATGCATTTCTTTTCTTTCTTCGGTTGATTGTTTCAATTCAATCAAGTCCTTAAGAGGAGGCTGCTTCAGAGTGCATTATGTGTCTCAATTTCTTTATTAAGTAGGGGATAGGGGTTAGCGGATTCTTGTACTACTGCTGTTTGATGTGTGAGCAAAGCATGACAAGTAACCAGAGACTGAGATTTATGGTGGCTTTTATATTCTTGAAGGCAGAGCGCACTGCTAAAAGAAAGAACAAAAGGAGCTGGGAGGAGTAAGTAGGCTATGAAAAGACATGGTTTAATACAGAGCTGCCAGTTGTCAAGCAAGACTAGACTCTGTGTATGTCTGATCAGCTCTGACCACGCATTTTCCTGTCATCTCTGACGCACTCATTTTCTTATCCAAAGGAGCAATCTCTTTTCTCTTCTTCTAGGATTGACTTGGTTGAAAAGAAATTTCTTATATGTATCTAGTATTGGGAAAATAATTCTTAAACAAAGTTGTAGGCATTTTCCTGGACATGAATGATCACATTAAATATATATATATATATATATGTGAGAACGCTATATACTTTAATTTTATAAATATTATATTTTTATTTTAATATCGGATGTCTTTCAATATGGGTGTAGACCTTTTTGTGTGAATATATATAGATTTGTTTTCTATTTTACCAATATAAAATATTTCTATTGTAGTTTTAGTTTTATTTGCATGTATTTTAATTGAAAAAAATTTAATTTAATTCATTAACACGATGAATTATTAATTTTATTAAAAAAGACTTTTATTATTTTTTTTAAAAATAAAATATTCAATTATAAACATTTCAAAATAGAACATTGAGGAGTAAGTATTACATTGGTTCTTACTATTAATCTTAAATGTATTTTTCATTTAATTCTCAAAAACTAATCCAAATGGGAAATGTGACTTGAAAACATTGTTTTTTAACTCTCAACCGAGACCCTTGTAATAAAATCTAGACTGGACTAGAATGCAAGGCTAGCTACATTCCTCAGCAAGGCCAACTTCAACTCTAACCCTCCCCCTAAAGCTCCATGCGATGTGTGCCCTACGAACACCCTTTATAGCAAGTTTCCTCTAAAAGTCGTATGCATGACGTGCGGACAGGTAACCAAATCTATACAGTTTCGTTCTTCATTCTTCCACAATCCACAGTCTGACTGATTAAGTTTGGAAAACATAAGGGCCAGAACAGTATGTCATGGCCAACTGCAGAGAGATTCTGCAACTAGGTGAGCAAGCATTTCAACTTTCCTGATGAAAACGGATAAATGTTGCGGTTTCCCAAAGAAAACTCAAACCCAGAGCAGCGTAGTCTCCACCTCAATAAGGAAGGATATAATTTGGCAGAGACACTTCCCAGTAACTACTCTCTTGCCACTTGCCTCTTTAAGTTAATTAAGATGGACTTATTTGGCTTCTGACACTATAACTAATTTGTCCAGACAAAGATTATGATATATGTGTATTGTTTATCTACTCATAGAGACTTCAATTCCATAGGAAAATCCCATTTTTCCTTTTCTTCTATGTAGTACTCCGTACTCCATAATATTCGAGCAAAGCATGGGGTACAAAAAACAAATGAAGATAAATTTAATTTCAGTTTTCGGGCCATACCTTGCAATGTGAAATTACTGACATCTGTTTAAGAACCATATTGGATTGGATTTTTTATGAGTTTTGATGGACGGCATTCAGAATCACCTATGCATGGATGTTTTCTCAGAGCCTTTATATTTCATGCCTAGTACCTACTCCCGCATAGCAAAGTGGCTAAAAAACATACCACTGTTTTGCGACTTATTTCCTATCTCAATAACATGGTTAAGTACCAGAAAAAAAGGATGTGTGGAGGCATGCAAAAAAAGGATAGCAATCCATCAAACACGTGGTGCGCATGTATTATATTGACAATTACCTTTGTATGGCCTTCTTTTGCCTTTACACTAACTCTTATTTTCCGAAGTGTCCGTTTGGCTTTTTCAGGTACAAGACTGTGGAGGCATCATTTCACCAGGAGACAATGCCCGGGTCCCCTGCATTCTCCTTTTGCTAACAAAAATCAAATCTAGAAAAGGAACTAATTGGTGAATTAATTCTAATTTCGTAAATGTAAAAAAAAGAAAGAGAATGCACAGTAGTCACCGACACAACAATATTGAAGTAATATTGTAAACACAATAACAAATATATGTAAAAATTGAGAGACTATAAACACAATAACAAATATATGTAAAAATTGAGAGACTATAAAGAGATAATATTATTGATCTTTTATGAGAGTAAATCAATGAATCAATGAATAATTAATGAATTAATAAATGTACAACTCTCCAAGCCCTATTTATAGGGTTTAAAAGTACATATCATTAAGGAGAGATAGGGAAGAATCAGAGGATAAATCCTATCACTAATTAAAGATGTGATAGAACTCTATCATTTATCTCCTGAAATGATAGAGTATCTCTTTATCTCTTGATATTGGAATATCACTTTAATATCAGATAGACATCCATTATATTTATTTCATAACACTCCCCCTTGGATGTCTATTACATAAAAGTATGCCTCGTT
>JAWZTD010000002.1:3171419-3192306 GCA_035221335.1 Echites panduratus | reverse complement strand
GATGTACACAGTCAGTCAAGTACCCAAGCAGATACAAATAGAGATGGACATGACAATAACCCATGTGTAACCCATGGGATTTCCAATAATCCATTAATTTGTCGAACATGTTAAACTTCAAATATACATCACAAAATTGCCAAAAAAAAAAAAAAAATCATATACAAACTGTTTGTGCAACAACATTTATTAATTTATACAAAAGTATAGCTGATTAAGTAATCATAGAGGGCATGGATCCTATCCGATTACAAGAAAAAAAGAAGAAGATACTTTTCCCTGACAACTATACTTTTGAAAAAATTTTTATATAAAATTTAATCAACTATATTTATTAATTAGATTTGGGTCTTGAACTAACATTTTTTTATCTATTTATTACCGTTTACACCAAGCAAAACATAGTTCTTAAAAAAACAACAATAATAAAACAATGCCATGTTCAATTAGAATTAACTTATATAAATAATAAGAAAACAAATTATAATTAAAAAACATGTCTAGTGGTGTATACACACCAAAACTTCCTTTCATTTTAAGTTGAGGAAGGCATATAGCATATATGCACACCAAAAACCTATATTAAGGAAACGGCATGAAAGCAAAGTTCCTTACTTTCAACTATTATAAAAAGATTTATTAGTTAAGTAAAATAATCCAATTTAAGCAACATTTAAGGTTTTACAAGCCACTTAAAAACTCATTGGTAATAGAAGATTTTAGTTACTATTAACCTAAAATGCCCTTTCTCTTTCTTAAGTATAGATAATGACAACATATTTAGTAATAATTAACTAGAGAATAAAATGATGGGCAAAATTAGAAAAACTTGACAAATCATTTTTGAGCAAAGGTAAAATCTAACGTGGGATAAAGTATAATATATATTTTTTCTTTTTGAGAATAAAATATTCCCATCATCACTATTTATAAATAATTAATTATTATTTTATAAAAATTAATATATACTTTAAAATGTTATTATTTTAATTAAATTAACAAGAGATAAATAATATTATAAAAAAATAAAATAATTAACAAATTAATAATAATACTTATATTTAATGAGAGAAAAAAAAAATTTGAACCGATTTATAAAATAAATGGTGATGGATGAAGAAGTAGTATATTTTTTCCTTCTTTAACAATTCCAACTTCGACATCCTTCTTGGAAATCCCATTCAGCAGTTTCCATCCCAAAATGCCATCCACGTGAGAACCACCCAGAAGGCTCAACTTGGGAAGTTGGTGGCCGGAAACCTCGGGGGATTATGAAAGAGACCCGTGAATGTTAGAAACTTGTTAGACAGATAGGATTTAATTTTAATATTACCTCCTTCCATACTATCTATTTATAAGTTGTTAATCCTTATTTTATCAAAATTAAAATAATATGTTTTATTAAATATTCTTTTTATTATTTTAATCAAATTAATAACGTTTATTAGGAAAAATAAAATGATAAAAATAATATAATCAAAAATCAATATAATATATATTAAATTAATAATAATAACTCAAATTTAATAATAAATAAATTTAACTCAAATAAATGATAAATAGTAAGGGAGGGAGTAATGTTTAAGAGATTTTGGACAAAAGAATTTGGTCACAGGTAGACATTGGTGGAGGATCCAATATGACTTAAACAAATCTAGGTACCAGTACTTTAAAATAGGAAGATTACTTTTTGGCTGAGCATGCTATGGCGTTATGGATGAAAATGTTAACTTTCGGTTACATTAATAATCAGACAAATTATGCCAAATATATTTCTAATCATTTGATTGCAGTTTACATGTCATTATTCCACAGCTGAAATGGTGACTTCCTAGTTCAACTCCTCAATTTGGGCGTTGGTGGACAATATCTGTAGTTCATCATTTTTAAAGGCGAAATAATTAAAAGAAATCCTATGTAAGAACTATTTTATTAATTTTTTTGAAATTAAATGTTTTATTTTAATTTAATAAAAATTTATGATGTGTATTATATTTTATTAAAATTTTTTAAATTATTCTTCTTATTTATGTAAATTTGTCGTGGGATCTTTGAGAAGTGAGTGTAAATTATAAAATTTAAAAGTTTATTAGTGAGATTTTATTTTATATTACAAATCTTTATAAATCTATTTGTTTTAAGAAAGTGAAAGTAATATTTATTTTCAAATAATCTACCATGAAAACATCGAGATGCAAATCGGCTAGAAGGAATATGATTTTTTATCATAGTCATGATTAAAATCTTATATCTTGTCAAAATAAATATATTTTCTAAAAAAAATTGTAGAAGTATTTCTTCTTTTTCTTCTTTTCTTTTTTGATAAAAAAAGAGAGTCAAGTTTTATTTTCTCATATATTGAAAGATTCTAAACATCCAATGGAGTTGTTTGAGATATCTTTTGACCTCATCCCCCCCCCCCCCTCTCCTCAAATAAAAGTTTAGCCATACATTAATTAGAATTTTGTGAAAAGAATTACTATGTTATTTCTTATGGGTTGAAAGTGAAAAATGAAAGAGTCACTCAAGGAAATGGTCAAGTGATTTTGATGTAAAATATACTAATTGAGTTTTGTTACGGATTATAGTTGTGATGAATTTGTATCTACTAACCATATAGTTGAGGTGCGTGAGTGAGCCTGATACGACACTGTTTAATTTTTTTTAATTAAGAAAAGTAAAAATAAAAGGGAGAAAAGAGGGAATGCTGGAACTTTAATCAAAGAAATAGTTTTTTATATGAAATTAATAAAATTATTTTATATATATTTCTATAAAACTTAACCATATTTAGGATAAATGAAAAAGAAATATGGACAAAGAGAGTATTAGTAGTATTTATTTTGGGGATAAACCATAATAATTCATAGAATGATAGAAACCATTTGTGTTTGAGGAAAAAAAATTTCCCCCAAATACTAATTTAAATTTTGCTTTTGCTTTTGAGGTTAAATTAAATTAAAAATACTCCGATTTTATTACATCACATCACATCACATATTCCTTTTCAGTTCACATAGGAGAATGAATCCAACGTGTCAGTCACGGGCGGGGAATCCGGAAAACGCGACAAATAATGCTGAATCCTTCACTCATCTCCAGCGTAATCCTCTATCCATTTCCATTTTTAGAACCTTCTCACAATTTTAAAAAGAAAAAAAAAACCTTTCCCATTTTTAGAAATGTAAATTTTTAATAAAATTCTAATTAATAAATGAGATAATTAATTTTAAAATGTAAATTAGCACTGAACTTTCAGAAATGTGTTCAAATAGTGATATTATTTAATTCAAAACCGTTATCTTTTCAAGTTATGTAAAACTGTTTTAGATTCTGTTTTGATATACCATTCAAATTGATGGTGTCATTCAATTTCGTATGTTTAGATTAGAGCTTATTTTTTGTTTAAAAATAAAAAAATCTTATTCAAATCTTAATTAAAACATAAATCTAAAATAAGATAAATCAAAGTTTTTTTATTTTTAAAAGAAAATAGATTCCAATTAACATTTACATTTTAGGTTTATGAAGAATGAAAATGTCAAATGTAAGCCTTAGTTCAAATAAAAGCATGGTGCCATCTCGGTTTGTCTCTCTACTTAAAATCTTGAGAGAGAGGATAGCTGGGAACTTAAGTTTTGGTATGGCCCATGGAATGGGATGTCCAGTCCAGTAATTGGTTCTTGGGTTGGGCAAACCTTATCAAACCCACATGTAAGAGGTGGAACTCACCGCCACATTAGGCCTAATCCAATAACTCACAGGATTTGATTTTGATCCCACAAAATAACTCACAAACGAACTATTACTATATTAAGTACTCTATATATAATCTACTTTACTTTTCCAAACATCTTAAGAAAAATTAATTAATGCTAATATAATTAATTTTAAAGATAATTTTACTTTTATATCATCTATTTAATTTGTTAGAATTGAAAATATTAGACATGAAGACATAATTAATGATGGTAATTTAGTTTTTTAACCTATAACCATTCATCTTAAAAAAAGAAACTGGACTATAATTTAAGACTAAGAAAAAAGAAAACTTTGACTATTTTTATAGGACAGAGGTAGTAATCGAAATGCTTGTTTGAACCTGACCCAAATACCATTTGTTAAAAAAATATATATATAAATAGTATCATATTTATTTATGTAGCAGTTAATATATAGATGTATATAAAAATATATATTTATATATAAGGGTAGGTATTTTGTCAGCTGTGAATTTTGGAAGTCACAACAGAAATAAATTAATTGATTGATATCATGAGCTATGTATGCATGCATGCATTTACCTAACCACGAGGTCTTCCTTTGCATGAATATATCATGCAAATCAAATGACTCAGTGATGGTAATTTAAATTTTTTCAAAAGAAGAATGCCTTATTAAAATGGAACCAATAAATTAACTGGACTGGATTGGACTAGGCTCTATAGTTTGCACTGCAAAATCTTAGATGGAAACTCACCAAAATTAATAACTTGTTTATTTTATTTGGTATGTAAGGAAGGAGTAAACAAGCTATTTTGTTCTATTCTTCTTTGAAATGGGCTAAGCTAGAGTGGAAAGCCAAAGAAATCCCTCCAAAATTTACATGTACTTATAATAATAATAATAAGTTACAACTGGGAGAAATTTAAATCTTTTCGTATTATTAAGAGTTAAAAAGTGAAAATATTTATTGGGCACCAAGGATTTTTTATATTATCAATAATAAGCAGATACGTATGCTTTTTTTAATATATATTTTATTAATAAAATACTTGCTATTTATCATGTAATTTATATTATTTTATTACCTGACAAAATAATGAATAATAATGATAAATTTCATCCTCCATCATCTAGTTGAGGTAAAGGATTACCATACTTTTTAAACCTAAAATGAAACCTTGAATTCAGTGTTTCATAATAATCCCAATACACAAATCTTGAATTTCAAAAACAGAAAAAAAAGAAAGAAAGATAATAACCTCTAAATTACTCAAATCTGATATACTCTCAAAAGATAAATAAATTAAAAAAAGAAGATAATGACGTCTAGCAAAAAATATTTTAAAAAGAAAATCTAATCTAATCAGCACTCGGCAGAACTGCAGGAGCAAAGAATCTACCTGCGGACTGCCGCCATCTCCGCCGTATAATAATCCGCGTAGCCAGAAACCACCGATAAGGGTCCCACAAATCAAGTCCCATGGACTAACTATGTCCAATAAAAATGAGCCACATCATCACCCACGTTGTCAAAAAATATAAAAAATCTACGGTTTTTTCATCGGTATTGGTAACTGTTGCTGGAAAAAAAATTTGGCGGGGAAATTTCATTTGCAAAAATTTCAAAATTTAACCAGATAAAATTGGAAAAAGAGAAACCCTAGGATTCCTAACAGCGGCCCCATCTGTATCATTTCTACCTTCTCTTCCCTCCTCTGCTTTTCTTTTCTTTTCTTTTCCCAGTTTCCCTCCCTCCCTCCAATTCTCTCTCTAGACTCTTTCCCTTATTGAAAACTCTTATTTTTTTCCCTCATTTTTTTTAATGATGTTTCTGGCATTCTGGGCAGGCTTGTTTTGATGCGGTGGGTAAACTTTTTTGTTATTTTTGTTTACAGGTTACTAGCTGTTTATTTTATGTGTTCTTGATTGTTTGCATCGAGGGCAGTTTTCTTGATTTTGACCCTGATTTTGGTGTTCGTGGGGAACTTGGAATTTGTTGATTTGTGACTTTTCTTTTCTTTCCTGCTGTTCTTCCATTGAATTTGGTTCAGGTGTTTACGTTATGGTCTATTACCCTAATGATGTTTTTCAGTTGTGAACTGCCAGTTGCAGCCTGTGACCTCTATTCTTTTGTTGTTTATGTAACAAAACTTTATAAAAAACATTTTTTTTTATTTTTTAAATCGTCGAACTTAGTTTATAGTGGAAACTATTCTATGGGTTGAAACCATGATGCTGATTGCTGTGGAATTGTTTAATTATATGATTTTTCTTCTTAGAACATTCAAGTTGATTTTCCCTTTTTCCTATCAGTTTCAGTTGGAATTGTCTATTTGTGATTTTTGTCTTTAAGGTTGAAATTAAAGTTTAATTTTTTGTTGGATTTTGTCTAGGTGCTAATTTGAGATTGCATAAATAGAAGACGATAGATTGGTTGGATTTTGAAGGCTCGACTAATTCTGGTAATATGGGAAAAGTTTCTCCAAAAGAGAGGGAAAGCAGGACTGCCAGGCAGAAAAGGCGCCTAAGGAGTTCAAACAAGTATCTGAAGCCCGGTGCTCTTGCACAGCTTCGTTACACTAAGGCATCGGCTGCTAAGTCTTGTACAGATATTGGAAAGAAAAGGGTTGCTTTGGTTGATTCTGACAAGGAAAATGATGAAGTTGTATTTGAAAATAATACTCTTGATGGAACCCCAACAGTTTTATCACCTGTAAGATTTGGATTTGGTGCTTCTATGGAGAAAAGCCCCCCTTTCTTATCACCAAAAAGATCTGGGATCTGTCCTTTCTATGAACCCGTTGATCTTTATAGGCAGAATAATTTGCAGAAGACACCAAAAACACCCTGTGCTGAAGACTGCAATACTGAGTCGGAATCAAGGCTTGAATCTCTCCCAATGGAGTTACTGGTATTGATTTTTATCATATCCTTTTTGTTGTTTTTAATATTTTTTTTCTGAAGTTATTATTGCTTGTCAATGACAGGTTGAATATAGTATGAAAAATTTAAGTTGCCTGTTTAGGAAGTTATACTTTCCCCTGCCCTGTTTTGGCTTAGGCAATTCCACTTCAGTCTGATGTTACCTGTTTAATAAATGCAAAAAATATAAACTGTCATCTCTTATTATGTTGCATTTGGATTAATAGATTTCACCTTACTAATGCTTGGTTGGTTGTCTGACAAAGGTTAAAATATTGTGTCACCTTCACCATGACCAGCTTAGAGCAGTTTTCCATGTCTCCCAGAAAGTTAGGAAGGCAGTAAGTCTTATTCCTGCTTCTCTTTCTCTTGCAGTCTCCAGTTTTCTGTTTATGTGTTTAGCATTCAGAAATACTCAATAGGAGACAATTTCTTATGCTTACTGGACCAGGTAATTCAAGCTAGACAGTTTCACTTCAACTACACCACTCCTGATCGAAGTCGTCAAGAGATGTTAAGAACAATGACTCCTCACCCAACTGATCACTGGCCTTTCTTGAGGTCTTAATTATAAAATGCTTTAAACTTTCTTTTACTTTTCTTCACTACTTGTGAATTTACCTGAATTTGGTTTTCTAATATAGCAAAGTCACTTGCAGCAAGGGAGATGGAAAAGGTGTGCTGATTTCCAGTCCACACACTCCCAAAGCACCGAGACATGGTCCTCGGCCCCCTTCTCGTCTCAAGTTTGCAGAGATGCGACAGATTGCAGCTGTTCTGTTCCAGGAGTCTGCATACCCTTCAAGGTGTCTTGTGCCATCTGTATTGTCTAAACCATTATGCAAATCCTTGGCTTCAAATAGAGTTTTATTTTATGAGGATGAACTCTGCCAAGCAGTGGCCCAGAATAAACTCCGTTGATAGTTGTAAAATATTTATTATATCCTCGTCATATCTGTGTATAGTATTTAAATCTATCCCTGCCCGTTAACAGTTTTAGTTGGGGAGTTAAACGAGGTGCAATTTTGTAGTTCTGGTTGGGGCACTTGATTCAAGTGAAAGTGATGGAGCTTGAGAATGGTAAAGCTTTGGTGGATTTGCGAATAAATATATTAAGAGCTTAGTCTGTTCTCTTGTATGGTTACTTCTGCATAGTATTTGCCCATTTGGGATGGAAGAACAGTTTGGTTTCCTTCATTAGCCATCTGTTTTTTCTGTACCCTTCTCTCACCTAATTTTTTGGTTCTTTAAAGGTTTTTTTATACATTGTGAATTTCAAACTTGCAATTTGTAACTTACACCATAAGGGAAGCTCAAAGCCCCTTCCAAGTACACATGAAGGGAGAGTTGATCTGTTATTTCCCTCACCATGATCTGGGTAAATGATGGATTCAGTGAGTTGTAAGACAATAAACTGTCTACTAGATTTTTAAACTTCTACCACGAGCATAAGCAATCTTACGCGTTTACAATTAGATGCACGCTCCTCTGACATTAATGAGTACTTGAGGGATCCTCCATCTGGTGCAGTTTGACTTGAACCCAATGAACATTAAATGAATTGAGCCAAAGAACATTGTGTAGGTAACGGATTTATACTGTTAATATTAACAATAATACAATAACCCACTTTTAGACAAATCATTCTAGATAAAAAAAATGGACAAAGAAGCAATATCACGGCCAATACCCACGAAACACAAAAAAATGATGGGGCTTCAAGGATGTAACTTTTATGGACAGACTTATACATTCCTCAACAGATCAGAAGAATCTGCAGCTCAATGAGCATCAACTCGGAAAGCATGTTGGCATACACTGCATTCAATGGTTTCAGAACCTGATGCTGGAACTTCCACCTGCAAGCAATCCAGTAACATTCCATTAGATGCTATACAATATATAATTTTGCCTCTCAAGTAGAAAGTTGCCATGGTCAATGATCTATAACCTTTAGGTTTAAAAAGTGGCATTGCTAAATGTACTAAATTTCATCATATGCAATAGGATATTGTAACTTCGATGTGCAATTGCTCATTGACTACCGTAACAGTTCTCACTCAGCCCTTTAAATAATGTGAAAAAGACTAAATAAAAGAAAAAGGCCAGGTGTATGCAAACCTGCAGATGGACAGTACAAGTTGGACAGGCAACCTCTCTCATATGCTTTCCTGACCCACTCGAAGCAAGACCTGTACAAGTTACCCAGTTCCAGCTTAATTTCTGATTGCTGAGAGTAAATGGCATTCATATCCATCAAGAAAAAAAATTGCCATTCAAATAATGTTTTGTAACAAAGCAAATCATGGTTTGAAGAACAATTTTTTAACCAAATCAAGTCGCACAATCAGTAATGGAATGGTAATACCTGTTGAACCCTTTCGATTTTTTTCCATCTCCTCCTGTAACACACGAAAAAACCAAGGAACCATCAATAATGAGAAATAAAGAACATTGGAGAATGAATTTAGAGCTAATTTGACATTGGCATTAGCACTCTCATTTGAGTTTTCTCTAATACTTCAAAGATTACATCTAGTGCAGTCAAAGCCTAGGGAATTCCTAAGAACCTGTTCTGGTTGTGCAAGCAAGAAAATCACTCTCTCATTCCATATATGCACTTGGGTGAGCAAAAGGACCTTAGTGATCCTTTTCTCAAGGATTATGCAAATGCTTCCAGGTAATTTTGGCAGAATACACTTGTTTACTCAGGCAACAAGAATAATAGCAAAAGAAATTAATTTCTCATCTCTAATGCCTCACCAAAACTAGTGACTTAGTTAACTAAATGGTAATTCAAACCAAAACATAGCTAGCACAGCAGTTACCTTAAGTTTTCTCACAAGCTCCTCGTGACTCTGAACTCCAGTAACTCTAGTGGCAGCTTCCTTTGAGTTGCTAAGTCTTTGAGTGACTTCAGCCTATAATAGTTAACCAAAGTAAGAGACCACTGGCAGATCAACTATGAACATAGAAATAATTTTCATTTTTTTTTAATATATACATTATACATTTAGGCATAGGGAAAGTAGAGGTAGAAATAAAAAACAGTTTTTCTAGCATATGAAGATCAGACACATGAACTTGTACCATGCACTGGTCACAAACTCGAACTGGTTGAGTATTCTCATCTGCGGTGAGGGCAATTCTACCTTGGGTGCACTTGTCACAGAAAATATCCCCACAGTTTCTACAATGATGCTGAAATTTGCATAGAAGTATATTAGATTCACTACAAAATAGAAAGTAATCACGTTTGGAAATTAAGGAAGCAAACCTTTCTGAAGAAAGCATTAAAAGCTGTTGCACAAGATGTACACTTCGTAACTGCATCATCGGGAACCTAAAGGAGATACGCAACTACTAAATCAAACACGCGGGCAGTCGTTGTAGAACTGTAGAAAAGAAAGGAAGTAACCTAAATAAGTTAAAAGTAATAAAAGAAGCAATTAGATCTAACCCAGTGGTCCTTCTCTTCAGTTCCAGGCTTCATCAAATTCCTCCAATCAACAATCCCTTTCTTCTTTTCACCAGGTTGCTCAATTCCCTTACTTTGATCCACGGGCTTGTTAGTTCCTCCCATTTCTTTGACCTACTCAGAAAATATGAGACATCAGATCATGTACATCAACATGAGGTTTGAAACCCAGCTAAAGTTACCATCACAAAGTAGGATGATTTATAATAAAATATCACACAAAATAGGATGATTTATCACGAAAATCACACAGAATTTTGCAACGAGTTGAACAAAGTAGGATGATTTATTTATTCACTTTCACAACAAAACCAGAGGAATGATGTACAGTTAGCTAAATCATTCCAGTAATATTGATAATCACCAATGATGATGTTGTAAACATCAACACAAGCCTAAGCAGTGCACAAGCAAAATATTAAAAAACGGTGAGACCAGAAAAATTTAAGGAATGACCTAGAACGTTTAAGTACCTGAATGCTTGCTGCTGTTACGGCATCCAAGATATTGTTAGTGGTATAGCTATTTGATTTCAACCTGATGCGCCTTGGTTCAGTATCGACAGAAGTTTTTGTCCAAAAGGCAAAAATATAGGAATCCAGTACCTAATAATGTGAGAGTAACAGGTAAATCAGTTCCCTGGAATGTGTTCAAAGTGTTAAGAACGCCACTAATCATCACTAAAATGTAGTCGAACTTACATCCCATCTTGTCACTGTGTCAAGTGGGTAAATTTTAAGTGTCCTGCTGGTAGCTGGATCAAGTATACGAATCCCATCCAAACCAATCTGCAATCAGATTAGCAAATTATGACATACCTTTAAATGGCTAATCTATTAAATGAGAAGTTTATCACTGCTGCAAATCAGATATAAACATAACTACACCCTTGTGAAACTCTGGAATTTTGCCAATTTGATACCTTTACAATACAAGCAATCTTAACTCTTGACTATTATCAATTTAATGATATAACACAAACCTGGCAAAGCACGTCCATGTCAGTCTGACCAATTCCTTCAGATAGGAGCTTGACACGGAACTTTTGAATGGTGGCCTTAGCATCATTCTGTTCCTCAGCTCTTGGTGCTGCCTTCACAATCTTAGGAAGGTTGCCAGACCTAGTCTGGTCCCTTCCACTTGGAATATTAATTGGCCTCCCATAATCATCAAACATTACCTCATTCCTGGACTCAGACCTATCCACTCCACCACCATAAGATTCGACTTTACCACCATTATACTTATAAACACCAGCATCATGCACACCTTGATCACCATAGCCCCCAAAAGTTGAATTACTACCGTAAGAATTTTCATAATTGGTCACTGCAGGAATTGAGCTGCCGTATGAAGCAGCCGACGATGACAGTGTCGAATTATAGTTAGGGTTTGCACCGGAATAATCATAATTTACACCACCTGCTTGGTTCTGATCATAGGGGTAATACGACGAATCGAGATGAGGGAACGAGTACGGCTGGTGGGGTGGTAGAGAGGAAGGTGCCGGACCAGGGTTTGGGGCATATGACGCAGGGACATGTTCTGGATTCTGGGAATAAGGTGGGTAAGCAGAAGAAGACGACGTATAGTTACCGTAATCCGAAGGAGAATAACTGGAGACAACCGGAGGAGCGGAAGCGTATGCTGCAGATGAAACCTGAGAAAATTGCGGATCGTTTGGGACGGTGGGGCTAGGGTTGGGGTTCTGAAGATGGGGTTGATAGTATTGGTAATAGGAAGACGCCATGTCGCTTTGCTGCATTTCTGAGATCGGTTTTGATGGATTTGGTAAAGAAGAAATATCCAACAGAAATTAGGGTTTTTGTAGTAATGGGAATCTTGGGGGAAGATGATGAACAAAAGTTGTCGATTGTATGAAGGAATCGGATTTGGTTAATTGAGATCGTAGAAGGTGGAGTGGAAGAGAAGGCAAAGAAGGGAAACAGGTCAATGGAATTTGATACCGGTTTTGATTCCTTACCAACACCAACAACCGTTTCCTAATCGGGCTTACTTATGGTTGGATATCCGGTTCGGTCTCAATCTAGATTTCCCATTCCTGATCCGGTCAACTTTAGAGATTTGTGTTAAATATGTGTTATAAATTTGTTGTAGAAAATATACAGATAGGAGAAACAAGAATAGAGAGAACTTTGGATATTTTATTCACTTTTCATGTACATATACAAATGATTATAATAATCCTATATTTAAAGGGGTGTGGTTATCTGCACCTCAAATATATTAAATGTATCCCTTAGAGTTTAATAGATAAAAAGATTAACATGAAAAAGATAAATTGCCCTTTTCATAAAAGAAAATGCAAAATAATTATTTCTAAAAATGTTTAGTATACCCTTAACAAATTTTTGCAAAATATTTATTGACCAAACGCAAACCCCAATTCAAACCCTTAGTACAAAGCAAGGTCTCTCCAAGCATCTTTGTTTATTTTCTATTATAACTTATTATCAACATTTTCATCTAAATCTCAAATGACAGATGATTCCCTGTCATAAGAAGATATATGGTAAGAATAAGATTCGATTTTTCGTTGTTGGTTGCTATTTTTCCATTTTTGTTACATACAATGACCTACTCCCTCTTTTGATGGTTAGCTCTAGTTCACCGACTTATATGGAGAGAAGTTAGTAAAGCCCGACCGACCTGATTCCAGTAACCATAGTTAATGATTAATTTTTTCTTTAAGACTATTAATTCTAGTAAAGCCAGTAATGAAGTGGAAGAACTATCATTATTGATGGATTATACATCTCATTTTACAAATCATGAGGTATTCATTAGTGTTATGATTTTTTTAATCTTTTCATTATTGTAAAAGATGTTGCTAATTTGCATGCAAGTTTTTTATGGGCAAAGAAGTGTTGAGTCCATGGGCTTGAGAAAGAGGCAAAGAATTATGATTCGTCATTGTAACAAGAAGGTCAAATGCTACAAGGTCAAAAAAGACTCCAAATGTGTAAATAGGTTGTGAAAAGAGTGGAAAATATAGGAAAAACATTAAGTCAGATCAAGATGATACTGGAGTTAGAAGAAGGATTGGAGGCACAAAAAAATGTGATTGTCCTTTCACATCGATTGGGAAACAAATTTCACCTGATGAAGATTTGTGAAGTCTTGAAGTGAAGTGTGGTTTTCACAATCATCTCGAAGCTCAATATCATGAAAGACATTCGTACATTGGACGGTTACAAACTGAAGGGGAATGCATTGTTGTTGAAATGTCCTATACCTTGGTGAGGCCACAAGATATTTTGGCATCATTGAAATATCAATGTCCAACAAACATATCGACAATGAGGACTATTTAGAATTCTAGAGCTAAGTTCATGTCAAAGAGAGAGAGGGGGGCAACCAAATGCAACAGTTGATGAATAAGATCAAATAACACAATTACCACGAGTGACATAGGAGAAACACTGACATTGATAATGTGCATGACTTATTTTTTGTCCATCTAACAAATGTTGATTTGATGCATACATTTCCTTAAGTGTTGATTATGGATTACACTTATAAAACTAACAGGTATGGTCTCAAATTGTTTGAGATTTTTGGACTAACATCAACTGAGTTAACGTTTGCAGTTGCATTTGCATACTTGTCTTCAGAGTTTGAGGATAATTATGAGGATAATTACATTTGGACATTGTCTAGATTGAGGGAGTTGGTGTGGGATCAGGTACCAAGTGTGATTGTTACAGATTGTGAACTGGAATTGATGAATGCCATATTTATAGTGTTCCCAAGTCACGACATTTGTTATGCTGATGGCACATCGATAAAAACGTGCTGGTCAACTGCAAGAAGTTGTTTAGCTTGCAATAATATGAGGGATTCAAGTACTATTGGAATTCATTAGTATTGGCAGAGATGGAGGAGCTATACTATAATTGGGAAAGATGGAAAGAGCTTTTGCACTATGTCCTGATGCACTATGTGAAGGGAACATGACTTAATGACTACTAGGAAAGATTCGTTGATTTATGGATCGATCAACTATGGCACTATGGTTGCATGATGTCTAATAGGTTTGTGGTGCGTGACTTATTCTTTTTAATGACAATTTCTGACATTGAATATTGACAATTTTTGGCACTTGCAAGACTGAAAAAAATCTTAGTATTTCTCAAGGGTCTTTTGATAGTTGTTGGGACAAAATTCATCTTTTATTGGATCTACAACATACTATTATCAAGTCATCAATTGAGAAGAGTAAGCACATAGTATAACACAATTTTCGACCTTCAATATTCATGGGATTGCAAGATATATATCAATTACTACATTGGAACACATATTGAGGCAGTGCAAAAGGGCTGATGTGTTAGGTTTTAAGGTAAAAAAAGATTGTGGTTATCTTTTTAGGATAACACATGGTTTACCTTGTGCTCATGACATCGTTCAATATTGCTTCGAAGGAAGGCCCATACCAATTGAAAGCATTAATCCACATTGGCAAAGGTTGTTCATTGAGACACATGATATTCAAACTCAAGGATTTCCATCTATTTCTAAATTGGATCTCGTTTCAATGGATCCTGTACAGGAACTGGTTCAAAGACTGTCTGAAGATGGAGAGTAGGATAACAGGATATTATTAAGGAAATTAACTAAGATTCTACATCTGAAGACAAAAAACTTGGGCGAGCCAATGGAGAAAATTAGAACACGAGGTCGCTCCAAGCAGAGCAAGAAAAAGGCAAGTGATAGTATCAAACCCATCATTTCTGAGTTTGAAGTGGTTGATTCACAATTGGTTATGACATTTGTGTCGACACCATCACCTCACTGTACTCCTACTAGTTTGTTTTTTTGATCCACTAAAGCATCCAAAGAATGAAATTGAGAAGTAAAAAGTACAATGATGTCGTGTTTTACCAAGACATGGACATTTGAATTTTTTAAAGCATTTCATGACCACCTATGAACATATATTGAGGATGTTGCTGCTGATGGTCATTGTGGAGTCCTTGCAGTTGCAGTTTTACTTGGGTTTGGGGATGATAGTTGGCTATATGTACTTGTTGATTTTGCCAATGAGATGGACAACAGCGCATCCCTTTACGTATTGGTGTTTGGTGACCGTTATAGAGAATTACGGTCTTCATTGGATTGCTTTGAGAAGACAAACGCCACTTGAGAGATGGATGATCTTACGCCACTTGGTATATCTCTGACATGCCTGCCACTATGTAAGCTTGACAAAGGATCTAGACATTTGAAAGAGATAGGCCTTTGATTCATTAATGAAAATCACTCTGTTAAGGTCTTTATGGGGCTAGGTGCACCACTGTCATATATACATTTAACGTGGTATTAGTTTCATGATTCCAACGTTGATGGATGGGAAACCCAATACGGTAGATACATAGAGTCATTTAGTGTCCTTTCAAGATTCAGCAAAACGTTTTCAAATGAGGTAATTGTAGTTCATGATGATCATTGAAAACCTTTTCATTGTACGTTTCAATTCTTTATTGATATTTATATGGAATGAAGTCAATATTTGAACATATATTTATCTTTATATTTTCTTTTTTTATGGTGAACTAGTAAGATTTTTAAATTAAATAAAAAATGTGTTTGTGGAATGGTCTCTGCACAAAAGTCAAAGAGGTTTGATTTTGCTGTAGTAAAATGCATAGTAAGATTTTTAAGTTTATTTGTCTTGAAATCTCTGGAAAAAAGTCAACAAGGTTTGGCCGATTTACTCTCATCTAAGTTGGATAGACCTCGTAATAAATTTAATAGAAGTGGATATGGTGCTAATAGAAGTGGCTCTCCCAACATATTGGATTGCCAAATTTAATGAGCAAGAAAATACACATGCTAAATTGAAATATCTTGATCTACTAGAAGAAAGGAGAATAAATTCTCGAATACGAATGGAGCAGTATAAACAAAGAGCAAAGAGTTATCATGATCAAAGGGTAAATACAAGGAAACTTCCAATTGATGATCGAGTGCTAAGGAAAATAGAGTCCACTGGTTAAAGAACAAATAGAGGAAAGCTCAAGCCAATCTGGGAAAGACCATACAAAATTGCGGAGGAGTTGCTAGATGGAACTTTCCTCCTATAAAGTCTAAATGGAAAGAGGCTACCAAATAATTGGCATTCAAACCATTTAAACAAGTAATTTTTATAAACAATTTCGCAGTTTAAGCTAGAAATAATTTATATGAACTTCATATATTGAGTTTATTTTTCGCAGTTCAAGTTTATATACTAACTTAAATTACAAATTGATCATGAGATGCACAAGAACCAGATGCCCATGGAATGGCAAGCAACGACCATATTGATCAGGTAGCAACAAGAAAACAAAAAATTTCAAGTTAAACTTGGAAACTATTTAACGAAGAAAGATGGACAATAAAAAAGAGAGAGTGTATTTTCATGGAAAGATAATCAATACAAAGAGCAATGAAAATACATACAAGACACCCTATATAAGCCCCCAAGTGGGATTGATTCACCACATCACACTAGTAGAAATTGGATGGGCAACCGTAAAAACCTTATATGACAAAAAGATTTGACGATGAAAAGGCCATCGTAAATACTTTATACGACGGTAAATATGATGGTCTAATATTCGTGTTGTGAAAAAACTTTATATCGGACACTCCTAGAAAAAAAAATTGACAACATGGCTTCGTATAAGCTGTAGTGTAAATTTATTTTTTCTAAAAGAAAACGACTTCGTGTAAGTTTATATACGACATGGCCTTGGGTAAGTTTATCAAAGATTCCTTATTCATTTTATAGTAGGGTTTCATCTTCGCTGGTGGACTCAGTAGCAGTCTGGCAGGCAACTTACTTGGGGTAACTGTCTCACGGGCCGCACTTGGTGCACCAACCTAGCCACTCCTGGTCCTGGACCAATGGGCCTGGAGTTTGAAGAAATTTAGAGTGACACCAGGAGGAGAAATCCAAGCTGGGTAGCCTTTTTCAACATCATAGTCTGCCATCTCCTGAAGTTCATTGCTAGTGAAGGGCACAAACCAATGACCGCTCCTTCTAGTGGGCTCCGAAGATAACACTCATACAAGGGAAAGAGAGTCTCCAAAGGAACCTAGCCATAAAGGATGCAGGTCATGAAATTCATGCCCCTCTGATAGAATTCATAGGTCTCCTAAGAGATGTCATCTTGGAATTCAGGAGAGGCTTATAATCCGCCCGGGCTTTCTTTACGACACCACGCTGGTAATCAGGAGATTCATAATGAGCCCGCACCTCTTCCAATTCTTGGTTGTGTGAACCTGCAAGGTCTCTATCTAAAAAAACGTGGGCAGATAATTCTTCCACTTCCTTCCCCTTCTTTGCGGCCTTCTTGTCGTGCTATTTCTCTAGCTTGCAACTCAATTCTAAACATTCTCCTTGGTCTCCTAGGCCTCTTTCTCTGTGGTCTCCAAGGCAACTTTGGAAGTAAGGAGATGGTTAGAGAAGTCATCCCACTCTTTGGCCACTTCAATGAGTTGCTTTTTTAATTTCTTGTATTTACGCTTGAGGGCAGCCTTGGCTTCTTTGACACCAGACAACTCCTCTATCATGCTTAGGAGTTTGTGAATATCTAAGTCTTTCTGCTTACCCCACTTTGTCAATAAGGAGCAACAATGAACTTACTTGCAAAACAGAAACCATTCACAAATTGCTCGCAATCAAAGCCAAAAGGAGAATATAATAAAGAGACTTACCTTAGAACCAATTTGGTTGATTGCTCTGCTGCTAGTAAATCCGAGCACTTCCCGCACCAAGAAGTTTTTGCCCAAATATGAAGTCCAGTTTGTTTGGAAAAGACAGGTTGCCTAGAGGGTGCTTGAGGTCCCAAATTTTTCTCAAGCCTACAGAAAATTGGAAATCTTCACACTCCCATAAAGAAGTCACTTGGCCATGAGCTGGCTGATTATAGTTAGAAGAAACTGCATAGTGAAGCAGATGGCCTTAAAGCAAGTTCCACTTCCCCTCTAGAGAGCTTCCCTCTACAACAGTTTGTTCTTTTATCTCGGCCATCACAGGATCCTCTTCAAGAGTTGGTGAGCTCATTCTGACTATCGAGCTCATAGGTACCTTATCATCCCTCTCACTAGAAATTTCCAAACTTGCCTGGACTAAAGGGAACCTATGGAAATTCCTAAACCCTTTGGAGTTGGATGAGCCATTGCCTTCTTTTTTAGGCTAGACATGGCGATCTCTATCCCCTTGCAATTCCATGGGGCAGCAACGAATTCCTCAGTCACACCATCAAATTCTTAGATGACCAAGTCGTCGGAGTGAGGTAAGGGAGATGGATGAACCAGAATATGGGGCTCCTCCCTAGTCCCTTCATCCATCATGTGGCTGAGAGAGAAGAGATTATGTGCTTGGTCTAGTTGGCTTGAACCCGCTTATGGTTCTCTTGGATTAATTTAATCATTCTTCTATCCGAAACCATTTCTATAAAACAAGAAAACAATAAACAATTAGCAATTCAAAATAAATGAATAAGTGAGCAGGATGCAGAAATGGTTTGCATTTCCCCTAGTCTATGGTTTGCATTTTACACTAGAGAAACATGGGCACATAAGCCCAAAAAAATCTTTTCTACTTACTACCTACTCCCAAGTCCGTATGGGAGGGGATTCTAAGCAAACCTTTGGAACCACCCCCTCTATTGTACCAATCCCACAGAAAGCGAAATCCTTTTCTTCAACTAGTGCATGAAGATTAAAGGATAGTCTTCCCTGGACTGGAAAGCAGCCTCAAGGCAATAATGGGGCTGGTATGTGTTGGTGTCAATCTTGAACCGGCTAACCAGCTCATCCATCTTCGCCTGAGTTAGTAGATTTTTTACCATGTAAACCCTTTCACTGAAGGACCCCTCAGAAGTTGGTCTTTATGCTATCATTGAGCTTTTGCAAAAGATTTTATTATGTCATCTCGAATCCTTTCTTGCAAGTAAAATTTCAAGACACTCTCATCAAGCAATTCTATCTTATGGTTTGAGGTTCGAGAATCAAATCTCGCTGCATAACCAACTCGTCATAGGTTCTAAGTTTACACTCGCACCCATTCTTAATTATGTGAGCTTGCAGGCCCCAACAAGATTTTCACTATAGTCTAGATTTTGTCTTTTCATAAAGCCTTAAGTCTAGTAACCTTACTGCAAGCTCGTGAGATTTTGCCATTTATAACAAGGTAGAAGGAGGGATTTTCTAGTAGGAACAGATAAAAAAGGACACAAATAGAAAATGAAAAGACAGTTGTGAAAAGAAGATCAAAGTATATACCTTTTGAGTAAAGTTGAAGAAAAACTAAGAATTTCGAAGAAATCTGCTACCCGATGAATAAGAACCCAGAAAATGTCACATAAACACCGAATGATGCTCAAGAATCTGGAAAAACATTCTAAGGAAACTTCTCAAACAAATCCAAAGATTCAAGCTTTGACAAGAAAGTAGATGCAAAATCTTTGCTGTGACATCAAAAGGCTTAGAGCCTAGTTGAAGATAAAATTCCAGTTCTTGTAAGTTCTCTAAAATGCCTTGCAAAATAATTTTTCAAGTTTGTTCATTTTAGTAATTCTTCATATCGTTCATCCTCTCTTTACCTTTGATTCTTGATTGATCCTGTCCTCATCTGGTAAAGATTTTTTGGAGAAAAAAAAATTAATGAAACTTTCTTTTTAAGAAAATACACATAAAATAGAGCTCTTATACCAAGAATTAATGTGTTAAAAAATATTTTTTTACCAAAATTATATCTATATTTACATTTTTAATTATTAATAAGTAAAAAAATTCTAATAATGATGATGATGATGATCATTTGAATTATTATTTATTGACAGTTTAAAAAGAAAGAATATTAATCTTTTTATCCATTTATTTTTATAAAAAAATATTAACATTCCATTTATTATTATTGATAGTTTTTTTCTTCTTCTAAAAATAGTCTCTTTATATTTTATTACCCATTCATTTACAAAATAAATGATAATAATATTTTAAATTAATTAAATGTTTAATTATAAATTCTAATTCTAATTATATCCGACTAAAATAGCCTAATACTAAAGATTATTAGAAAACTCTTCATATTCTTAACTATTTATTTATATAATACATTTGTGATAATATTTATAATTCAAAAGGTATTAAATTTGTTCAATTTATAAGAATAAGTAAAAGTATATTCAACTATTTGAGTGAAATAAATAATACTTTTAAATATAATAGTAAAGAGCATAGAATTTACATAGATTATAATTTAGAAATAAATAAAAATCACTTATTAAAATTGTATTTAATAATGGTCATGATTTATGTGTTTAAATTAAATAAATTTTAAAATTAGGTGAACTAATACAAATTAATTAATCAAATATTTATTAAACTAAAAATGTAATTGTCAACATTTTTAAAAGTAACATATATAAATAGAAATTTTGAAAATTTAGTTTTTGATAATAACAAACAATATCCAGTGTTAATTTTTTTGGACATTTGAATTTTTAAAAAGAAGTTAATTTGAATTTTTTTTAGATACATTTTATTTTATTATACATAGAAAGATAATTCAAAATGATAATAATATTTTTTTAGTGTAAAAATTATCATTTAAATACCATTTAAATAAAAAAGCTTCATTGAACTTATTTCAACAAACAGAAGAATCGTGATAATACATTATTACGTATCATTTTAAAATATAAAGATTAAAAAATTAGACTTAACGTACAATATAATTTGAAA
>JAWZTD010000002.1:3152337-3169113 GCA_035221335.1 Echites panduratus | reverse complement strand
TGGCTGAAGTCCGCAGCTACAGCACTCTTCTCGACGGTAGAAATTGAGTGCAGTTGGGAGAGAGACGTGAGGTTGTGTGCATGTGGGAGAGAAGCTTGTGTATATATCATTTACATAATATTTTAGATTTTAAATAGGGTAATATTTGACATTTCTTGGTTATGATTTAAGAATGGGTTGTGTATTCATAAGTTTTGGATGTGAAATATCCTCTCCCAAAGAATATTTTCCATCAAACACCTTCTACGGAACCTTGGGCAGAGCCCATAAATAGTACAAAAATGAAACCATGGATCGTTTATTGGATCCATCCAACCAAGATTGATTGACTGACAGTTCCAACTTCCAAACTCGCAACGTAAACTCACACTTCGAACAAGAATTCTTCTCTGCTGGAGAGAGAAAGCAAAACAATGATTCACGACGGTGTTGAAGACGAAGAAAAATTTCTCGCCGCCGGCATCACCGGTCTTCAACAGAACGCTTTTTACATGCATCGTGCTCTAGTAATGATTGATTCTCGACTGCTAGCGTATATTGATTAATTCTTTTTTGGATTTATATATTTTGGTTAATTTATTGGATCAAGGGAAAAACCCTAATTTGTAATTTGTCTGATCAAATTCATAAGGATTCGAACAATTTGAAGGATGCACTTAAATATTCAGCTCAGATGCTTTCTGAGCTTCGGACCTCCCGACTTTCTCCTCAGAAATACTACGAACTTTGTATGTCTTGCTGCCCTCTCACTGTTATTCCTCTTTGTTTGATTGATTGAGATCTTATTATTCAGTTTAAGTTCAAACAATGGGTTTTCTGTTTTTTTCTTAAAAAATATAATTTGATTATTACTCGGCTCTGATCGGCTAATTTTAGTGAATTATTGATGTGCGTCGGGGGTTTTGGTTTCAGATATGCGAGCTTTTGATGAATTGAGGAAGCTTGAGATTTTCTTTAAGGAGGAGACGAGGCGTGGTTGCTCGGTCGTTGAGTTGTATGAGCTGGTGCAGCATGCTGGCAACATATTGCCTAGACTGTGAGTGGGCTGGATAATTTCGAACACTGAGCTAATCATTGAAACTAAAAGATCATAAAAGAGAGTGTTCATTTTTCATTCTGATCTTCACTTCTGGGGTGTGAGACATGGTCATTAGTAGGACAATCCAATGCTTGGTTCTGAACTCATATTGTGGGCTGAACCTCTCAAAGTCACTTAAGATCACTAGTGTATTGTTTAGTTCTTTTCCTGACTTGACTTGCATTGGTAGATGGAAAGCCAAAATAGTTGCAGACTTATGAACACCAAAAATGCAGTTGCTGTGATGCCAGCATTTAGTTAGCATTGAAATTATCAATATCAAATATTTTTGCTTGAGTATTGTATTGGATTGTAAAGGATGTTGAGAAGAATGTAGATTTTAACCCAAGGGACCGGGGAATCCGCTAATGGCTTGTTATTATTTTGATTTTCAGGGATAATACAAGATTCATTACTAATTTGCATAGATACTAGTTTCGCTGCATTTGAGATTTGCAGACAGCAGAATATGCATTTATTTATTTTTCATTTTGATGTCTGAACTGCAGATATGAAAATTAAAGTTTCTTATTTGGAATGCCATCTTTATTGCTTCTCATTCAAACCTTCTATAACTCAGGTACCTCCTTTGCACTGTTGGATCTGTGTACATCAAATCAAAGGAAGCTCCAGCAAAAGATATTCTAAAAGATCTTGTGGAAATGTGCCGTGGTATACAGCATCCTCTTCGTGGTCTCTTTCTCAGAAGTTACCTTTCTCAAGTCAGTAGGGATAAATTACCTGATATTGGGTCAGAGTATGAAGGGTAAGCTGATGAATCTTTTATTCTCACTGCTGTCAGTGTTGTAATCTAGAACTCTAACTGGATGTTGAATGTGAAAAATATTTATTAATTGTCTGGGAAAAGTAGATGTTGATTTCCAAAATATGTTACAGCTGTGTGAGCATATGATGATCCAAAAGTTTAATTTTCCAAGTGCTTAAGGGGGACGGTTTCGGGAAGATTGAGAAAAAAAAAGAACCCAAAATTTTGGTTTTTGGACTTGTTTTTTCTTGTAAACCCTATGCCTGGTGCTAAAAAATGTTGATTATGTTGAAAACAAATAATTAAGCTTCAGGATTTTCTTTTTTGTGACCAAGCACCCCTGACATCTAAATAGCTGCCTATTTTTCCGTAGAAAGGGCTGAGAATAAGTGTTAAATGTTTCAATCCAACCTTTCTCTATTAGGTTAATTTTTTAGGGGATCCAAAAATTTAACATGGTATTAGAGTAGGAGGTCCTAGTTTATCATTGATCACATGTTGTGCTTTGATTGAAAATTTGTGTTCGGCAGGCCCAAAGGGTGTGTTTTAAGTGGTCAGATTTAACCTATCCCTATTAATTTTAGCTTTTAGAGGAGGCAAAAATTGACCAATATGTAATAGCTGTATCAAGATTTCCTGTTTTATCTTAACATTGAGAACCTTGATTGAGGAGAGTTGCAAGAGTTCAATTCTATTGGAGCATAAAATGCACGGAAACAGCTAAGATCCAAAACTAGAGTAGTGAACTTCCAAGTTGTATTATTATTTTTCTCTTTGTTCAAATGTCTCCTGTTTTGTTCATATATTGAATGGGCCTCCCTTTTGCAGAGATGCAGACACCGTCATGGATGCTGTGGAATTTGTACTCCAAAATTTCACAGAAATGAATAAACTTTGGGTTCGAATGCAACATCAGGTTGGTTGTGAATCTTATGGAGAATGGTACTTGCTCTCATGCTTAGACATGCATGGTGCCTGCTTGCATGTCTAGAGGGTAAAAGTAAATCATGAATGCATGATTTGTCATCATGCAGGTGTTTTTATGCTTGTGAATGATTCATACTCTTTGCTGATCATGAGTTGAGGCTTCCAACCGGGCTTTCTGGTCTGCAGGGACCTGCACGGGAAAAGGAGAAACGGGAAAGGGAAAGGAGCGAGCTTCGTGATCTTGTAATAGCGAGTAACCTGAAACTGTTCCAGTGATTCCGAATCAGCTGTCCTTGTAGCCATCTGATAATAAAAGTATCCTGTATTTTTCATTAGGTCGGGAAGAACCTGCATGTTCTCAGTCAGATTGAGGGTGTTGACCTTGATATGTACCGGGAAACTGTGCTTCCCAGGATCTCAGAGCAGGTAATTCATGATGTCTTCTGTTTTAGTTGTCCAAGGGTTTTCTTGCTTGATGATATGGATATCAAGGGTTTTCTTGCTTTGATCAGGTTGTCAACTGTAAGGACGAGATTGCACAGTACTATTTGATGGATTGCATAATTCAAGTATTCCCTGATGAATACCATTTGCAGACTCTTGAAACACTATTGGGTGCTTTCCCTCAGCTTCAGGTAGGTTACATGTTGCTTCTGAGATCACCTGTATGGAACATGCAAAATTATAAGATGAAAAGGTGAAAAAAGAAAAAAGCAATCCATTTTTTCATATTTTAAAATCACTGTGCCAAACCAAATTCCAAGAATCAAGCATGCAACAGGATTATATTTTTCTCCTTTTTTGTTTTTGTCCATTTATGAGATGCTGAGAACCTTTATGTTAAAAGTTATACCACTTCCCTTATGTGTTAAATACCATGATTGACGTTTGAAAAATTATTGCATAAGGTAAATGTTTTATTGTCTTTTAAAATTGGAAACAATATGATTCTGTCACGCATTGTTAACCTTATCTTTGCTTGAACGTATTTCAAAATGTTTTGTATGTGAGAACCATGACCACTTGTAATTATGGTTATTTACATCTGCTGCTTGTTGCATATGACTGTTTACATTTACTTGTCAGTCCTCTGTTGACATCAAGACAGTGCTTTCGAGACTGATGGAGAGGCTGTCAAATTATGCTGGATCTAGTGCAGAAGTAAGTGTCAGGGACATTCATTTACTGAGTTATAAGATATTAAATGCAGAAGTATCCATTATTCTCTGTTATAATACCTGAAATTTTGTTCTGCAGGTTTTACCTGAATTTTTACAAGTAGAAGCTTTTGCAAAGTTGAGTAATGCCATTGGAAAGGTAAAGGTTTCTACCTAGAAGAATATGGAATGCAGAAATTATTTATTCTGGAGGCCATGAGAAAGAAAACTTGTTCATGTTTGATAATAGAACCTTGTGACGGTTCTGTTGACATGTGCTATCATGCAATCCCTGTAACCTTGTGTCTATTTCCAAGGAGCGTTTGCCTACAGTTAGCATTGTTGTGCCTAACCAGTTTAATTTAGTCCTTGTGTCCTCACAGCTTATGCAACAAAACAATTGTTTGTGTACTTATTTTATTCACTCTATTCCTTTTAAAGAGAAAAAATTCCTACCAATAAAACTTCGAAGCGTCAGAAGTTTTTTCTACGTGCTTTTTTTAGGTATTTGTTGACATGTAATCTTTTGTTCTTTGAGGTATTGCATTTTTTCTGAGGTTGTAAACGTTTCAATAAGTCAAAATGCATTTCTTGCTGATTATCTTATTTTTCCTTAAGTGACTTCTATCTTCCAAAAGACAAGAAAATGTCAACCATATAATTCCACCTGATATAGCTTGGGATTGATGTTCTTAGTCTCAATTAAGTTGATTCAATTCCTGTGGCTAATGCAGGTGATTGAGGCACAAGAGGACATGGCGGTTGATGGTGTTGTAGCTTTATATTCTTCTCTTCTAACATTTACTCTTCAAGTTCACACAGAACGTCTTGATTATGTGGATCAAATATTGGTGCGTAACTCTTATTAATCTTATACTATTTTGCAGGAAATTCTATGAATTACGAGCCTAGATTACTGATTTTTTATGTTGAATGCATGTCAAATTCTTGCTCTGCAAGTGACCGACATGATAATATTAACTAATGAAACTTGAAATATGTAAGTGCTAGCCCTGGGAAGTAGAAATTTAAAATTCTTGAATTTAAACCACTTCTTTGTCCAGTTGTCAAGGTTTTTGGTGAATAAGGTAAAGGATATGATATATCCTAGAAAAACTGTTGAAGAAATGGAAGGAATCATTGTGGAGAAATTTCTTGCAGGAAGATCTGCATCTTTGACCTAAAAGCAGATATAATTTTGTGTTGTTTTGGTTCATTTCTTTAAAGTCGTGTTGGCTAAATATTGAGACAGGATAGCGCAGGAGTTTGGCACCTCAAACCCTTTTTATACTGATAATTTAGAGTGGATTGCTGGTTTCTCAGGATATTTAATGGTATATTTTAATGCTCTTTGCTAAAGAATGCTTTGATGCACTTTTGTTTGTTTCTATTTAGAAGGTCTGATACTGTTGTTATTTAGGTTGATATTTTATAAGACTTCATATGTGATGTCATTGCGGAAAATATTCTTTACACTACTCCTGCAGGGTGCATGTGTTAGTAAACTATCAGGAAAAGGAAAGGTCGAAGACAGCAAAGCAAGAAAACAGATTGTTGCACTTTTAAGTGCTCCACTTGAGAAATACAAGGATATAGATACTGTACTGAAGCTTTCAAATTATCCCCGTGTCATGGAGTACCTAGATGATGGAACTAAGAGAGAGATGGCCAATGTGATAATTCAAAGTATAATGAAAAACAAGAGTTGCATTTCTACTTCTGATAAGGTATGTGGGCTCTTGTTATGTATATTCTTATAGGTAACATCTTGATAACTTTGGACCATTTTGTCTCTGCAGGTTGAAGCACTGTTGGAACTAATTAAGGGGCTCATAAGAGATTTAGATGAGAAAATAGAGGTGCTTGATGAATTTGTTGTGCTGATTTTATTTTCACGCACATTATTCTAAGCTCTTGTTTCTATATTTCTTACTTGAATCTATTATTGATTCTTTCATTTCAGTTCATTATTTCTATGCTGATGGATAAAGAAAAATCCGTTTGTCAATCTTATGGTGTTGTTGTAGATCTTAATTAATCTAATACCTTCTGTGCCTGGTTTCAGCTTGATGAGGAAGATTTTCAAGAGGAGCAGAATTCCGTTGCTCGGCTCATTCAGATGCTTCATAATGATGACCCTGAAGAAATGCTGAAGGTTGTAACTTCTGCTATGTAGATATGTCTTTATGTTGCCAGCTTGCACGGTGTTCATATTTTTGTTCATTCTATAGTATTTGGGTTGAGTATGCCAAGATCCTTTTCTGCCTTGCATCTGCTTTTTATTGGCCTATGCTGATCTGACCAACTTTGTTTGTTATTTGAATCTCCTTTTTGAATGCTGAAAAGAAGTTGGAGAAGAAGGGAATGCTACATGTTTCCTTTTTCTTTGCAAATCTTGCAGTTCAATGCTGTAGTTCTGCTTACCAGAACTGTTACTTTTAACACTTTCAATCTTTGCTTTTCAGATAATCTGCACTGTAAAGAAACATATCTTGACAGGGGGTCCAAAGAGGCTTCCATTTACAGTACCTCCTCTAATCTTCAATTCTCTTAAGGTATCTCTATTCTCTTGTATAGTATTTTACTCCTTTTTGATGTGTTACTGATGCTGTTTATTTCATTTTAAAGTTGGTTAGGCGCCTCCAGAATCAGGATGAAAACGTATCTGAAGATGAGACATCTGTTACTCCTAAGAAAATCTTTCAAATATTGAATCAGGTACTTGAGCAGAGCTGGATTTTCTTATCTAAGGGAAAAAGAAAGAAAATGCTTAGCTGGGTTTTGAAAAGACATGTATAAATAATGAGAGAGTATACAGTAGGTTTATGCATTTCAATTTGACAGTTGCATATGAAATATGATACTTGTTGGGTTATTTCGGTCAATAAGTTTGCAGTGTTCTTCTGTGGCCTGAATGATACATGTTGAAATATGTGAATTCTCATTATTCCAACAATAAGGTTTCTGAGTAGAAAAAATCAATAATGGAGACAACTTTGTCCATCCACTTATTATTATTTTTTTTGTCCATGCATCTTACTCGTTCTTAATATCTGCATGTTAATGTTTCTTGAAGTTCTTAATTTACCCCCTTAAACTATCTCCTTTTTCCTTTTCCCGTCTGCCTAATTTCTGTCACTGTTTTATTCCAATAGGTTTGTTTCTTGCTGTTTGTTTTAGTAACTTGACCATTACTTTTCTTCATCAGATAATTGAGACTCTGTCAAATATTCCAGTTCCTGAACTTGCAATGCGGCTGTATTTACAGTGTGCTGAGGTAAAAAATAAAATATTTTTGGAAGGATATGTTCGTGCCTATTCATGGTGGTGGGCGCTTTTTAAGCTACTGAAAAAGTACTCTTTTTGAAAAGGTTTCCAAATTAATATAACAATTGTAGTAAAAGCTTTCTTGAAAAGCATCCTCATGGTAGTTTTTCCAAAATCAGCTTTTTCAGCAATTTTTTAAGCTAAAAGCAGTAGGGAAAAATAACCAAAAACATTCTAAAATGGCTTTCTATTGGTGTAAAACCATTTAAAAGCTGCTTTTCTAAAGCAACTGATAACAGGGCTTTGGTATTTGGCTTACAATAGTGCTTGGGCTGTTGATTCTCAGGCTGCTGATGACTGTGATCTGGAACCTGTTGCCTATGAATTCTTCACCCAAGCTTATTTATTATATGAAGAGGAGATCTCAGTAATATCCAGTTTCTTTTTCCTTTTAGATGTTTTCCTATGTTATCTTGCCCAACTTTTGCTCATTCTCTTCTTACTTTTATTTGAGTTCTGTAGGATACCAAAGCTCAGATAACTGCAATTCACTTAATAATAGGAACCCTACAGAAGATGCATGTCTTCGGTGTTGAGAATAGGGATACTCTCACACACAAGGCCACAGGGGTAATAGTTTTGGCATACTTTCCGCCCATTCTAATAACTCGAGTGTAACTGCATAGCTAATTCTCTCCCCTACCCTAACTTTGTGTAGTACTCAGCAAAGCTTTTGAAGAAGCCTGATCAGTGCAGGGCTGTTTATGCCTGTTCACACCTCTTTTGGGTTGATGAGCAAGATAATATCAAGGACGGGGAAAGGTAAATCTTAATAGGCAGTCTCTAGAAGGTCCATATTCACATAAGTACATGTTTTCCTGTACATCTTAACAAAATGTTAGGTGCAGCATGCTATCGCCATCTGCATGTCACTATTGGATATATCTACTTGTTCAGTGCCAGCATATTACCTTGTAGTTCTTCCCATGTGCAAATTTGTTGTTACATTGGGTGAATTATCTTTATGTTTCATCACTTTGTAATTATCTTTTCCTTTTTGGGCTGCATCACAGGGTCTTGCTATGTCTGAAGCGTGCATTGAGAATTGCGAATGCTGCTCAGCAGATGTCCAATGTCACCCGTGGCAGTAGTGGATCAGTCATGCTCTTCATTGAGATATTGAATAAGTGAATTTCTCAATATGCTCTTATAGTGGTTTAAAATTTCCAATATATGTTCCATCATGTTTTAATCAGAAGCATCATTATTATATTAATTTTTTCTTCCAGGTATCTATACTTCTTTGAGAAGGGGGTCTCTCAGATCACAGTTGCATCAATCCAGAGCTTGATTGAACTAATTACAACAGAAATGCAAAGTGAAAATACAACACAAGATCCAATTGCGGATGCTTTCTTTACAAGTACGCTACGGTATATCCAGTTCCAGAAGGACAAAGGTGGTGCTGTGGGTGAGAAGTATGAGCTTATTAAAACCTAACTTACTGGAGGCATGAACAAAAAGCATGCAAATTTTATGATATTTCTGTGTGTGAAAAATGATTCTTGTATTTCAAAATTCTTAAGACAATGAAGAGAATGATTTTCACGGAGGACTGTGTGTACCCCATGCGCGCTTAGGTTCTTCACATTCTGGTCAGACTCTCTTCCATTGTTGGTGGGAAATTTCTGTATATTAGTTTTGCTGAGTACAGATTAGGTTGGGAGTTTTTGTAAGGATTCTTTTCTTAGAATGACTAAGAAATTTTAACCTTTTTATGTTTGAGTACAGTGCAGATTAGGTTGGCTGAGCCTTGTTTTTTGTAGTTTTTGTTACCAATTCCTGTAGACAATTAAAATTTATTTATTCCTCAATAAGTAATTGGAAAATTTATTTCTTGGAAATTAAAAAAGAGACTGAGATTTTTGTATTAAAAAAACATGTGATTTTTAAAAGCAAAAATATTAGACCGGATGGGATTGATTGGTTACATGGTGAACACAGTTTGAAAGAGAGACCATCTTAAATCGTTTTTTCACGAAAACCTTTCAGTCTCTATATGCTGTTAAATTGTGATGGATTGCCAATTTTTCACAAAATTTAACACAAATGAATCTTTAAAGATATTTTAAAACTAAATCATTTTCCAATCAAATGGTTGATGTCGATCTATACATTTAATTAATTTAAAAATGATTTTTTTCCTCAAAGTATACTTCATTATTAAATATTTAAAAAATATATAGATATTTTATAATGAATAAACTTTACCTAATTATATATCATATTTAAATCAATATAAATTAGTTCTTTTAATTTTAATATCATATATATATATATTTAGTTCTAAACTTAATTTAAATATTATTGTATTATGAAATTAATATATCATCTATTATTAATAAATTTGATTATTCACAATAAATATAATTTTTTTTTTTGAGTTATGATATATTGCCAGTTTAATTATGGTTGAATCATTGGATTGTAAAGTATTAAATTTTTCTAGTGGTTCGATTCAAAAACATTATTCAAAACCCTCTTTTTAAGGTGATTTATAAATATCCTCTAAAAAAATCCCTTGTAAAAAATTTTAATTTATTCATTGCCAAGAATTTAGCTGATTGGTTAATAACAAAAAGGAGGTTATTAACGTTTTATCTATGAAGTTGACTTTAACGGTTGAACTGTTCTTTTACTTATGTGTCGTGTGAAGTTGTCTCAAATGTTATTACAAGATACTCACTTCATATATTTCTTTCTTGAAAAACTTGTATTTATTATTTTAAATTAAATTAATACATTTTATCACAATTTTACTTGCTGGACTATTTCTCTATAGATACAACCAACCAGCCAAACACAATTTTCTCAAGATGATAACCATCAAATGGTTAAGAAAGAACTCATAATTATTTTGATCCCTCAAATGCTTCCATTTGTCAAAGGGAATGTTCATTACAAAATCGAACATTTAATCCACCCTCCATCTCTAATCTAATGATGACAAGTCAAATAATTAGTCTTCCTTCACATCATGAGCGGCGTTGAATCTTATTTCCGGCTACCGACCAATCATCAGTTTCCAAATAAATAGGTACATGTAATGTAAGGATATGCTATGGATAAAACTGCCTGCCTTTTCATGTCAGAACTTTCCTTCTTAACACTGCACTTTGTTGTAGTAATAGTAGATATCTGGGTTACACATGTCAAACAAAAAGACGTAGCCCCACAACATATCTGGGTCTGACCTACTTCCCTTTCTGGCATATGCTTTCTTCAACTGGATAAAATGGTCCGACGACCATGTATGTTTGTATATTCTTATCTTCATCTGTAAGTAATAGTAGTACTACACAAAGCAAAAATGTGCGACAAAATTAATGACTTGATAATGAAGTTTATTGAGAAAAATCAAATATTCTTATTTTTATTTTAAACTATTTTAAATTAAATGCTTTATTTTTTAAAATAAATAGTTTTTCAATTAAAAAAAATCTCACTAATAATTCCTTTAACATAATTATTCAGCCGTTCCAAAGACAAATTATTAGTATTTTATATAAGTAAAATGCGTTTACAAACGATGGGGTATATCTGTAATTATGACTTAGGATCAAATGAGGCCGAATCCGGTATGGGCATGTCAGGTAGGGTTCTGAAAACGTGGCACCCAGCTACAGATCCACGTGTACAGATAATTTTCCCACGAATATCCAGACCGACTTCCTCGAATGCTACAGTTACTTTTTCTTGCTCCTTTTGTGCTTCATAGTAATATATATACATCGCTCCAGCAAAGAAGGTTTCTCAGTCCGTAAAGCCTTCTTTTTAATTTTCAGCCAACTTCTGAGCTTTTCCCTGTAGTTCGTACTAATTAAGAAGAAATATTCAAAAGGAAATATCTGAGTTCATACCATACCATACTATAAACCATGGGGGTTCTTGATCATATCTCCGACATGTTCGAATGGCGTAACGATAGCAGAAAGCTCAAGAAACTTAAAAGGAAGCCTCTTCAGGTAATTAATTGTCTTTTTAATTTTCTCCTTTAAATTATAATGTATAATTAATTATTTTTTGCAGACGGTGGAAATAAGGGTGAAGATGGACTGCGATGGGTGCAAGAGGAGGGTTCGAAAGTCAGTGGAAGGGATGAAAGGGGTGACACAAGTGGAAGTGGAGCCGAAGAACCACAAGCTGACGGTGGTCGGGCACGTGGACCCGGACAAGGTGTTGAACCGGGTCAGGCACCGGACCGGGAAGATAGCGCAGTTCTGGCCGTACGTGCCGTACGACGTGGTGGATCATCCTTATGCCCCGGGGGTTTACGACAAGAAGGCTCCGGCCGGTTATGTTCGGAATGCTCAGAGCTCCGGGCTTGCCCGTGCCAGCTCTACTGAAGTCAAGTACACCACTGCTTTTAGTGATGAAAACCCTAACGCCTGTGCTGTTATGTGATCTGAATTCCTGTCATGTGTAGCAAGAAGTACTTTGCAAAATTTAGCATGTGAATATCCCTTGGTATCTTAAGTATATATATATATATATGTATATATGTGTATATGTATATATAGATGTGCAAACTTTGTTGCTTATTAATTAGTTATATATATTGTAATTAGGTTAATTATTATTTTCTTAATTATAAAATATCACTAGCTAGCTAGGTTTAGATGTTCTTAGATATTATATTTAGAGGTATTTCATGCAAAATTAAGTTTTTTTTTTTCAATTTCTTTTTGATTGTTGTTTGGACTGATGATGAGTCAAAAAAAAGAGGTCATGTTTGTAATTTAATCTTTCTGTTACATTTTTATTCTTGATCAAGAATTCCTTTTCAATTTTTTATTTTGCATAGGCCTGGATAATAAAATGAACCTACTTAATTTTGTAAAAAAATATTTGTTACTTCTAGGGATTTAATGTAAGTTCAATTAAGGGTAATTAATGACATTATTGAGTTTAGTTTATTATTTATTTTTGGAATTTAGTTTATAAAATAATTTATTTATTTTTAATGGCGGAATTAACCATTAATAGTTAGAACATTTTCATAATACTATATATATAAATATATATATATATATATATATATTAAAGAAAAGGATATCCTTCGAACATATTTATAGTGATAATAAATCAATATATAAAAATCTAATGTCACTTACTTCAGAATAAATTTATAAAAATTAAATTTACAAATAAGAAACCTTCATTTAATATAATAATATCGGTTGACAGTTATATTTTATTTTTAGTTCTTTCTGATCAGTGATCAGAATTAGTCAAAACATGTTTATATTTAATAGATGAGATATATTGCCTCTACAAATGTAGCCGTAAACTGAGAGAGAGATAAATAAAACCAAAGATAAAATATTTACTTCATGAACCTCTTGACCTTCCATCAAGAGAGGAGTATAATAGAAACGGTGAAAACCATGACTGGGTTTGAGCGTGGACATGAGTTTCATAACTCAATGGTCCATATCATCTCTGTATGGATTGAGGTTGACAGATATAACAAAGCCTGGGCCATCTGTATATATGGTAGTTGACATATGTACAAATCTTTGTTTTCATGTTTCAATACGTTATATACTAGAAGTAGAAAGTGGGAGAGAAAGATATATTTTATACAAAAAAATAATACCAATAAATCGATCAAGAAATTCTTAAAAAAATAAAACATATTAAAAAATTTACATAAAATCATACCAGAAAATAATTTCAAAAATCTCTCAATCGAATTTTGTTATACTACTTTTATCAGTGTTAAAATAAAATTAAGAAAATTGAAATAATTGTGTATCAGTTTGAAAGCATAGATATTAATAAAAAAAAAAACTAATAATCATCTAAAGAATGAAATAAAATATTCCAAATCTAATAATTCAGAGCTTCTAATGGAAAAACTTAAATTAACAATAAATATAAATCTATAATTTTAAAAAAAATTATATATATAAAAGCCTCGGCCACAAAGGTCAGCCCAACCCAATCCTTGCAAATCACTCCTTAACCTCAGGCCCCAAATGATTAGTTGAAAGAGTCCACTATTAAATTGGGCGAAAAGATTTCAACTGGACACCTAAAATTATGAAACCGAATTGAGTTAGTCCTCCTAATTGTCAAATAACTCTATTTTATAGCCAAGTATGGAATTTAAAATTCATTCAAGTATATTGAAAAAGAAATTAACTAAAGGCATGAAGAACTGGACATAGCCATTACTATAGATGGACAGAATAGGAACCAGACAAGAGATAAAATCAAGTACGAATGTAGAAATTAGCAACTGCCACCCTACATAATATTTCAAGAATCACAAGGCAGCAGATGCAAGATTAGAATAATTTCCTTTCTCCAATGTTATGAATCCATTTTTCAGTAGGTAGAAGGCTGATAAACATGTTTAAGATATATTGAAGTACTCATTCCTTTAACAAGATGTTGCATTAACATTGAAATGTAGAACCAACACAGAATTGGCAAAAGCACTACTGATCAACCCTGCTAATGGGCCATACTATTTCTGTATCAAAAGACCAACCATATGATTGTTTAACAATAGCAAGAAAATTAAGAACCGTGCTCCAGTCAATTGGAGGAAATGTAAATGCGTTGAAGAAGGAAAGCGAATTCTTAATGCAACTAGATGCAAAAAAAGGTAAAGCTCCTGGCACTGAAAACCTCAATTATAGAAATCCAAAATACTTAACCGTGATGGAGCAAAGCTAAAGCATGTTGCTATGTATCAACTCCTAGAAGATTAATCATAAACATGTCATCTTGCATAATAGTCATAGTTCTCATTAAAAGTGTGGCATCAATATACATCAACAGAAGATAAACTTACAAAAAAAATTCATACTCATTAAAATTTGAAGTGAATATAAAGGCTACACTTTTTTAGCTAGTCCAAACGCATTTGATTCTGCTTGAGGTAAACAGATGTAAATACATGTATATAGAAGTAAATAGGACCCCTAGAAAACACAATATGCAATGTAAAAACATCTTTATACCAATTCAATACCTACTTGAGATTCTAGTAGTTATTCTTCATCGAACGACTTCGATGAGGCATAGTGGTACCAGGGTTACATTTAAGTGCCTCAGATACTCAGAGGTCATGAGTTCAAACCTTGGGGAGGGCAAAAACCCCTTAAAACCAGAAGATCGTGAGATGAGGTCTCATAAACAGAGGGGTCCATAAAAAATGGGTTTAGAAAAACATTATAAAAGAAGAAAGAGGTTACCTTTAATGTAATTTAGTACAGTTTTTGTTATGTGATTACCCTAGAACTGCATCCTTTACATAGCGTCGACTTTGAAACAGCTTTCACTTTTCCTAATTTAAGGACACTCATTGTTTGTTTCGATGCCTTGCGAGATGACATTCTTAGACATATTCATCTCTTTTATTTTTTTTCATGTATCAACTTTAACTCATTTAGATAAAAGGATGAAGCTTCACTAGCCATAGATACGTCATCAATTACAACTTTGAGTAACAGAAGAGACTTGCACTTTGTGACATCAAAGATATTCTATATGGATCTTGAAATATTTAAACTTTCTTGTCCTGCTCCCAACTATTGCACTTTTTGTCCATCTTTCTAAAATATAGCAACTAGGCAAATGAATTACCTGCTTTTAACAGACATATTTCAACATATGTCATCAAGGCAACCCATCAAACTAAAACATCTTACAACTGCAAGAAACGAGGTCTTTTTCTTCTTATTGTAGTGAATTATTCTGCCAAATTTTAAAGAATCATCCCCAACCCTTTATACAATGTAAATGGCAATGTTCTCATCATCAAATGTGTAATTTATGGTATATGCCCCAATCTCAAATATCTCCATTTGAAAGCTTGTGAAGTTTTGCTTTGTGTAAATTTCCATTATTTGTTTTTCCATTGAGTCTGTTTGGCCCAGCTTTTAAGCTCTTTTGGAGCTATTTTAAGCCAAAAGCTAAGCCAAACAGGTTTTAGAAAAGCTATTAAATTTTAAAGGAGCCTTTTATATTAACAAAGGAAAATCCAAAAAATGAAAAGCTGGAGAATATGAGCTTTTCATTCTCTTAAGCATCCAAGCTCAAAAACTTCTTTAACTTGTTTAACTTGTAATATCAAACAACTTTAATAAAAAAATAGCTTTTAAAATAAATTGACCAAACAGCTTTCAGCTTTTTATCATAAGCTATTTTTTTAGACAAAAGTCAAAAGCCAGCTTTTAAGAACTAAAAAAGTTAGGCCAAACGGGCACTAGAAAAAAAAAAAGATTTCAGCTTTAGCTTCTCATTTAAATCAGCGTGGTCTGCAACTAAACCCTTGCATCTCTGATGTTTAAGAGCTCTAATAAAGCGAGTGATAAAACCAACCAAAGAATTCCTTTTGTTTATACATCTCTTGAAAAATGCATGTACATTCTCAACTCACTGACTACTTCTCATTCCAGCACTAACAAACTTTTCCACATAAGCCAGAACCTACTTCTGACTGATCCATATCTAGTCTCCATCATCAAATCAGCATACTTTCTTTCAAATTATTCTATAGTCTTGCTGTCAAATATAAAGCTCCTAAATTAATTGTAGTTATCGTGGTATGGTATTAAGTCAAGTTTTTGGGAAAACTTGTTCAAAATATGCTATATACAGTACTGATGAAGACTCGAAGGGAAGACTTGTGTTATAGCCTTGGTCATTGCAGGATCTTGATCTATAATGATGGTTATAGGTGTTGGGATTTATGAACACAAAAACAGATAAAAATAAAATTTTTCACAATCTTGATCCATGTACATTATGTAAAACCGAATTGAAAGAAAATCATACCTTTTCTATTTGAAGAACAGAAATAGCAAATCTGTCGAATCTAGACGTTGCGAAACACGAACGTCCTCTACTGGTATCCACGTAGCAAGATCAACGAACTACTAGGTCTGCTAGAACCTTAAACTTCCCAAATCTGATATTTAGAAGCTTGATGGCAGAAATCTATAGAAGGGAAGAAGTGATTTCGGATAGGGTTTTCTCTCTATCAAAATACGTTGTATCAAGAGTGAAACCCTAGCAAGACCATCATTATCTTTTTATAATTAAGAGAAAGAAAAATGGATGACTATGATTCATTTCTTCCAATCTAATAGAATGGATGGCTAGGATTTATTCTTTCCAATCTAATAGAATGGATGATTAGGATTTATCCTTTCCTATCAAATAGGATACCAATCCTAAACCTAACTTCTCTTCCCCTTTTATATTTATATTACAAATTTCTTACAATTAGGAAATGCATTATTGATCTCATCAAAATATGATTTTAATTTCCTTTAAAATTTTATTAAAAGAAATTATCCCAATTCAATTGAATTCATAATTAAAAGCTCGTCATAAGCGGGTCTAAACCCAGACATTATGACTATCCAAGTTAACTAAAATCAATAGTTTGATTTCAACATATTTTAAACTCCAATATTTATTCCTTTGTCACATAATATCTGGATTAAGTATAAGGCATGGATTAAGTCATCCTTATATAACTTAATCATTCATTTCTTGAT